>ML795352.1:5933-25115 GCA_009831015.1 Picea engelmannii
ATGAAAAGAGAGAGAGATTATAGCTACAATTGAAGGGAAAAGGGTATGTGGATTCCATAAACCTAGAATATTATGGAATCCACATACCCTTTTCCATAGAATATACTAACTATATCCAAAAACCAAAGACATGAAATATGGTAGAACTACACATATTATATAAATATATTATCAAGGAAAAAATAAGCTAAATGCAATTTGGACATTTGAAAATAAAATTACAAGTTAAATGAGTACATCAATAAAAAATAACATACTAACCTTGCAAGTTCAAAATCCGAGCTATGTAGATCGAGAATTGAATTTTTTCAATCGGTGGGTGACAGAAAAAATAAACAGCTCAAACAAAAGCCAAGAATAGTGTCGCAACTATAGCAATTGTGTCGCAAAGTCTCTTAAAGTCACGTATATATAGATAAAATAGTCAACTAACCGTTAACACCAACCAATGAGATAGACAAAATTTTCTTCGCTATTGCCATGAAAGTTTGTCTCTATAGCGACGAAAATCCCGACTAGGTTAAATTAAGATTTTCAATGATATTGAGACGAACGTTCGTGGCAATAGCGACGAAAATCCCGCCCTGTTTAAAAAAATTATGAAACTAGTGGAAGCGTGGAAAATTTTCGTGGAATAATCCGCCCATATGTAGTAGTGGTATTTTGTATTCGGGTCTTTGGAACATAACAGGTGGTATCATAGCACTTTCCTTGGCCAAAGGAGGGGAGAATTTTTTGGCTCTTTTTGCAGAATTTTTTTCCAAGAGAAAAGAGGGTGGCGCACTTCGGGTTCAGATATGAAAATTTATGAGAATAATTTGTCCAAAAAAATTAGATATTTGAATTCCTCTCGAAAAAATACCCAATTTCAAAAAAAAATCAATTGAAACAGAGTCTCGGAAGTAAAGTTATGAGCATTTTAAATTCGTCCATTTTTCAGGGTTTTTCTAGAAAAAGCTGTGATTTTTTGCAGTAAGTTATTTTTAACCCTAGTTTTTATTGAAGATTTCTTCCAAGATGTATTTGTATTTTATTGGAAAATATGATGGACCAAGTATTGAAAAATTTATGAAAAAAGATAAGTTAGCATGGAAAGAGAATTGGAGAGGTTTGGTCAGTTTACACTTACAAGGTGATGCATTCATTTGGTGGGCATCGCTTAAGTATTCCCAAATAATGGCACTCTCTGATGAGGAATTTGAAAAATTATTCTTAGATAGGTGGTCTCATACAAAGTGTAAGGATAAAGAGAGCACCAAGGGTTTATTTTTAGGTGGAAAATCTATATTACAAGTTCATGGTTGTATTCATAAAGAAAATATCATTGTTTCTATTAACCCCAGTTGCCAATTTTTTTTTATCAATGTTCAGTTGGTTAATAGATTGCAAGTTCCAGTAAAGAATATTCAAAGCACACGGGTTGAGGGTGAAAATGTTCAAATTGTTAAATATTTGAAGATTGCCATGGATAAATATGTGTTGCATTTAGATTTTTATGTTATGGATATGGATGAAGTGGATATTGTTTTGGGATATCCTTGGATAGAATCAATGGGTACAATTAATATTAATGTGCAAAAGAATTTTTTGAAGCTGTGGTACAAGAAAAATAAAATCACATTGCAGGATGTGTCTGTTAATAAGAAAGATGAGCCCATAGAGGCCAGCAACATAGTTATTGCCGAGTTTGAAGTTGAATCAAAGGCAAAGTCTACAGAAGGAGATGAAGCAAAACCACAAGAATGACACAGTCAGGAAGCTAAGGAGGTCATTGACTCAAAGGCACAATGTGTTGCAGATTTGAAGAAAAACAAATAGATTCCTATAGTTTTTGTATATCATCATCCACATCATATAGAGAAACAACAGTCATCAAGGAAAGGGTGTGAGCTTCAACACATTTATGCACCAAAAGGGAACTAGATAGGAAACAAATCAAGAGGTGCATGGAGGACTACCGGCACTATGGGAAGAGATCAGGCTATAGAAACAATCCCATGGAAACCCCGACACGATGCAGAGCAATATCATAGTGGCAAGGCAACAGATGTACATCATGTTAGTTGGTCATATTGTATGGTTTCTTCTCATGTTTCGAGGACGAAACATGTGAAGGGGGATGGAATGTACTATACCTAGGGAGGTAATATGGCGTACCTAGGGAGGTACCCAATGGGAATGTGGTTATGTATTATTAGTGGAAGTCATTTAATATATGAGAATGTGGTCATTCAATGTAAGGTGGACTAGGTCCACTATATTAATAAAGGCCCACTATGGTAGTTAGATGTAATAAATGTGAGAAGGCTCTCTAGAAGTTTCCTAGGAGATAGAGAGAGAGATATAAAGAAGTGTAAGAAATGTAATGAAACATAGTGAATAATATTGTAAATGTATCAAGCATTGCTTGAGGAGTTACAATACCTCAAGGGTTTTTACTATTTCTTGTGTTCAGTATTTTGGTGAATGGTTTGGGTTTTTCTTGTTGATATTGTGGGTTTATTTTGAGAATTATCTTCAGATATATTCAGGTACTTAACAAGTGGTATCAGAGCGCTTTCCTTGGCAGGAAATGTGGGCAAATATTTTTATTTTTTGCAGATTTATTTTTTGGAAAAACAAAATGTTAGGTAGCTAGAGAGGTAGTGGAAGTCATTGAATGTAAGGTGGAATAGGTCCACTATATTATTAAATAAGGCCCACTATGGTAGTTAGATATAATAAATGTAAGAGGACTTCTTAGAAAGTTATGTTTCTAGTAGATTCCTCCTCTAGAATGTTCTTAGGTGATGGTAGCACTATATAAAGGGTTTAAAACAATGTAATGGGATATGAAGAGAAGTATTGTATATGGAGTTGAATCTCATTGGGAGGAATCCCCCTCGAAGAAGAAAGTGAACAGGAGAGGATATCTTCCATAATATGACTCATTGTATGGTGTTGCCCTACCCCAAGAGTTTTGATATAATAAAGTGGTGGTTTTCTATATTGTTCCATATCTCTTGTGTGGTGATTGTATTCAGATATCTTTGGTACTATTTTGGTATTTTGTATTCGAGTCTTTGAAACATAAGAAGTGGTATCAAAGCACTTTCCTTGGTAGGAAGTGTGGGAAAATATTTTTATTTTTGTGCAGATTCATTTTTTCGTAAAAAAAAAAAGAGGGTCGAGACATTTCAGACGATTTATATAGGTTTTGGTGTAAAATTTTTAAAAACTGGTTGTATATCTGAGTTCCTCTCATAAAATCACCCAATTTAAAAAAACAAATCGTCTGAAACGGAGTCTGGGAAGTCAATTTATTTGCATTTTAAAATCTGCAATTTTTAGGGGTTTTTTTTTTCCGCAGATGGACGCGTTATTTTTCTTATTTTTGTAGCATCTAGGGCTGAATTTTTCAAAAAATATTGCATATATAAGTTCCTCTCACAATTTCACCCAATTTCAAAAAACAAATCGTCAAAATCGGAGCTCTAGAAGTGAAGATATCACTGATTTAAAATCAGCTATTTTGGGGGGGTTTTCGTGACAGTGGCGAGGCTCCAGAGTTCATAAATTTTCATAGGGTGCTCAGATTTCTACCAGATCAATACCATAGGATAAATTATTTTAAGAGATTTTTTTTGGTATATTTTATGTGGTGTTTCCAATGGCTATTTCCTCTCAAATCCCCAAAAAAATTCTACAGATGACTGAAGCATTCAAAGCTCAATTGAATGACACATTGCATGACCTTATAGATGGTCTCACATTGCATAACCTTGCAGACGGCCTCAAGGATAGTTTTCATAGTATTTAAGATTCATTAGATAGCATGTTGTAGATATTTCTTATGGTGGACATCAGGGATGAATATAATCAAGAAATATATGCTTGGTATTATTTTGAGTCCGATTGTGATGATTGGCATATGGATAGTTGTCATTTATGGGATGACAACCACTTTCATATTTTATTTGATGAATCTAATCCACCTTCTGTAGAGAACATAAATGTGACAAATCGGGAGCCAATGCTTTTTACTAGTGTCCATCATGCATATTCTACAGTGGTATTATTCCTTCCAGATTTTGCTACGACCTTTTTCCACTATGTGGATGGATCTTCTTATTTGGATCCACATGACATGTGTTAGTCTTTGGAGCATCATTTTGAGTTGGTTATTGGGTTCTGAAATCTTCTGCGGGGATTTCACATGATCACTTGGACATGGGACCCAGGTTTACAATGGTGGTTGGACTACTTCAGCATGGTGGCTTTTCTTTCTACATGGCATCTTGGTTCTCCATTCTTATTCAGCATTATGGTCCACAATTATCCATGGGACCCTGGTATATGGTTTTCCACCCTCATAACAAGCATTGAGGACAATGCTTTCATAAGGGGGATGGAATGTTAGGTAGCTAGAGGGGTAGTGGAGGTCATTGAATGTAAGGTGGACTAGTTCCACTATATTATTAAATAAGGCCCACTATGGTAGTTAGATATAATAAATGTAAGAGGAATTCTTAGAAGGTTATGCTTCCAGAAGATTCCTCCTCTAGAATGTTCTTAGGTGATGGTAGCACTATATAAAGGGGTTAAAAGAATGTAAATAAAGGGGTTAAAACAATGTAAATGGATATGAAGAGAAGTATTGTATTTGGAGTTGAAGCTCATTAGGAGGAAGCCCCCTCGAAGAGGCAAGTGAATAGGAGAGGATCCCTTCCATAATAGGATCCATTGTATAGTGTTTCCCTACCCCAAGGGTTTTGATATAATAAAGTGGTGGTTTTCTATATTGTTTCATATATCTTGTGTGGTGATTGTATTCAGATATCTTTGGTACTATTGTGGTATTTTCTATTCAGGTCTTTGGAACATAACATCCCTTCTATTGGAATTACATGGTTAATTCCTTAAAATCCATGAAGATGGGTCCCAAAGTGCGTAATCATTCAACACTGAGCACAATGTCACAACCACCCATGTCTATAACAAACATATGAGATTTTATGTGGTACTCACCAATTTGTAGGCACACATTTTCACAACTCCAGCCAAGTTTCATGGAACCACCACTAGTGTTTTTGTAGCTTAATAAATCAAGAAATGAAACTTGAGTGTATCATCTTTTTCTCTGTGAGGATGGAAAGTGTGAGAGGCCTGTGATTTTCTTTTATTACCATATAAGACTTTGTCGAACAAGTTGTGAAATTCAAACCTCCAATGGTCATACATAACATTCAGCTAAATCATAAGTCAACATGCATTGCTTCTAGCCTACTATTTATTAATTTATTTTGTTGTTTCAATAATTTCTTGCTTTTCCTTTTCTTGAAATTTCGATTTACTTAAATTTGCATTTTAATTTAAATGTTTCTAAATGTAGGTATGCATATCAAAAATGCATACATGTCTTTTCATAGATAGAGTTACATGCATGTTAACGGTAAGCAGCTTGCTTTCCTGATTATATATATATATATATATATATATATATATATATATATATATATATATATATATAGATTATTTCTTAACACCAAAAAACAATATCTTTGTTTACCTACAATATTAGCTCTGAGAATCTCCCCATGCAAGGAAATCATTTTTAAGCAAAAAAACCCTTAAAAACCCATAATTACAAACAACACACTCATTCACCGAGTATCGCAATGAAATTGATAACAACATTACCACTTAAATGTGTCACTGGTAAAGCAAGATCCTTTCGACTCTTCAACTAGTATTTTATTCTCACAATGGCATGGTATTGTAGCTCTGTCATTTTCATATGCACACTCTATTTCCATTCACTGCAATTGGAAGTCCCCAAAGTCTCAATCGGGTCTACACTCAAGCTATGAATTCTTGATGGTGTTTTCCCAAGCTAGAAATTGTGGGTGCTGCAAACTTTCACGGCATGCAAGTTGAAAAATCGTTACCAAATAGAATGATCTTGGAAGGTCACAAGAAATAGAAAACGCTCTCAAATCATTTCAAACTTGCAAATATTAAATTCATATACATATTTCTCAATCAATGTTGCAAAACTAGGCAATGACAACAAAAAGAAGAAGCAAAAAAATATTAAGTGAAGATGTATGAAATGCAACAAATCATAAAAACAAAAAATTAGAAAACTTGACAAGCATAAACTAGGACCCAAAAAAACTGGCAAAATCGAAAAAAAAGTGCAAAAAACTAACCCAAGTAAAAACAAAGATTTTTGCAACACTACCTAGAACACTCTTTCATATTTTATGAAACATTCCAATTTCACCCGTGTTGACTGCAAGCCTGCATTAATACAAAGTTAAGTTGTTGAAAGATGAACAATTTAAGCCTCGACAAAATAGCTTCAAGAATGTATAACTCAATATCAATGTCTTAGAATGCATCACTTGAAGGTCATGCACATCCCCTGTTCCAGTTGACGTTGCTGACCAAGGTCAGCATATATAGCTTTTGGGACTCTCAGATAAAACCATACATAAAATGCTGAGAATCTAACGTGAACCTTCTTTTTGTGTGGGGGAGATCTGGATTTTTTTTTATTTTGCAGAAGCAAAGGATAGACCAGGATGAAGAAAAAACTAAACATGGAAGTAGCCACCCAGGATGAAGAAGGAACTTAGAAGTCATTGCCAGGTTGGTGAATGAAAAGATACGTGGACATAGGAGAGGAGATAGGAGATTGTTGGATGATTGAAGAACAGGTGGCAGGTTATTATATACGCCATTGACAGGAGCGCGATATCCTATAGGAGTCAAACATAAATGAGAAAATCAAGGGATGATTCATTCCCGACTGTGGCAAAGATACGATTTAGGTAAGCATTGTGTTACTCAGGTTTAAACTCTTTGTAATGAATATAAAGGATTTGATAAATTCTATCTCACACCTTAATCTAGTGATCAATCTGTTGCATTAAATTCTTGATCATTGCACTCAACAGAAGGAAAATACTACATGTAGATCTTGGCGATTATTCTGTCGATTCGAATGAGAGTTAAAAGGAAAAAATCTAAACATGCAATTTTTGGCTAGTTAATCTGCGATTGGGATGATAATTATAATAATAATAATAATAATCTATTTTTAAGGTCACAGCCAAGCCAGCACACCAAATTAGTGTATGAGACTCCCTTGTTTGTGGGACAAGGGACCCCTCTCCGCCTAGTGATTTGACTGGTAAAGTCTAGGAAGGTATACATACCCTACCCCCCTCTAAATTTGAACCTGTAACCTCTTATGAGGAAACACATGTTCTTAACCATTAGGCCCACTCAGACTGAACCATTAGACCCACTCAGGCTCTGTCTAAGCTCCCAGTATAGTTATGAAAATCTTTAAAGCCTCCTTTCAAAACTGATGTGGGAAGCTGGATTGGAACAAAGGTGCTAAATCAAAGACTAGGGTCAGTGTGGAGACCAATAACAGTTTCATCTCTGCCTATTACAGTCAACCCAGAGGTTATTCGCGCCTGGACAGTAAGAGGACCCTGTGAAAAAAGAAAATTAAATAAATAATTATAGAACTTTTGGGCTACTGACTATGGGCGGAAGGCTCATTCCCTTGCACAAGCGTAAGATGACAGAAGGATCGAGGTTCCATTAATCCATGGAATCCATATCGTTCATCTTGTTTCTCTTACTCCAATAAAAAAAAAGCATAATCCTAACCCCTCCATCATTCTAACTTATCAACAACAATCAAATTCCAGTTCTTGACCACTTATCAACAACAACCAAATTCCCACTAGATTATGTCATCGATCTATTCCCTTATAAATTACCCATGTGCAATTCTGGTAGCAGCCCCTGTTAGAATTAGGGCAATGAAGCAAAACAGTAGTATCTTTTCAATTTCAGTGAATAAAGAAACTAGGTCTAAGAGTCAAAAACTCAAACACTTAACTAGTATACAGATCTAGGAGATCTGAAGTGAGACAGTAGTTTAGATTTGATAAACTCAGTAAAACTAGATCTGATGATCAGATATAAAACTTAGATCTATGGTTCAGAAGTTAAACAAGCACTCTACTATTTAAACAGTGAACAGTTAAGGATAAGACAAGACAGTGAAACAGATCTATAATGCTGAACTCAAAACATTTCACAGATCTATAGATCTAAAGCAATCTGATCATAAACAGTGAATCAAACTAAAAGACAAATGTCAAGTTCAATATATAGATCAGATCTACTATTTTTCTAGGCTCATATATAGATCTAGATGAATCTTACAGCACAAAAATCAAAACAAAGTCCAGATCTGGAAGTGATAAGTAGGTAGCATACCTTGTCCTGAAACCTTACCTCTGAAGAAGTCACAACAACCACAAGAGATGTAGAACCATTTGTATTATTCTCAGACAAGGTTCAATTCATAGATCCACCTTATAGGTTGGATCTCTTGCCAATAGATGAAGGATCTTTCTTGCCACCAAAAAGGATAAAACCAAAAACCCTCACAAGGATAAACCCTCAAACAACAGGAGGTTTAAAACATTCAAAACCCTACACAAGAAAACTGTGGATAAACCCCATTACTACAAGAGATAGGAGGTCATACCCTATAGGCTTACCATAGCAAAGAAAAGGAGACTGCATCCTATAGGCTTCACCACACAGCAGGAATAGTAGGCCGCAGATTTTAAGCACACCAGACATCAGACAAGAGATGGTCGCAGCCTGTAGGCACCCCAGACAGCATAAGAGAGGAGGCCACAGCCTACAGGCACCTCACACAACATGAAAAGGAGAGGCCGTAGCCTATAGGCATCCCACACAGCAGAAGAAGGAGAGGTCGCACCTCACACAACAACAGATGGAACAGCAGCCCTAACACAACAAAAAATGGAAGGAGGTCGCACTTCACATAACAAACACAACAACAAAAGGAAGCCGCAACAACCTTAGGCAGATTCAACAGCAAAGGGCCACGAGAAGGAGACACCAGCAGAAAAGAGCCACAACAAGGAAAGGATCCTCTCACTCCAAAGACAAAATGATAATGATGTGTGTTGTGAGGGGGAGGAGAGGGTTCTTATTTATAGTTTAGGTTGGGGGAAAAGTTAGATTAAAATAATAATTAAAATATCATGTTTAAATTAAGCAATTTAAACATGGTATGATAAATATTTTAATTTAAACTTAATTTACCCTTAAAACAAAAATAACATAAAAACCCCAAACCAACACAAGTAAAGGTAAAGGAGGGTTAGAAAAGTGGAAATACTCATTCCTTCATTTTCATGGTGAACTTATTACTTTATCATCATTGCACATGGGACTTATCCCTCATGTGGTTATGTCCTTCTTCAAGGAAGGTCATGCACCAACAAAATACTTGATCGAGGATCAAGTAGCCCTAGAACTTTTTCTGGGGTATTATCCACCAAGGTCAAAGACCAAGGATCAACCCATGCCATAGGCATGGGTACCCTAGAAATTTCCAGGGGCCCTAGGCTTATCTAGGGGCTTTAACTGCTTGGTCCTAGACCAAGAACCCCAGTCATATACTGGGGGCCCTAACAAGGGTCTTTTTCCATGGCACTGACTGTTTGGTCCCAGACCAAGTACCCCAGGAGTGCACTGGGGGCCCTAGATCTCGTCTAGGGTCTTAGCCATCCTCCAAAAGAATGGCTCTTGCAACTGCTTATAAATTTAACACTCCCTCTCAGCAAGAGAGGCATTCTCAGCTACACCAATCTTGTCACGAAAGTATACAAACTTTGTCAAGGACAATGGCTTGGTGAAAATATCTATTGTCTATTCTGTTGTCAAAACATATTGAATGCTAAGAACATTCTTTTGAACCATGTCCCAGACATAGTGATATCTCATCTCAATGTGTTTTGATCTGTCATGAAACACTGGGTTCTCAGTGAGCTTTATACAACTCTGATTGTCACAGTGAATGACTATGGGTTCAAGCTCTGAACTGAACAAGTCTGAAAGTATCTTCCTGAGCCACACTGCTTCTCTGCTAGAAACACTAGAAACAATGTATTCTGCCTCTACAGTGCTTTGGGATATGGAGCCCTATTTCCTACTGGACTAGGAAATCATAGTTGAACCCAAACTGAAGCAATATCTAGAAGTACTCTTCCAGTCCACTGCACTACCCATCCAATCTGAATCTATAAAACCATGGAGCATCACACCTCCACTGGATGTGTATCTGAGACCATAAGCTATAGTCCCCCGAACATATCTCAGAATATGTTTTACTGCAACCATATGTATATGCTTAGGTTCACACATGAACTGGCTAAGAGCATTTACTGCATAACAGATGTCAGGTCTCGTATGTACGAGATACATCAAGGATCCAATGATATGTCGATATAAGGTGGGGTCTTCTGGATCTGAACCTGTGACTTGATCTTGGAGTTTCTTTAAGTTAGAGATCATTGGAGTCATCATGGACTTGCAGTCCATCATGCCAAATCTGTGAAGTATATGGACTGCATATTTACTCTGTGAGAGAAAAATCTCTCCTAGTTTCTGCCAAACCTCCAAACCCAAAAAGTAGTGCATGAGCCCCAAATCTTTCATTTCAAATTCTTTAGAAAGCTCCCTCTTAGTATGAGCTATCAAGTTTTCTTCTCCAGTAAGAAATAGATCATCCACATATAAGACTGGGATAACTGGATGATTTTGAATGATCTTAATATAAATATTTGGATCTGCTATGCTCTTGGAGAATCCAAGACTTTGTAGAAAACTATCTATTCTACCATACCAAGCTCTTGGAGCTTGTTTCAACCCATACAGATATTTCTTGAGTTTGCATACATGATATCTTTTATCATGTATCACGAAACCTTCAAGTTGCTCAATGTAAACTTCTTGTTCAACTTCACTGTTAAGAAAAGCAGTCTTAACATCCATCTGGTGAAGTTTCCAACCAAAAACTTCTGCAAGTGAGATAATAATTATGATTGAAGAATACCTGGCAACTGGAGCAAAAGTCTCGTCATAGTCAATTCCTTCTTTCTGAGAGAAACCACGAGCCACAAATCTCGCCTTGTATTTCTCAATGCTGCCATCTGTTGCATGCTTTATCTTATAAAGCCATTTTGAATTCACTACAGATTTACCATGAGGTCTAGGAACTACAGTCCATACATCATTCTTCAAAATAGAATCATATTCTTCGTTCATAGAATCTTTCCATACTTGATGTTTGAAGGCATCAGCAAAGGTGGAAGGTTCTGAATCAATTACAGTATTTAATTGAGCTATGAGATCGGAGTACTTATCTGGTTTCTTTCTTTCTCTGAAGGTGCCCTTCGAAGCTGAATGCTTTTCTACTTCTTTTAATATCTCCCGGCACCAAGCTGGTTTCCTTTTGACGGGAGGTAACTCCATTGGAAATTCAATAGAGTCTCTTGACGAATCTGCTACAATTTCAGAGGTTTCCTCCCTCTACTCATCTGGAGGAGAAGAATCAAATGATGGAGCTTCCTGCTCCTCTAAATCACATGGAAGATCTCTGGCCCGACGGAATGTTGTTTCTTCATGAAATGTCACATCTCTGCTTACTTCAATGAACTTTTGGCTAGGGATATAAATCTTGTAGGCTTTTTAGGTCTCACTGTATCCCACAAAAATTCCTTTCTTATCGAAGGGATCTAGTTTAGTCCTGTTCTCTTCTGGAATGTGTATATAAACTGAGCTGCCAAATATTCTTAAATGATCAACCAAGGGTTTACACCCGGTGAAAACTTCTTCAGGAGTTTTAGCTTCAAGGGCTTTGTGAGGACATCTATTTTGAATGTACACTGTTGTACTGGCAGCCTCAGCCCAAAGTGATAGAGGCAAGTTTTGATCATGCATCATAGCCCTGGCTGCTTCACAGATAGATCTATTCTTCTGTTCAACAACATTGTTCTGTTGAGGGTTGTATGGAACGGTTAGCTCCCTCTTAATTCCAGAAGCTCGACAGAGTTCATCATATTTGAAGGAGTCAAATTCTTTACCGTTGTCTGTTTTGAAAACTCGGATGTGTCTTCCTGTTTGATTTTCAACAAGATTCTTGAACTCTTGAAATCTGCTACAGGATTCATATTTAGTTTTTAAGAAATAAATCCAAGTTTTACGTGAGAAATCATCAATAAAAATAATATAATAGATACAACCATTCATAGAAGGTGCAGAGATGGGACCACAAAGGTTAGAATGGATTAAGTCCAAAATTCCATTTGATTTTTTGTTACTAAGAGGATAGGGTTTCTTTATGTTCTTACCAAGTGAACAACCTTTACAGACACTATTATGCTCAACAGAAAATACTGGAATACCTGTCACCATCTTTTGCAAACCTGGAAGTGCATTGTAATTGGATGTTCAAGTCTCTTGTGCCATAGCTCGTAGGGATTGATCGTCTCATGAACTAGATCTTGAACAACTTGACCTGAAATCTTATAAAGTCCACACTCATGAGTTCCAAAGGTTATAGTAGTGCTTAAATCTTCATTTGAGGACCATAAAAGGGCTTTACCTTTTGAAAAATCCACTGAATAACCTTTACTTTCTAAGACTGGAACAAAAATTAAATTTTTCTTTAAACCAAGTACATAAAGAATTTCATCAATGTGAAAGATATTACCTGAGAGAAATTGGAAAGAGGTAGAGCCAAAACCTTTTATGTCATAGGTGTCATCATCACCTAGCTCAACCTTTGCTTTGAATTTCTTGTCTTGATAATTTGCAAGGTTATGTTTGAAGCCGGTCATGTGTTTGGAAGCACCACTGTCTATTAGCCAAATCTCCTCTGATTTGGTGATAGTGCCGGAAAGAGCTAAAATGAGGTAATATTCCTTCTGTGGTTCTTGCTCTTTAGTGGCAACCCTGGTTTGTCTTCTTTGAGGATCCTCTTGGGGTTTAGCCTCATCAGTGGCAACTGAGGCTTGAAATCTTTCTTTTCTTCTCTACTGAGAGGGAGGACTCCTGCAATATTTTGCATAATGTCCTAGCCTATTGCAGTTAAAACATTTAACTTTAGATAAATGAGGATTGAGATGAGAAAGCTTACCTTGGGGTATCTTACCTTTGTCTTTTGACTTCGGGAACTTCTTCCATTTCTTGGTCTTTGCTTCAAGGGCATGATCTTGCAAGATAGGATAGTCATTTCTGTTGTTTAGTCTCCCTTCTTCTTCTAAGCAGTCATGCCACAACCTTTCAAAATTAGGTTGGGATTCTCTTCCATTCACAGATGCAAGAAAAACTCCCCAAGCAGCAAGAATTCCATCAATAGCTGTTTGAACAAGGTCATCATCATCTACAGGAACTCCTATTGCAATAAGCTAATCTTTAGTTTGAGCAATTTTGGAGAAGAAGGTGGCAACTGTATCATCCTTTCCCATTTTCAAAGTATGTAATTGCTTCTTCAAAATTATTTTCTAAGTAGGTGCCTTCTTCTCATAGAGGTTTTCCAAAGCATCAAAGCAATCTTTGGCAGTCCTTAGATGACCAATTAAGGGCATCATGTTGTCTTTGATAGAATCAAAGATGATTCTTTTAGCTTTGGTTTATTTCCTCTTATATGCTGCCCTAGTTGTGTTTGTAGTAGGTTCTTCAATCTCCCTAGTGATATAATCTTCTAGATCATTTTCTTCAAGAAATTTTATTATTCTGTATTTCCAAGCATTAAAGTTTGTAGCCCCTACAAGTCTGTCTTCAGCTTTAACTAATAAGGAAGTCATGTTTGAATCCATGCTAGATTAGATGACTGTAATATGCAAAACAACCCTAACAAAGTGGATCTGTGTAGGCTCAAGATTAGATCCTTGAGCTCTATTTATACCCTTAGCTCTGATACCATGTTCGAATTAGGGCAATGAATCAAAACAACAGTATCTTTTCAATTTCAGTGAATAAAAAAACTAGGTCTAAGGGTCAAAAACTCAAACACTTAACTAGTATACAGATCTAGGAGATCTGAAGTGAGACAGTAGTTTAGATTTAATAAACTCAGTAAAACTAGATCTGATGATCAGATATAAAACTCAGATCTACGGTTCAGAAGTTAAACAAGAACTCTACTATTTAAACAGTGAACAATTAAGGATAAGACAAGATAGTGAAACAGATCTATAATGTTGAACTCAAAACATTTCACAGATCTATAGATCTAAAGCAATCTGATCATAAACAGTAAATCAAACTAAAAGACAAATGTCAAGTTCAATATATAGATCAGATCTAGTGTTTGTCTAGGATAATATATAGATCTAAATGAATCTTACAACACAGAAATCAAAACAAAGTCCAGATCTGGAAGTGATAAGTAGGTAGCATACCTTGTCCTAAAACCTTACCTCTGAAGAAGTCACAGCAACCACAAGAGATGTAGAACCATTTGTATTATGCTCAAACAAGGTTCAATTCATATATCCACCTTATAGGTTGGATCTCTTGCCAATAGATGAAGGATCTTTCTTGCCACCAAAAAGGATAAAACCAAAAACCCTCACAAGGACAAACCCTCAAACAACATGAGGTTTAAAACATTCAAAACCCTACATAAGAAAACTTTGGATAAACCCCATTACTGCAGGAGGTAGGAGGCCATACCCTATAGGCTTACCACAGCAAAGAAAAGGAGACTGCAGCCTATAGGCTTCACCACACAGCAAGAATAGTAGGCCGCATATTTTAGGCACACCAGACAGCAAACAAGAGATGGTTGTAGCCTGTAGGCACCCCATACAGCAGAAGAGAGGAGGTCGTAGCCTATAGGCACCTCACACAGCAAGAAAAGGAGAGGCCACAGCCTACAGGCATCCCACGCAGTAGAAGAAGGAGAGGTCGCACCTCACACAACTATAGATGGAACAGCAGCCCTAACACAGCAACAAATGGAAGGAGACCGCACCTCGCACAGCAAACACAACAGCAAAGGGAGGCCACAACAACCTCAGGCAGATTCAACAGCAAAGGGCCACAGGAAGGAGACACCGACAGAAAAGAGCCGCAACAAGGAAAAGATCCTCTCACTCCAAAGATAAAATGATAATGATGTGTGTTGTGAGGGGGAGGAGAGGGTTCTTATTTATAGTTTAGGTTGGGGGTAAAGTTAGATTAAAATAATAATTAAAATATCATGTTTAAATTAAGCAATTTAAGTATAATAAATATTTTAATTTAAACTTAATTTACCCTTAAAACAAAAATAACATAAAAACCCCAAACCAACACAAGTAAAGGTAAAGGAGGGTTAGCAAAGTGGCAATACTCATTCCTTCATTTTCATGGTGAACTTATTACTTTATCATCATTGCATATGGGACTTATCCCTCATGTGGTTATGTCCTTCTCCAAGGAAGGTCATGCACCAACAAAATACTTGATCGATGATCAAGTAGCCCCAAAACTTTTTCTGGGGTCTTATCCACCAAGGTCAAAGACCAAGGATCAACCCATGCCATAGGCATGGGTACCTTGGACATTTCCAGGGGCCTTAGGCTTATCTAGGGGCTTTAACTACTTGGTCCTAGACCAAGAATCCCAGTCGTATACTGGGGGCCCTAACAAGGGTCTTTTGCCATGACACTGACTATTTGGTCCCAGACCAAGTACCCCAAGAGTGCACTGGGGGCCCTAGATCTCGTCTAGGGTCTTAGCCATCCTCCAGAAGAATGGCTTTTGCAATTGCTTATAAATTTAACAACCCCCTTGTCATCTTCTTACGTTCCAACTGCCTATAAGCAGCGGTCGGCCATGCACTGAATGCATATGGTGGAGGGTTGCAAAGAAACAATGAATCTAACATACACCGATGAAATGACATGTGGTGGGATCTAATACAACAGACGACAATAAAAAGGGAGAGTTTGTCCTTTAAAAAACACCTTCTGTGTAATTAAACGGGGAAAGAAAGAAAGAAAGAAATAAAGTATTTTTAACGTCCATGAGGAAAAAAATAGCATATGGGACAGATTGCTTTTCCATCTAGCTTTTGTATTCAGCCCTTTTCCTGTGAAGTTTTACAATAACCGCTCCCAGCTTCTCAACAAACTCTTTGCTGAATAGATTATCCCAAGAACTAGCTGCCAGAATACCTGCATAATTTTTCCTGTAGTCTTTGAGGGCCTCACATTCTAAAATGAAATGTTTTTTCTGTTTCCACTTTTCCAGAAGAGCACAAAATACATACTCATTCCTCCCACATTTATTTTGGCCTTTTCTAGCACCCTGTTTCACAACGGAGTTGATGAGAATTAGTCCTTAATTGAGCAATAAGAATTTTAGATCTTCAAGAAATATTGGCCCCTATGTACGCCTTTTGTTGATGGCTATGAGTGGGGTTAAAGTCTTCAATGTAGTACTTATTCTTTCTCCCTAGTTCTTTCTCCCAAGTACGTTTGTGGAACTTATCCATGACAAAAGTTTTTATCTCTTTACTCTTTGTAGGACACATGCTCAAGCAAATGCTCCATTTACTAAACCATTTCTTATTTTGCCGCATCCAAGTCTTCTTTCTTTTGCACAATCTATCACTAAACACAACCTTAGGCCATCTACCCTCTTCCATTTGCTCAATTTTTTTCAAATACCTTATGACTCGCACCATAGCAATTGCTTCAATAGGGGCAGCCCCTGTTTCACTTAACATGATAGCATAAGGAACTGCACTTTTAATTTTGAATTTGTTTGTAATCAACTGCTTCAGAATTTTCTCAATTTGTTTCCACTACATCTCGGTTGTGTTGTTGGCCCATAGTTCACAACCGTAGAGAATCACCAGAATCACTAGAAGCCCAAAAATAGTTAGAGTGGTTTTCCAGTCCCACAGCTCTATCTCTCTACACCTGTTTTGAAAAGATTAAAATGCTTTCCAACCCCCTAAAGTTCTTTTCTTTCTACAACCATCCCAACTTAAATTTATGTTGAATTCAATTCCGAGGTATTTGTAGTCTGCAACTTCTTCCAGAATGTTTCCTTCAAAGTAGAACTTATGTTGGTTATGCTTTCTTTTGTTAGAGAAAACCACTACTTTCGTTTTGTTAATATTGACTTGCATCCCCACCCTTCTACAAAAATGCTCAAGGGAACATAAGTGCTCTTGCAAACCAAAAGTTGATTTAGCAATCAATATAAGGTCATCTGCATACAAAAGAAGCCTTATAACGAACTTGCCCGAATGGATACCGTCACCCCCTCGCGAATTTAGCCACTCTTCAAGCTTCTCAATATATAACCCAAAAAGGGTAGGAGACAGTGGGAAACCTTGCTTGACCCCGATATCACTTCTAAAACTTTCAGAAATGCCTGTTGAAGTTCTAATTTTGACTTTCACCTCTTCATACATCCTATGCACAGCTGCTCTCAAATGCTTGGGAACCCCGAGTTCCTCCATTCTGCTCCAAATCTTATCCCTAGGAACTATGTCAAAGGTTTTTCTGAAATCAACAAAGCAACAAAAAACTTCTTCCTTTTTTTCCCAAGCTTTTTCAATGATGTGCCTTAAAGTTATGCAATGATCAACTATGGAATGTTTAGGTCTAAAACCTGCTTTCCCTTTAGCACGTTTATCTCTTTCTTCTGCCCACTTATTGATTTTATTTTCTAACATGCTTCCAAATAACTTTGCAAACAAGGAGTTTATCATTATGGTTCTATAATTGGAGGGATTATTGACGTCACCACTCTTGAAAAGAGTTATTGCCATACTAGTTGTCCAATCTGTGGGGAACCCCTGTTGTATGATGTTGTTGAAAATTTTTGTGTTGTGAGGTGAAAGAATTTTTAAGCCCCACTTTAGATACTCTGCTTGGAGTTCATCTAAGTCTTTTTCTTTTCCAGCGCCCAACCTCTTGATACCCATCTCTACCTCTTGCACCGTGAAGAGTTTTGTATCTGTGTTAACCAAGGGAGGAGGGTCAACCTTAGGATCCTGCTCATAAAGTTGTCTTGCATAGTCGAACCATTTAGAAGCTGTAATGTTGTTTTCAGTTTCCACCTTTTTCGATTGGAGCTCCTTCTAGAACAGTTTGGGGTTATTTTTCCCAAGGAATATTAGTTCTTGTCTCCTCGAAACTATGAAATCAGCCTTTTTTATTTCTTACTATCTGTTGGTAAGCTTTGAGCTTTATGTTATAATTGTCTGATTCCTTCCACCTTCTCCTTGCCTTTTTGCATTCCTCGTCAAACCAAGCATTAACCGGAAAACAATTTGTTTCAAACTTCTTAATTTTTGCTCTTTTGCACTCAGCAAGTGCACTTTGAATTAAATGTGTTAATCTGTCACTGTGAAGTATATGAAATGAGATTTCCTCCTTCTCGAAGAGCCTCTCTAACATTTTTTTAAAGTTATTACAATTCTCTAGATTCAAAAGAATTATGCTATTTGGGGGATTTTGTTGAACACACTGAGTTTTTGACCCTAATTGCTTCTTTTCGGTCCAAGAGAAACTTAAATAAATTGGCTTGTGATCCGATTTTAAGTCCCAAATTTGATCTCCAATCAACACTTCCTCCATTTTCCCACACAAATTATGCGAGCAAATTGCATAATCTGCGACACTTGCTCCGTTGTAAGTATTGCAAGTGAAATTACCGGACTTTTCCCATCTAGTCATACCGTTACAAATGACTAAATCGAAAGCCCCACATAACGTAAACAATTGTTCTCCAAAGAGATTGCAGTCTTTATCCTCTGAAATTCGTTCCCACTGATGATTACCCTCTTCTGTAAGCTAGATAGGGTCACCATCTTCTTTGCAACAAAGAATGCTAGCTTGTTCACCCGTAGTTCTAGCATTGAAATCCCCCACTATAAAGACTTCACCTAGCTGAGAATATATTGCAATATATGTTTTTAAGGCTGCAAAGGGATCTTTGAGGTCAAGCCCTCTACTTTTGTAGATTTTTGAAACTTGTCACGCAAAATAGTACGCTGCAATTCTGATGTGATTTCGACTTTCTGATATTTTAAGCCAGACAAATTGCTTATTTGGGTCTTCTTTTTCTAGCTGAATGAAACGACCTTGTTTTTCTCTTACTAATACCATGATACCCCCATGCCCTTTTCCATTCCCTACTGCCTTGTTCCACACTACTATCTTCCAATACCCTTCAAACAAAGGTGTCTTGCACCCTTCATGCTCATGTGTTTCTATGAGGCAAATTATGTCTCTATCTTCCGCAATAGGCCCTAACCCAGGTCCTCGTCTCCATGGGTAA
>ML795352.1:29917-54224 GCA_009831015.1 Picea engelmannii
TGTATTTTTTTAACCTACAATCCACACGGTAAACCAAAAAGGAGTAAATGAATGTTTATGGTCATATTGTATGAATAGGACGTAAATGTTTTGCCTTATGGTGGTCAGTTCTGCAATGGCAAAGGTTTGTTATTATATCCAGAAATTCATAGAAAGGAGCCGTAACAAGTAATAGAGAGGGAGGTGTTTGCGTCTTTTATGTACTATCATAAAAGCAGGTAAACTGTACCAGACATATCAAAACAAAGAGAACTTCATCTCTTGTTCAGGCCTCAAATACCGGCAAGAAGAATGGAACATGGGAGTCCTTTGACATTCTAACAATTTCATCGATTTGACCACCATATGAACAGCAGGAAACAGTGGACGAAGTCCAATATCATATTGTAATTACCTAGACAAGACTTGTAGACTAAAAGGGAGAATCTCTGGAAAGAAACCATAGGTTTACTTGTTTAAGAAGAAACATATTTTTATAATTCTGTGCCAAACTACCAAAAGAAATTCGTGAAAATGCAAATCACACAAACTTTCCTGTTGAAGTACAGGATTGCATAAAGGCACTTTATTTTATTATACCTCATCCTCATTATCTATGCTTCCCTAATTTATTCAGCCTATTCAATTACAACATTCATGGAACCACCACACGAAATCATGATTTGAAAATTGTTGATAACATGGATATAGAAATTGATTTCTTGGGCAAGGAAATGGTGAATAAAATTATGGGTGCAACCACTGTCAATGAGGATGATGACCTTCGTGTGCTCAATGTAGCGAATGAGCTTGAGGGTTTGGGAAGGAGAGAAGCCAGTAAGGGCATGCAACGAAATCAGTGGTTCAACTTCTAGTGGATCATAGGGTGGAGTAGGAGCATTGGTCAGGGATAGGTCTTCCACTGGGGAAACTTCACCATCCTCATTAGCAACATCCTTAGAAATGTACATAAAAATTTTATGTTCCTTACACTTGTGCCCCAGAAAATATTTTTCATCACAATTATAGCAAAGACCCTTGAGTTGTCGTTCATCCATTTCTTCCCAAGTTGATTTTTAGATCTTGAGAGAAGTGGTAGGAGGATAGGATTGGTGGTTCAAGTGTGAGGAATAAAGGAGGGTTTTTGGTTCTAGGTGGAGACAGTTTGTTAGGATTCCTTGGCTCCTTGAGTAGCTTCCAACCAAGTTTGAGGGAGAACCATTAAGACCTAGGCACATATTTCATCCTTGATGACACTAATAAATCATTCCCTGAAGAATGCATTTGACATGCCCTCCATTTGGAAAGACAATTGCTCAAAGGAAGATATAAAGTCTTCCACTGTGCCAGATTGTTTCAACTTGTTCAAATGGCCTAGATAGTGGGTGTTAGTGCTAAAGCATTCATAAAGTTATGCATCAAACTATGTCCAGAAAACATACCCTTGGCATGTATTTCTACACCATTGTCACCGTTGTCGGCATTATGGATCCAGATAGAGGACACCATAACAAAGTTTGGCCAACTCGTCAGTAATTCCATGCAAGGAGAAATAATGTTCCACTTGAGTGACCTAGCCAGTGGGGTCTAAGCCATCAAATTTGTTCACCTCAACTCTGGGAAGATGGGGGTCACGATGAAGGGAGTTGGAATGAAAGGCCGTAATATGGCAAGATTCCTCACCTTCGTAGTTTGAAGGTTGTTCAGAGGAGGGAGAGCCATGTGACTGTTTTAACAATTGGTTGAGAGCGGTATTGATGGAGGCCAACTCACCCTTAATTTCTATCAATTTGCTCATAACTTTGGCCTCGAAGGTTACAATTTGGAATTGATGGAAGAAATGTCATAAATCACTCTCTGGATGTTCTCCGTGTGTTTTTGGGATTTGTCTTGCAGGTGATGAAGTTCTTGGTTGCGGGTGGTGGTCATTTGGGAAAGAGGGGTGTCGGGGAGGGGAAGTGGGTCCATGGAAAAAATATGGAGAAATGATATATATGACTGTGATCGAGGTGAAAAGAGGAATGCAATGGGATAGGTATCAAATAAGGGTGTTGGGAAGGGTGGAGGGTCCACGAAAAAAAAAATCTTAGAAGTGATAGGTACCACAATGATTAAGGCGAAGAGAGAAATCCAATAGTATAGGTCCCAGATAAGGGTGTCGGGAAGAGGGTCGGTTCCACTAAAAAAGGCTTAAAAATTCAGATAGGTACCATGGAAATTAGGATGAATAGTAATGAATGTCCCAAATTGTTAACAGGAGAAATTTTGTAGAAATTGTGCAACCAGAATGCAGGAGGAAAGGTTGGGCCGCAATAGATCTCATCTGCTCTTTTTTTGTTACGTTTCTTTCCCAGGGGTTAGGGTTTACAGGGTTCCTACATACAAGGGTTTTCCATGTGCTATATCTCTCTTATATACATGCGGGGTCTAACAATATTACTTGGCCCAATATCTTAGGGCACCAAATAAGGAGGCTCGACCATACCCTTAGTCATACTACTCGATTACCTAGGTACTAGAGGGTATCTTCTCGAATGTTGTTCTTGATGTCACTATAGCAGTCAGGTGGTCGATTAGTTGATTAGAGTTAGTTTCAAGAGACCTAGGGGACTCTTGATATACCTACCAGTATGTGGGAGTGATGGTCGTATACATATTTTTTCTGATGCAGAACTACTGGAGGGGTACCAACAAAGGTTACAGAGGTTTCCAACAAGGTGAAACACTTGTTTCTAGGCAACCCCATGAAACCATCTATATTTCCTTCTTGTAGTCTTCCCTACCACAGTTTTACCCACGAAGCGATATATCTTTGTGCTTTAAAGACGTCAACAATACAAATATCTACCGTGGAAAAACAAATTCCCACAGCTTCCGCAGAGGAAAGTGCTCTAATACCACTTGTTAGGTACCCAATCTAATATATTGAGCAGAAAATAGAAAAACTGCAAAAAATACCAGCGAACAATGAAATGTAGAGAACCACAACCAAAAATAATACTTTTATTGATAGGAAGCAATGTTCCCTTACCTCTTCGAGGAGGAAACCTACAACAAAGCAACGCTCTATTACAATAATTCTCAAGAAAAATATTTCTCATGCCTCCTACTCTTATTTATACTAATTCAATCTTCTAAAGAACATTCTAGAGGAATATTTTTCTAGAAGAGGAAGCTTCTATTAGATCTTCTTACATTGAATTGTTCACATTTACTAAATAGGCCTTATTAAATAATATCGACTTTTATTACATGGAAAATATATTATTCTACCTACGAGAGGGGTTAGGGAAGTTAGGTCCCTAATAGTAAGATCAAATTAAATGGGTCGACCCTCTTATGTTTTGTTGTGGACAATTTAAAGTGGACAAATAGGTCAAGTTAGCTCCATATAAATAAAGCACCTTGACATTTCATTTGATCATCATATTGTTTCTCACCATTGTGGGAGACAAGTCTGAAATTTCCACTACTCTTGGGTTATTGGCTCTTTTCTCTCATGTGTTATCTTTGGAAAGTCAAGTGAGCGTGCTTCTTTGCTGATTTATGGATGGATTTTCTGCAATTAGGGTTCATTCTCATTCTATCTTGGTGAATTAAGTGAAATTTATGAAAATTTATGATTGTGCTATCAAATGTTTATGGAAAATTTCTCTTTTTCTTGCTAGACATCTTTCTTGTTGAAACCATAAGAGAGGATCATAAGTGTTTCCTCCTCGCACAAGGTTAATTCATCCAAAATTTGTGAAGAAATCCTAGCTAGGGTTAGACTCTTAAATCCCTAAAGTGCTATCACTTTAGGATTTTATCCCTAGACTCTTGATTGTGACCTAGTTGAAGTAATTAAGAAGGGAGAAAAGGTTGTTAGAGCCCAAAAGTGTTTGCACTCTAGCAATCCTTCTCCTCAAGGCTTAAACCCTAAGGCCCTAAGGTGCTAGCGCCTTAGTGTTTAAGCCCTACCTCTTAGTCTTCACTAGCTTGATTTCCAAAAACTTGTTGCATTGTTGTTATAAAGACTCCATATCCCTCAAAGGCACTAATCTTCAAGCTCTCTTATGGTGAAAGTGATCAACAAACTCTTCATTTTAATTATCTCAAGCCTACTACTAACTTTACTAACACTAACTTGAGCTAATTGTCTAACAAACTTGTTGTTGTTGCAAAACATTTATACATCCATCCTAACGTACACTAATTTTTTGCATACATTTCTCTAATAGTGGCCTAACATATCGATAAATTGCATCTTATAATTGGAAAATGTTCTATTGAGTTAATGCTAAGTTTTCATGGTAAATTGTTGCAATTATGAAGTGCATTTCTTGATGATGCTGTAATTTATCTATTGTTGTTGTACTACTGGAATATACTACAATTTCATAAAAACCACAATGATCTTTTTTGTCTAGTGTCATAAAGAGGTATTACTTGCATACTTGTATTTGGAAATCATCATATATATGCTATAAGTGTTATTGTTTTAGGTAGGTACTCAAAACATCGTGTTACCTCTTATTTCTCCTTGACCTAGACGTTGACTTAGGTGATCAAGAGAAGGGAAAGTAGGCTTCACTAACAAACTTTCTACTTTGATCCCTTAAGATCATTGGGGAATCACCCCCTTTGGTGGACCTCCTCCGTCACTAAAATAAGGGGATTTCTTACTAAGGTGAAATTGGTAGGATTTCCTATAGTCACGCATATTTGGGGACTTGTGTTGGGGATTTGGCATAAGTACAAATCCTACGATACCACCTTCAACGTATTCCTTTGTAGGGAAAAGATTGGAATGAAGAAGAAAGATCAATGGAAATCTACATTTTTATGACGTATCAAAATAGTGTGATGTGGCTGCTACAAAGTAATTTACTGAAACTTGGTAGTTGTGAGCATATAGATTAGTTATTTGGATTCATATGTAGAATGATCATCAATTGTGTATTGTTTTTGGGATAGGTAATATGATACATTTTTTTCCATTTCTTCTTGAATCTTGCAGAAATGCAAATGTTAATGTTTGGCAGGTCATGTAAATTATCCCATTCTTGCATTTTAATGTTTAGATGGAATCCATATGTTTTCTAATCCCTCTAATTTTTTTAATTAAATTTATTTCTCTACGACCAACCATTTATGGAATTGGAGTGTGTGTTGAACATGGAGGTGCAAAAATAGAACCCTCAGTTGGAAGTAGAGTTGTGCAACATGATGTTATTTACTTACAATGTTAAGTTTGTCCAACTTGAGTGTGTTATTTATTCATTGGGTTCAATGATAGGAAAAGTTCTATCAACAGATGAATGATGTAATCATTCATCCATCGACTCTTTTTCCTAACAATAGAATGGAAATAGACAATGCAATCTTTGTCCTTGGAAATATTTATGAAGATAAAAGGGATTTCAGTAAGGCATCTTACGTATACATAATTCACTTATTTAATATTTCCTTCTCAAGGATTTTTTTTCCATGTAAATATAACTATTATGTGTAGAGAACGGAATCCCTCTTGATTCCATATTTATTATGATATACAATGCAAATGTTTTGCTTTTATGTCAAAATTTTCATGCATGGTTCAATTGGATTTGTGTAATTGCGGGTTATTCTATCATGGTTGCACTATATGGACTTTTCCTATTAAGAATGACCTAGTTGAAGCAAAAAGACTTACATGGTCTACTCTGCTCAATGGAGGAGAGGCATGTGTAGAAAAAATTGTAGTTAATTTGATGTGGGTTCTATTGGTTTCAGTTTTCATGTGAGTGTATTGTTTTTTTGTCTAAACCACTTAATTTTCATTTGTGTACAAGGTATTCTAGTGCAAGAGTACATGGTGAATCTAAAGTTAGTACAAAAATCATCTAGGAAATTTTATCAAGTCAAATTTCAACGAATTTCCTATTTTTTTTATGATAAAAGAATGTCCTATGTTTTGAGCCTACTTTGAATTTTTTTTTATGTGTTTAAAGTCTAAATTGAAAATGGATATTATGTGTTTTCAGATTAAATTGAAAATTGTTTTTATGTATTTTGTGTTTGAACAAATATTTATATTCTTCATGAGTCATTAAGTTTAGATACTTGATAAGAACATTGCATGTCCAAAACCATTGATTTCCATTAGGGCAAGCCAACGTGCATTATTGAGCCAATCATTCTTTTTTGTGCTAACAAATTTTTAAAGAGGTATTTTTTTTTGCGTATTTCATTTCTTAGTACTCTTATTTTTTTATATTGACTACACATGTCATGTCGTATGACTTGATGGAAAAATCATCTATGCATGGCCAAGAATGTGATACATTATTCCAAATTTCAAATTTTATTATAACCAAAAATCTAACTTAGAATTTTTAGGTCTAAGTTTATCCTAGTAGAGGATTTTATGGTCTCATTTCTAACCAATAGTTAACATTTAGGCTTAGTGGGTGTTTATGTGCCCTATAGTTATAAATCCCAATCTATGCCCAACATTTATTAAAAAGTTGTGTCTTTTAACATTTTTATAAGACAACAAATATATAATGGATAAAAGTGACCTATCTTGATTGGAAAGGGATCATTTTCGAGTACAAATGGATGATTAAAGAGGAAGTCATGCATGGAATGTGACCAATCAATATTATTATACTTTTTTTTATTGATGGATAGAATTACATGCCCTCCTATTCAAGAACATCCTATGATGAACTTGTTTGAAGAGTCCTTTCATAATCGATGAGTTAGTAACAAATAATCCATAATAGAAGTGGTAGAGTAGATATTAATATCCCATAATATTGACAAAAGTTATGGTCAAGATCAACACATATAGGGACTTTGTGGTGAAATGTCATAAAAAATGATAGAGAGATATGCAAGAGTGCACAATAAGAACCCTGGTAAACATAACCCTTGATGCTTGCAACATTGTTTAGAGGAGGGACACATTCTGTTTCATTTTCTAAACATGTAAAATGATTATATTATAGTTTAATGAATATATTTTTTTATTATTATTGGTTTTATACTTTACCAAAAAAATTCACCAAGTCTTCAGAATGTTTTATATTTTAGTAAAATATTTTTCAAGGCCTTACAAGGTTTTATAATTCAATGAAAGATTGGCCAGGATTTTACAAGATTTTATAATTCATTGAAAGATTCACCAAGATTTTACAAGATTATATAATTGGCCAACAAATTATATATACATATTATATTATTGATAAAATATCCTTCAAATTGAATTCCCATTTATTTTAGATATAAATTTATGGGGGTTCTTAAAAATAACCCCTCAGAACAAAAATGTTACAATACCAAGCAAGGAAGATAATCAAGGTGATGGAAACTAAGATTGTTTTGTAAATGATGTTTTTGGACATTTATATTGTGGATGTGTCATTTTATTATGGGTATCTATAATGGACAATTATGTTTTTCTCTTTCCTTCATTTTATAATTATGTTGGATATAAAAAGTTAACAACCATTTACAACCACAATATTGAAAATACATTAAATAGATGTACAAGCATAAGATGTGGCTTTGATATATTTTTATTGTCATATTTATTATTTATTATAACAAATTATGGTGTATTGTATTAAAAAATGTTTATGTTAACCTTTGAATTGCTAAGCATTAATTGAGATATCACAAAGTTGGTGACCTACAATAGTAAATATTTATATTAAATTATATTTTATTTAACAAAAAATGGAGATATTAAAAAATATTCAAACTTCAAATTTTTTATTTTTTGAAAAAATCAAAATTAAAATAAATATGTACTTACTTTGATGGAACTTCTAAGGACAATTCCAACAAAATAACTTTGTGCAACATCTACAGTACTTGTATTGTTGGCATTACCAACTTTGATGACACTCCCCACCTTAACTAGTGCAACTATCATGGTCTTCACCTATTCCACTCCATCATTTAGTTTTATAATCATATAAACTTATATTAATCACGATTTTTGCATTCTTGAAATAATTGTCAATATAGGAAGGACATGTAAATTCTGAAAGAGTCTTTTTCTAGAGCCTAGTGAGAATTAAGGAAAATTTTGAATTCTTAAAATATTATAAAATGTTGGGTGATGTTATTTTTTAATAAAAGATTCATAAAGTTTGTATTAGAGTAAAAAATTGTGAAACCATTTCATCGAAAGTGTATAGATCAAAATTTATTATTATTCGGGATATATTTATTATTTTAAATTTTATTGAATAAACTTCATCTATTATAATACTTGGATAATATAAATTAATAAAAATTTTGGAAAAAATAAATATTAATAAGATATAATAATTGTGATTTTAGTAAAAAATTATATTATAACCTTGTCTTGTAATCTTTGAAAAACAAAAAATTAAAAAATAACATTATTATTACATCATCATCATTAGTATTACTGAATAATTATGTTATAATGTTATTATTATAATATATGAAAAAAGTCAATTGGGTTTAGCCCGAGTGGTTTGTGATGAGGGGTGTTTTTCCCTCCACCCAGGTTCAATTGCTGCAAGTGACATGTTGATCTCTTAAATGAGAAAGCTAATCTTGAGCCAAATATAAAACAATCAATATAAATCGGTGGATATATAAATCAATCCTGGAAATGTTGTGTATTGTAATGTCGTAATACGGAATTAATGACATCATTAATCATTTGGCATCAATAAAAATAATTCCAACAATAGTCACAACATAATTTTGACACTTACTTGACACAATTTGATTTAGCATAATGCCTTTTTTTTACGGAAACAAAAAGTGCAATTTTGATGCAAATGTGATGGTACTACAACACAAATTTGACTTAACATGACACAAAATTGACTTTGACATGATGCAAAATTTTCATGTTCCCACAAATATGATGCTAAAATCATGCACTTTTTATGAAATACAACACCAAAAAAATGGATGCTAACAAGACATAAAATTTTCATATTCCAATGCCCATAAGACACTACTACGACACAAGTGATGATACGATGTGAGTAATATTGATGCCAAGATGACACATATTGACACTAAGGAGACACAAAACGTATGTGCTTGATGCAAATTCAATGCAAGTTTGATGCTAAGAGTTTATTTTTGTGATAAAATGTGGCGTAATACGATACAGACATGATGTCAACCCATCCCCACAGCACCCATAACATCGGTACTACAACATCATAAAAGGTGTGCATTGAAAGATTCAATGTTGGAGAGGGATACAAAGACACAAAAATGATGCAAAACATGATACCCCTTTATGTGTCATGTTTATTGTCGTCCAAACTTTAAAAAATAATCCCCAAATTTGCATTACATGGTGACATTAAAGAGGATGATGGAGAAAGTATTTAGTAGTGCCACCACTCTTTATAGAACTACTCTTTCATTAGGTTTATCCTTTTGTCATTCAACTTTTCCAATTTTCTCTTCTCCAAAGATGGCATCTCAACTACAATTATTCCCATGCTCATTTGTAAGTCGTAACTTGTATCCCTTGACTCCAACCAGCTCCATATATCTACTAAACACACACTTTTGGATTTTTCATTCAAATTTTTCTTATTTTCCTTAGGTAAATGCATATAAGACTTATAATCAAAGGCTATCAAGTGAAAAACATATGGATTTATCCCACCCAAATATTACTCTGGTGTCTTGTCACCTAAGGCTAAACTAAGTGATAAATTGACCAAGTAACAAGTTGTTGCAATTTCTTCAACCCATAAACATTTACCCAATTTTTCATATGATATCATGCACTTTGACTTCTCCACTAGGATTCTATTCATCCTCTCTACCACTCCATTTTTTTGTGGAGAATTTGGTGTAGTTTTCTTCTAGGAAATCCCATGCATTTGATAGATTGCATCAAATTGTTTTGAGAAATATTCTACCATTGTCACTTATTATGTATTTCACCTTTATACTGATTTACCTCTCCACCATAGAAACATTTTTTTTTGAAGGAGTTAAAGATCTCACTTTCCTTCTATAGAAACACCACCCGTGTTCTTCCTTTTGGAATCATCTATAAAAGTGGAAAAGTATTAAGCACCACTAACAGAGGCCAAATTCATAGTCCCACATATGTATGAATTCACTAATAAGTCTAATATATCTCCAGATCTATGAAATCTTAAAGAAAAATAAATCCTTTCATGTTTTTGTAACATGCATGAAATCCTTTATAAAACTCAAAGGAACCGGAAATAAAATTCTTACATTGAACTATTCCTTTCCATCTTGTAGAATTTTCTCGTTCAAGTGGCCCAACCTCTTATACCAAACCATCCATCCTTAATCTCCTTTAGATGTTTCCTTAGTGACTTTATTCTTATCAATGGTTGCAACATTACTATTAACCTCAATATGAGTGGTAACCTCCAATTTGTAGAGAGTACCAACCTTGATTCCCTTAGCCAATAACAATGCACCTCTCATAAGCTTGGACATATTCCTTAAGAAGATTGCATCAACCCTTGCATCAGTGAAGTGGGTCACTAATAAAATATTCCTCTTCGGCCCAAGTACATGTCTAGCATCAAGAAAATATGATTCTTCCATCTCTATATCTTAGTGGAATGGATCCCTTACCTACAACATTATAGGTTTTGTCATCTTCTAAGAAGATCCTCCATCCATATAAATATTCACAGCAATCAAACAACTCCCTATGTGGAGTCATAAGTAATAATTCTTTAGATTCTATAATCCATTATTTACTATAGGCTTAAGAAGATATACAAAAGCTAGTAAAATGCATGCCCATTTTTTCCTCATCCTCCTTGCTAGTAGAGACTACCACATTGTCATCATCTTTCCTATTTCCTTTATATAGAGGAAAATTCTTCTTTATATGCTCATTTTTGTTGCATTAATAGCACACTATATCATATTTCCTCCTCTTACTAGTTGATTTACCCTTGGACATGAATCTACCATGAAATCCATTGTCATTTCTTTCTCTAGAACAACCTCTTGTAAATATTTCCTTTGAATCTAAATACACTCTTATGAATAGTTACATTATTTCCTCATTCAATAATTGTCCATAATGGTCTCAATATTGGGATTATCCCCACAAGATCCATTGATAGCTATTACCAAATTATCTCTTGAATTTGGCATAGTAATGAGGAGAGAAATGCATTGATCCTCCTAAGTCCACTAATTTATAATTGAAGCTAATTGTCTTATCTATTAACACATATATTTGTAAGGGGGTGTTTCCCTAAAGAGTTGAGCCCTGGGTGAAAAAATGCGAGAAAAAGGGCTTAAAAACCCACCAAATGCATTTTAGCCTAAGTCTATGGGTGGCCCAATGGTTTGGGCATGTCGTGCTAAGGAGCGCGTAGATCTGGGCAGCCTATCTTGGCGTGCTCATATCATAGTCCCGTAGCCCATATCATACCCCCTGGATCATTCCCTCTTACCACTGCTCCCCCCCCTCCAAGCTAGCCCCCTTACCACTCGCCCATATCACCTCCCGCTCTCGATTACACATGTCTTCCACTCAACCTTCCCCCCTACCTGTCACATCTCCCTTTTCACTTCCGCCTCTCGCTTCCCGACATCAGTATCCCATGTCGCCTCCACCTATGCTATTGTCCCCACTTCGCCTTGCCACCGCAGCCTCTCCTTCTGCCACTGCATCTTCTCCCTATGCCACATCACCCTCGCACATTTTTACACCTCATCTCTCTCTCACTGACGCCCATGCATTCCCAGTCATCGCTCTGCCGCCACATCCTTCCACTTTTCTATAGCTCACTCATTGTGCCATGCGAGTTTGCGCCAATAGCCTCGCATCTCACCATCGTCTTCCTCCGCGTCTGCCTGCTAGTTTCCCCTACAAGCATCCAGCAAAGGTTCAGATGGAAAAAGAGCAGGGCGAGGCTGCCATGTTTTCCAGGTGCAGAGTTGACTCAGGACCGTCCTAATCCCTATGTACACAGTTAATGAAAGTGAGGGAGGTGGTTGAAACCTCATCTCACCACATAAATGGAAATCCAAAAAGGACTCTCAGCAAGTCTGTTTCTCTGCAGGTCCCTTCTGAAGAATGTTTGCGTCTGGCAGAAGCTCGTGTTCGACACAAGACTGCATGCATAGTCTACCAGACAGCATGCATACGTAAAGCCTTGAATGTAAAGACTCAGGCATGCCTCTGTTGTCAGTGGCGAGTTGTTCTGAGTATATGTAGGAATTTTTGATATTTTGTAATGGTTGATGGTTGAGCTAGGATCCCGTATTGTAAAGTTTTGATGAAGCTTTGGTTCTTCTAGTTATGTATATGTATTTGAGACTTCTTGTTTAATCAAAGTCATCTTCCTTTTCATTTCTCTGTAACAGTTGTGTTATAACACTGGGGCATGGATGATCCAGTCAAGGGTAGTTATGTTGTTGTGATGTAGGTTTGATCACAGTAGTATCTTGACCAGTTTTAACCAGTTTCCTGTGTTATCTTTTCCCTTCTTACACTGAATGGCTCGGGCATGGATGATTCAGTCGAGTTGTAGCTGCGTCGTGATGCAGGTTTGATCATGGTGTTGTTGTGACCGTGTTGTTTGGACATGTTTCAGTGTCTGAAACTTAGGCTTAACAGTGATCCCGAGTCTGAGTTTGTCTTCTCCGAGTTGTTGGAAGGCCTGATGCCCATAGAAGTCTCGCTCATATTTCTCACTAAGTCTTCCCTCTTCTCACACTTAAGCTCAACTTACTGAATGAAGTTGATCAAGACCTCACCTGCTTGTGCATGTCGATCCCTGTTTTCTGAGTTAAAACAATATTGTCTTGAGTCTACGCCCATTTGACCTCTTTAAAACCAACCCGTGACATATAACTAATGGGTATTGGGATTGCCTATCATGCAATCTAAAGGAAAATTCTAGTGCTAACATTTCTGGCATCGTTGTCGGGGAACGAATTGAAGACTTTTCCCTACATAGAACAACAAAGAGATTATGATTCTGAAGGTGTATAAGATATCAGAACCATTGAAGATTTCATCTTGCACCTGGCGACTCCATTGCTTCGACTCCACTGTTTCAGTTGTGGTTTCCAGAGTCAGACACACGAGGTCTACTTCACAGTTGCCTCTAGCTGCACATGCAGCTGACCCAGAGGGAATTATCAAGAAATGGAAGCTTTCTCAAGAAGGCTTTAGCTGTTGTCCTGGATTGAAAAGCTCTCTACGAGAACGATAATGACCAGATCTAGTTTTTTGATGGTGAACAAAGACTAGACACCTTCAGAATGCATATCATTCACCTGGTGACTCCATGGTTAAAGGATCAATTGGCGACTCGACTGGTTTGAAATGGACAAAATTATGGCTAGAAGGTTTGCTCCTTTTAATTTCTCTATTGTTCCTAGTTTTCCCAATGTTGTTCCTACTCTAGACGAGTGGGTTGATTTTTTTCCCATATTTAGAGAAAATAAAGATGACAACCATGCCCAACATCTCCATGAGTTTCATGAACTCATGCACTAGTGGGAAATACATCATGAGGATGTATTATTAAAGATATTCACATTCTCACTAGCAAGAGATGCTTGTGAGTGGTATCACTCCTTGCCCCATGCTAGCATTTCCTCCCTGGAATAGTTTCATGCAGCTTTCAAGAAGCATTGTCAAAGGTATTATCCCTCTGAATTAAGTTGTCATAATTGTTGTGAGGAATATAAAGGTTGTGTTCATGGTATGGTTATTTCTAATGAAAGTTGTGTGGATGAGGGGTATACCTCAAAGGAGTTGACAGATTTGGTAAAATCTCTCTATGCCAGGATAGAGGAATTGAAGGAAGATCATGCTTGCTTCTCTTATGAAGAAAATGTAGTGGATATTCCAGTTTTTAAAATAGATGTTCTTAGCAGCCCTGCTTATGATGAAGAAGGGATCTCGTGTGACGACCAAGAACAAACAACTTTTTAGGGATATCCCAACGAAGATGATGAAGAGCAGAGCTTTCTCATGGCTCCTTTCAAAACCTTGTAGCATGGTTCCTGTGTATGATGATTATGACTCTGATCCTTTGGAAAGCCATGAAGAAGAAGTGGAAGAGACAAATGAGTAACTTGTCTCCTGTCCAGAGCCTGAAGAAGAGAAGATCCCTACCTCATATCTTTTTGACGTGGGGAGTAACCAGCCTGTGTATGACAGCTATGAATTGGATTCCTAGGTGGAGATGAATGATTTCCAATAGCATCCTACAGAGCCTTTTTCTTTATATATTAAGGAAAAGCATTGTGTAGAAATCAGCCATCCTGGGCCCGCAAAAAACATTGAGCATCATGTTGAGGAGTTTTCCTGCCCTCAGATAGTTGATGTTATCGAAGAAGACAACAAGGAAGGGGATCAGCAGCCTACACCAACCTTTCACTCACTTGTTCTCGCCACAGACATTCAACTAGAGGTGAGCAGCTATAAGGTAGAGCATGTTTTCTATTACCAACCCAGTAAGTTTTTTCTCCTATTTTACGACCCTGTAGGGGAATACATGGAGTGGCAGTTTTTCCAAATATTAAAAACTCCAAGATTTATCTTACCTTTAGCACTAGGAGGAGCGTTGAAAAATGTAATTGTTTTTCTGTCACAGTTTCATTATTTTTTATTAATCAATGACAGAGTAAACAAGTTTTCAGTTACGGGGTTACTTGGCTGGCTCTAGTGGAAGTCCACTTTCACCTAGCCCTTTGTAAATATCAGTTAATCTAGGATTGTAACTACAACAAACTCGTTGTAACTTCCTCTTCTTTTTTCCCCAGTCTCCTATCTCATAATACAATATTCACCATAACGCATAGCCGCAATGCATTTCCCTCATAACAGAGGGTTTCCTTCTAGGGAAAAAAACCCTAACATCATTTCTACCATTAGATCTGTGACCTTATAATGAATGGTCCAAATTTAAAATGAAATTACAATATACATTTACAAGGCAATTTTTCCTTCGGGGGCCCGCTGGCCCCTGGACCCCTCAGCCGGGGGGATATCCCCCTCGAACCCCACAGAGGGGGTAACCCCCCTATGCACTCCCTTGCATGGAAGAGTGTACATACCTTTGGGGTGTAAAGCCTTCATGGGGTATAAACACGATTGAAAACAAAAGACCTTTGAATCAGGAAAATAATCAAGCTCCATAACCAACAATCTCCCACTTGGAGACTGATCTCAACAACTCCACCGTCGTTGTATATGCTCGACTCTGAACCTTCTTGGACCTGGAAAATTTTTCATCTTCATCTTCATTCTTGAAGACCAATTGAAACTGAGTAGGAACTCAGTTTCTCCCTGGTTACTCCCTTTGTTAACATGTCTGCAGGATTCTAGCTAGTGTGTCTTTTTTCCAAATTCAAATGTCCATCTTCCAAGTCGGATCATATGAAGTGGTACCTCAACTGTGTATTCTTAGTCTTTGAATGGAAGGTTGAGTTCTTTGCAAGATGAATGACACTCTCACTGTCACAGTACAACCTGATATTCCCCTGCTTCTTTCCCAATTCCTCCATAAATCTTTGTAACCAAATCATCTCTTTACTAGTCTCTATAGCAACAACATACTTTGCCTCTATTGTTGAAAGTGAAACAACCTTTTTCAGTTTCGAAATCCAACTTACTGTTGTTCCACCTATAGTAAAAACATACCCTGTGGTGCTCCTCCTGCTGTCTTTATCACCTACCATATCTGAATCAACAGTGTCTGAACCTCCAAAACATAATGCATGAGTGGCAGTACCTCTCAAATACCTGAGAATCCACTTTACTGCCTCCCAATGTTCTTTACCTGGATTTTTCATATACCTACTCACAACTCCCACTGCATGTGCAATATCTGGTCTTGTGTAAACCATCGCATACATCAAGCTGCCAATTGTTGATGAATAAGGGACCCTGGACATGTATTTTATCTCCTCCTATGTCTTGGGAGACATTTCCTTAGTTAATTTGAAATGGTTGGCCAAAGGTGTACTAACTGGTTTTGTATTCTACATTATGAACCTCTCCAACACCTTCTCTATGTACTCACCCTAAGACAATGTCAATTTGTGATTTTTCCTGTCTCTTGTTATTCTCATACCAAGGATTTTCTTTGCATCACCCAAATCCTTCATCGCAAATGAATTAGCTAATTTCTTCTTGATCACATTTATATCCTGCATATTAGACCCTGCAACAAGAATTTCATCTACATACAATAGCAAGATAATATAGCTTCCATTTTCTAGCTTTTTGAAATAAACACAGTGATCAGAATGACATCTACTATAACCCTGTTCTGTCATAAACCTATCAAACTTCAAATACCACTGCCTTGGATCTTTCTTTAGGCCATACAAGCTCTTCTTCAACCTGCATACCAAATTCTCCTTCCCTTTGACCTCATACCCCTATGGTTGCTGCATATAAATCTCTTCCTCCAAATCCCCATGGAGAAAAGTTTTTTTAACATCTAATTGTTCAAGATGAAAATATTCTACTGCCACAAGACTTAAAATAGTCCTAATTGAAGTCATTTTAACAACAGGAGAAAATATTTCATCAAAATCTATACCTTTCTTTTTTGCAAACCCATTTACAACAAGTCTAGCTTTGTACCATTTTATTCCTCCATCTTCTTCCTTCAACTTGTAAACCCATTTATTCTGCAATGCTCTTTTTCCTGCAGGCAACTGAACCAAGTCCCAAGTATGGTTATTTACCAAGGAATCCATTTCCTCTTTCATGCCTTGCTCCCACTTATTTTTGGTGTCTACCGGCATTGCCTCTTCGTAACATTCTGGTTCACCAGAATCAGTCAACAATAAATAATACAATGAAGGAGAGTATCGTTCAGGGAGTATACTTAACCTGGTAGATTTTCTAACAACACTAGCAGGTGTTTGAGGTACCTGTTGCTCCTGTTGTTGTACATTTTGATTTTCTGGTTCCTTTGGAATTTATTTTTCAATGATCTCATCAAACACTGTGTATTCTTGTTTTTCTTTTTCCTGTTTCTTTCCCTGCAACTGATCTTTGTACATGACCTTCTCATTGAATATGACATCTCTTGTAATGTCCCCATTTTGGGACATTATAACATTACAACATTTCAGAGTGTTATGCCTACCCGAGCAGCCAGATAGGGGTGACAGAGAGTTTGGGAGATATTTAGGGGTTTATTTGGGCCCAACTTGCATCGATCATCATCAGGATCCATTCCACACAGTTGGGCTTTGGTTTCATTGCATTCCAACGATTTTCATAATTTTGAGTTATTATGGGTCATATCTTAATTAAATTCACTAAGAAGGTCATAATGGGCATATTGCTTGGAGAAACCTCTTAGTGTAATAGCTCATCAGAATCGGGAGGAAGAGAAGTAGAGGATAAGATGATGAGAAGTGAATTTCAGTGGCCGGAGAAGCCATCGGGATGGATAAATCACTTTTTAGAGGTAAAATAGTTAATTAATTAATTAATTAAGTGATTTAATCAAGGAATAATAAAATAAAGTAAAAGTCACTTGGAGGGAAAAGGTCAACAACGAATTAGGGTTTTAGGAAGCTATAAAGGAAGGGTAAAGCAACCTAATTCATTATGCATTGTTATGATTTGATGTTGAGAGTTCCCAGAGGAGGAAGAGAGTCGACTTTATTGTTTTGTGGATTTCTGGAGGAAACCACCACCATTGATCAGTTTCGGTGTTGAGAGACACACCCTATCCCATTGGAGATACCATTCAGGTATTTCACCGTACTTTTCAAGAGTATCCATTGCAGAGTACGCAACTCAGCCAGTGAGGGCGCAAGTCAGTTTGAGGGTTTCAAGAGCTGCATGAGGTCCATGTCCAGATTGCAGTTTCCTTCCGACCCATTTGAGATCCAGCTAGGGCGCTTCTATTGAGCCATCTATCGTCAGATTCTGATGGTGGAATCTTGCATATCACCTCATCTAGTCATTTAGGGTGCAACTCCTCCAGACAGATATTTGGGGTTACATGCAGAGTATAAGAGAAGATCCAGGAAAATCCTTCTGGCCCATTTGAGATCTAGCCAAGGTGCTTCTATTGAGCCATCAATCGTCAGATTCTGATGGTGGAATCTTGCAGATCGCCTCATCCAGTCATTTAGGGTGCAGCTCCTCTGGACAGATATTTGGGGTTGCATGCAGAGTATAAGAGCAGATCTGGGCAAATCCTTCTAACCCAGTTCTGCATTTGGCGAGATGATTGTTTTGAGACCTATAGTAGTATATTCCATTGGTGGAATCCTTTGGGGCACATACAGTGTCCCAGGAGGTGTGAAAACCCCCCCAGGGGTCTAGATCTAGTACCTCAGAGACCAGATCCGAGATCCGGCACTCATCCATTTCAGTCTAGAGGCCATGGCGCTTCTATTGGAGCAGTTTCTAGCATATTCTGACAGTCTATCCTTCCGGACGAGTTTTCCAGCTGGTAGCAGTTACCGTACTTCTCCAGAATCGCATATTTTTGTCGATCTATCTATGCATGCATCAAATCTGCTATCATCTTCTGATCATGGGTATTTTTATGCTACTTGCTTGTATTCCAGTGATGATCCATGAGATCTAGCTTACGTTTATATTCTATATTTCCAGTAGGCTATTGTATTTCCATGCTTGAGTCGTATAATACATGATATTTGGCAGTTGATGTTCTTTACTTATGCATGCGTCCTTTATATGTTTTTTAAACCATAAATATGCAACATTCACATGCAATAACCAACATGCACATGCAATAACCATCAAGATCTCAAACATACAACTGAAATGCATCCAGAATCCCCTAGTGTATCAGATTTGCAAGATAGAATAATAGATCAGTAGAAAATATCTTGATTAGCGGGATCAGGGATATTACATTAGTATCAGAGCTTTAGTCCTACCAGCCTGTGACTAAAGTCGATGAGTTTAGCGGGTAACCCAGAAGGCAGAGAGGATGCTAGGAGACAGATATGAGCGACCAGAGAGCAGTGGTAAGCCCCCCATGGAACCAAAGGCAACCTTCATGCAGGCTATCAGTGATATGTTAGCTAGTCAGTGGACCATGTCTCAGTCCTTGGCTCGGGTGGCTGATAGATTAGCTATGGTGGGCATTTCGGGAACACAAGCCCCACATGTAGCACAGGGGAACTCGGGGGCAGGCAGTAGACCCTAGACACCTACTCACACATACACATCTTCGAGTAGTATTCCCAGGCCATGGTTCCCTAGTTTTTAGAGGGCACCACCAGCAGCAGCACAATAGTCGTTAGCACACAGGTTTCCCACTCAAGAAGAAGACTTTGCAGAGTACAAGAGGGAGTATGCAGCGTTGGGTCCTGAATTTCATCATGACATGACACTAGTCGAGTACTGTGGACTTAGGGGCATGGACCATCCTAGAGAACCTCAGAGAGGAGGACAACAACAGCAATAGGGGAATAACATATATTTCATCCGGAAAGTTGGTAAACTCACCATACCTTATTTTGACGGATCGTCCAAATTCACTGCCAGAGTTGTGGTACAAAAGTTAGGCATGTACTACAAGCTCAACCAGATGATTGAGACGGAGGCTAGTGACTCTCATGCATTTGAGGGACAGTTGGATGGATAGGATGATAGTGCATGTCCTTCATCTTCCCCGTCAGGCAATGTTGAGGATTCAACACTTTAGCATATTGGTGACACTTGTGAGGATTCATATGTGTTGGCACTTAGACATGATGAGATTAGGAGGTTGGATGACCTACCTATGGGTGTAGACATGGCTTCCAGGAAGTCATGTATGGAGGATGATGAGCTTCCTATGATGAGCGAGCCAAATTTTTCATCTTCTCAGTTATATATGCTAGCCACGACACATGAGGATATCAGTGGCATTCCTGATATGGTAGAGGAGCCTTGTGTGGGGATTGTACAGAAGGGACATATGGATCTGAAGACCCAGGAGGAGAGGTATGGCTTGGAGATAGTTGACCTTACATATACCTATCAGTATGAGGAGAGTGAGTCACCACTCTTGGAGATTCCATTGATGGACCAAGTTGTGGAGACCGACAGCTTGTTGGGGCACTTACTCCTAGGATCGATTTACAGTGATGATGATACACTCCTTATTGGTCAAGATGACCATAGCACGTGTTTGGACACATCTGTATGGGATCCAGGCACATATGATATTAGTAGGGTGAGAGCACAGGAGGATACAGCTGCCCATACAGGATATAGTGCGATTCAGATGGGGGTAGCAGTTGGTGATTGTGTGCAGTGGTCTACAGGAGGACTCAGTAGCATAGTGGACAATGGGAAGTTCAGTGCCTTATCTTTCAAGGAGTGTGTTGTTGGGGATTCCATTGTTGACACTAGCAGTGAGGGGCATCAGGTAGAACCTCAGCGGGACTGTGATCAGGAGTCATGACACTAGACAGGACAATTGAGAGTCAGTGAGGACATGATGATGGCAGCCACTCGATGCATTGATGATACACACACATTGGTGGTAGGTTATTGTTGGAGGGCCTCGATGGCACATGATAGTTTAGATAGGGGACTTGCCATTGATGACTTCCATACACTCATGGAGAGAGTGACTGTGATGAGGGCTGACTACCAGCAATTATTGATAGACAGAGATTACCTATTGGAGATTGGCGAGATGTATCACAGGGCACTGAGGGAGCAGAAGCTTTAGGTGGACCGACTCACTCGTGAGTTGGTGAGCACACGAGGATTCTTGGAAGGCACACAGACAACCCTTCAAGAATCAAAGTCCAGATTAGATGATCTCCTTGAGGAGACTGGTCAGAGATACACTATATCTATCTCAGCAGAGAGTTAGATATGTTCCTCATTTACATTGTTGGAGGATATCTGGGTGTCGTAGGGGCCACCATTCATGGGTAGTTTTGAGACAATCGGTCATACACATACACATGAGGATTCCAGAGCCAGGGGCAATTACGAGGATTCTTTCATTTTTGTTCTAGGATTGGTTGATATCCACACAGAGGTTGATATGGCAGTACACCTTGGACATATGATGATGAGAGAGATGTACATTGGGATTCATGGGGATGCATTAGATGGCAGGGAGGAGACACACTTAGTGGAGCATGGATGTTCCTCTCCCTTGCAGTAGCACATAGTTCTGGGAGATCACCTTCACAATATAAGAAACTATCTGAGTGATGATGGAGGGAGAGTGATTGACCAGTAGTTTGTGGAGTTATCTACTGTTGTACCCGATAGTTGGAATTTAGGCAATTATTCACCATGGGTGCTAGTGGATGAGATTTTGGTCCAGTCCTGGGGATTGACCAAAGCATATGACACTTTCCAGTCCTACAATTGGGTGCAAATATTTATGATAGAATTTCCTGACACTTTTATCATTGGCAACAGCATAGGGGGTGCTAGACAGTGGCAGGGGACATGGAGAGTTGGCAGGCTAAGACCACCTGACAAGAGTGTCTTGATTGCATACAGCAGGATAGGGGTGGATCATCAGGGGCAGACAGTTGAGGTCCTAGGCGTGATGGAGAGTATGCTAGGCCATGGGACAGAGGATAACTCAAAGGTTTCTACATATTCAGACTCTCATTGGGATGAGGGTGGACGGATTTCGAAAGTTACTAGTAGGGCACATCAACAGTTAGTAGGGATTGGAAGTGATGAGCTTCCAAATTTGACATGGGATCCTGGAGTCCATTGGGTCGATAGTTTGTTTCATCTTATGAGGATCCATGCATGGAGGGTCCAGTATGGATACTTTGAGAAGACAAACATGATCAGAGTAGAGCAACATCATCATGATGGTCCCTGTCAGAGACTAGCATGGGACCTTAGCATTACAGGACTGGGCATTTCATTGACTGATGGAGACGAGTGGACACTTGCAGGGGGAAGTCACTTTGATTTTCCATTGAGTTTCAGTATTGGGGAGAGCACGTCACTCGCTGGTGATTCATTGAGGTCTTTTAGTACCTCACTATGGCAGCATCATGTTCAGTCGGTGAGGGTCGTGCTGAGTTTGGTATGTTCTGGTAGGATAGACCCATTTCAGGTTGATGCCATCTTTTATGTGCAGGAGACTCGTGGTATTAATATGTTAAAGAACTATACTCCACATGGCATTGCGGTTCACATTCTGATATGGGATCCAGGGATTGGAGTGCTTGGTAGTTCAACGTTTGATCGAGTTGAGTTTCGAGTAGAGTGGTTGCTTGGGGAGTTGACTGAGATTCTTTGGCCATTGATCATTCTACTCATCAAGAGCATGTGGGTGTCATGTGTGGTGAGCACTTGGAGAGACCACATCTTGAGGGGAATCTACATTGTGTCACACAGGTGGATATGGGACCCCAGTATCATGTGTAGTTGGATTCAGTTATCGCTTGAGGACAACCAATATTTTGGCAGGGAGGACTATAATGTCCCCATTTTGGGACATTATAACATTACAACATTTCAGAGTGTTATGCCTACCTGAGTAGCCAGATAGGGGTGACAGAGAGTTTGAGAGATATTGAGGGGTTTATTTGGGCCTGACTTGCATCGATCATCATCAGGATCCATTCCGCACAGTTGGACTTTGGTTTCGTTACATTCCGACGATTTCCATAATTTTGAGTTATTATAGGTCATATCTTAATTAAATTCAGTAAGAAGGTCATAATGGGCATATTGCTTGGATAAACCTCTTAGTGTAATATCTCATCGGAATTGGGAGGAAGAGCAATAGAGGATAAGATGATGTGAAGTGACTTTCAGTGGTCGGAGAAGCCATCAGGATGGATAAATCACTTTTTAGAGGTAAAATGGTTAATTAATTAATTGATTAAGTGATTTAATCAAGGAATAATAAAATAAAGTAAAAGTCACTTGGAGGGAAAAGGTCAACAATGAATTAGGGTTTCGTGAAGCTATAAAGGAAGGGTAAAGCAACCTAATTCATTATGCATTGTTATGATTTGATGTTGAGAGTTCCCAGAGGAGGAAGAGAGTCGACCTTATTGTTTTGTGGATTTCTAGAGGAAACCACCACCATTGATCGGTTTTGGTGTTGAGAGACACACCCTAGCCCATCGGAGATACCATCCAGGTATTTCATCGTACTTTTCAGGAGTATCCATTGCAGAGTGCGCAGCTCAGCCAGAGAGGGCGCAAGTCAGTTTGAGGGTTTGGAGAGCTGCACAAGATCCATGTCTAGATTGTAGTTTCCTTCTGACCCATTTGAGATCCAACCAGGGTGCTTCTATTGAGCCATCTATCATCAGATTCTGACGGTGGAATCTTGCAGATTGCCTCATCCAGCCATTTAGGGCGCAGCTCCTCCAGACAGATCTTGGGGTTGCATGCAGAGTATAAGAGAAGATCCAGGTGTTACACGTCAAAATTTCTCAGCTGGATAAGTGTCGCATTATCCCTCTTAATTGTCGCAAGTGTCGCAAGTTGGTCACTAGTGTCGCAAAGGATGTTCAGACATACTGTCATGATAACGACACTAAGGAGACACTTATAACATCTCACGTGACTGATTTGAAGGAGGAGAATTGATCTACTGAAGTCAAACAACCTTTTGCCATCTGAAAGCACCCAAAAAATTGAGTTTTGGAGAGGAGCGCTCCCCCTTACACTATCTCGGAGCGCCGGCGCTCCCCAATACATTGTTAGGGAGCGTTATAACGCTCCCCTGGCCCTTTTGAGGGAGCGCTATAGATTTTGAGAGCGCTAGCACCCCCTAAAGCTTACTAGGGAGCGCTACAATGCTCTGATGGCCCTTTTGAGGGAGCGCTACCTATTCTGGGTGGTTGTTAAGCTGTTGGGATGAATGGGGAAAGCATCTTTTCATTCTTGGAAAGGCAGTTGAGCTCGAATCCCTAGTCCAGCCATGATCCTAGGGCAGATCCTCAACTGAAGGAGGAAAATCCTCACCTTCCCCAAGGATATCTCAATATTGTTGAGCCTCTCCAAGGATATATAAACAAGCTTTCTAATGGTGAATAGGGACTGCAAATGGAGAATGATACCAAACCTATGATCTCATAGGTGAGGATTGGAAAATGCAGAATTACACCAAACTTATGATCTCATAAGTGGTGGGGAGGAAGAATGGAATGTGTGAAACTTATGATCTTGGAGGAAATTCACAGTCAGCCAAAGGAGATTGATCAGTGAAGCTGCTGTCATCCAAGTTGTGGATCTTTCAGGCAAGGGTTAGACGAAGAGGACTTGACGAAGCTGTCGCATTCGCATCTACGATTGTAAGTACTGCTGTCGTTATTCTCATTAATATGACACGCTTGGCCTGTTTCTTTCTAGTTTGTGTCTAATGTT
>ML795352.1:69944-102528 GCA_009831015.1 Picea engelmannii
CCACCTCTTGCTCCCGCTTACACCTGTCTTACACTTAACCTTCCCCCCTGCCTGTCACATCTCCCTTTTCACTTCCACCTCTTGCTTCCCGACATCTGTCTCCCATGTCGCCTCCACCTATGCTACTGTCCCCACTTCGCCCTACCACCGCAGCCTCTCCTTCTGCCACCGTGTCTTCTCGCCGTGCCATGTGACACTCGCACATTTTTACACCTCATCTCCCTCTCGCCAACACCCGCACATTCCTAGTCATCGCTCTGCTACCACATCCTTCCACTTGGCCATAGCTCACTCGTCATGCCATGCGAGTTTGCACCAATCGCCTCGCATCTTGCCATCGTCTTCCTCCACGTCTGTCTGCCAGTTTCCCCTGCAAGCATCCAAGAAAGATCTAGATGGAAAAAGAGCAGGGTGAGGCCGCCATGTTTTCCAGGTGTAGAGTTGACTCGGGCCCGTCCTGATCCCGGTGTACACAGTTAATGAAAGTGAGGGAGGTGGTTGAAACCTCGTCTCACCACATAAATGGAAAGCCAAAAAGGACTATCAACAAGTTTGTTTCTCTGCAGGTCCCTTCTGAAGAATGTTTGCGTCTAGTAGAAGCTCGTGTCTGACACAAGACTGCATGCACAGTCTGCCAGACAACATGCAGACATAAAGCCTTGAATGCAAAGACTCGAGCAGGCCTCTACTGTCAGTGGCGAATTGTTCTGAGTATATGTGGGCATTTTTTTATATTTTGTAATGGTCGATGGTTGAGCTAGGCTCCCGTATTGTAAAGTTTTGATGGAGCTTTGGTTCTTCTAGTTATGTATCTGTATTTGAGACTTCTTGTTTAATGAAAGTCAGCCTCCTTTTCATTTCTCTATAACAGCTATGTTAGAACACTCGGGCATGGATGATCCAATCGAGGGTAGTTATGTTTTTGTGATGTAGGTTTGATCATAGTAGTATCTTGACCAGTTTTAACCAGTTTTCTGTGTTATCTTTTCCCTTCTTACACTGAATGGCTCGGGCATGGATGATCTAGTCGAGTTGTCGTAGTTGCATCGTGATGTAGGTTTGATCATGGTGCTGCTATGACTGTTTTGTTTGGACATGTTTCAGTCTCTGAAACTTAGGCTTAAGGGTGATCATGAGTCTGAGTTTATCTTCTCCGAGTTGTTGGAAGGCATGATGCCCATAGTAGTCTCACTCATCTTTCTCAATAAGTCTTCCCTCTGCTCACACTTAAGCTCAACTTACTGACTGAATTTGATCAAGACCTCACCTGCTTGTGCATGCCGGTCCCTGTTTTCTGAGTTAAAACGATATTGTCTTGAGTCTGTGCCCATTTGACCTCTTTAAAACCAACCTGTGACATATAAACTGATGGGTATTGGGCTTGCCTTCCATGCAATGTGAAGGCAACTTCTAGTGCTAACATTATCAACATATTAAACTCATTTAAATTATAAAAAAAAAAACTTCATTTCTTCACATTAGTGTGGAATTGACGAATGACTTGGAAGCATACAAATCATTCAGCTTCACCCACATATCCATTATTGATGGGCTTCAAAGACATTTAGAATCACATAATTTGCAAGGCAAAGGGGGATTGTAAATCATGCTCTCTTATCCATGTTGATCCATTCTTCATCACTTATATTTGTTGGTCTCCCAACAACAATGATCCACACATATTTGTTTGTCATTACAAATTCCATCTTTATCTTCCACAAAACGAAGTTGAACCATTAAACTTCTAAACATCCTCCTCCATTTCCATTTTTTAGCTATCTTTAGTTGTTTTTCCTTAGCCTCGATTCTTCCACTAAAGGAAAACACCTTTGTCCTCAACCACCAACGAACTTAATGAGAACTATAGAATACAAGTCTTAAACATGGACAACTCGTATACCATGAAAACCTTCTCTAGTTAATTTAGAGACAAAAACTCATGGAGATAAAGAAAAAAAGCAATCTCAATAGGAGACACAACAAGAGAACTTCTTAGGAAAAATAATTTTCCACTTTAATCATGACTCTCCTTATATAAAGAACACATTAACATATACTTTAGGCAATTGGTTTTTGCTCCTAAAAACAAGGTATAGAGTTGGCAATTCAATGTACATTAAATTTTTTGATCCGAACTTGTTACATAGTGAAAAAACAATTGCCATGTTTTTCCAATAGTTATACAAAAGAAAGGAAATCATGAATGAATAGGGACAGAGGTAGGTATTGAGAGTGATACTTATGGATCTTCTTTGGATCTTCTTTGCGTTGAAGGTTTCTTAAGTGAGACGCCATCAATATCCATATTTTGTCAATGATTTCAAGATCTTTCTTGTGCTACCCACCCTACTTTAATTAATTATAACTATATAATCTCATATCATTCTCGACACAAGCTTTACTTCATTCTCGTTCTCAACATCCAATGATATCGTGTTAGACTCTATGTTTTTGCACTCATCCAATAATGTACTATTGTAACATTGAGCGACATAAATCAAGCAATTTTATAGTGCTTGTTACATTTGGATTCTTAATACTAAATAGTTATTGTGGGAAAATATGGATAAATTGAATGAAATGTGATGTTTTAGACTCCCCGTTGCTGACAATGTCTTTTGTAGGTTTAATCCTTTTGTAACATGGAAGCTCTTTATGTGTTTCTAAGTTCTATGTTGTAGTTTTATTAAAATGCCATTCATAGGATTACACATAGAGTGTTAGTAATCCTTGCAAAGGATCTTCTTTTAAGTTATAATTCATTTAACTTAAGGGAGTGGAAAGTGTTTGCAAAAATGTGTCATGATAGTTTTGAGAAGAGTGGATACTTTTGAGTTTGGTCCTATCATATGTCATTTCTTCACACATATAGAGAGGGAGAGGGATTTGGTGTTTGGTATGAAAATTTTTAATAGCCATTTAGAATGGTATGTTTAGGAAACTTCAATCATAAAGAATGTTATGGATCTATGGACCTATGTTGTGTGAAGATTTTTTTCCATGGCAAAGAAAATGCCAACAAATTGTTCATAACTTCTAATTAACCCCAAGTCCATATTTATTTTGATAATGGATTTTAATGGTTCATGTGAGAAGTAGAAATACATATACAATGTATTATTTTTCTCAATTTATTTTGATTTTGATTTAGGAGGAACATTTACCTTGGATGATAATGGATTCTAATGATTCATGTGAGAAGTAGAAATACATGTACAATGTATTATTTTTCTCAATTTCTTTTGATTTTGATTTAGGAGGAACATTTACCTTGGATAATAAGATCTATATCATCTATGGTTGATATCACTCCGAGGTGTTGAACTCTATGGAAATTTTCCCCACTTTTTAGTTTTGGACTGACCTAGAGAATGTAACGAGTTTCACGAGATAAGTATTTCATTCAAGTATTCAGAAAACTGAACGAGAAGACGAGAAGGCCTCTTTCCACACACTCTCGAAAGCCTCTATATCATTGCTTCATCCCATTTTGCACCAAACTCATCCACGAACACCCCTTTAGCAAAAGATTATGAGCCCACCACTGGTTTTGATACCCAAAATAGAAAGAGAAACAAAGCACAAGGTGAGAAGAGCACAACAGTCACACACAAGGTGAGACAAATTTATCTCCCCACCCCATTCATTGATCATAAAAATGCATACATATATAGGATGAAAAACAAGTTCATCTAGGCATAACAACTTGCTAATAATAAATTATTTCTATCAACTTTATGTGGAATCATTAGACGAGTGGATGGATACAAGAGGAGGACCTCGTTTATGATGCATTGCGGGTATGATAGATGCGGAAAATCAATCTTATTGATCATTTTGTCTCTATTAACCACTATATCTAGATCTTCTTGCACTTTTTGTTGAATTCAAGGATTGTCAACAAATTCGGCCATAACCCATTGTATGACTATTGTTGTTGTACCCTATGGAATCATATTTTAAAGTATGATAGAGGAAACAACTTATTGTATTTGTATAATGAATTGATAATGTTATAAAAAAACGGATAATAATCAACAAAAAAGACTTTATATTGAATAAAAATCTGAAACTATAACACAAACAATGGAAATAAAAAAGATTGATTCTCCTACATAGAAAGATCATCCAAATTATTATTACTAAAATAAATCCATCTTAATCCCTAAAACTAATTTTAATTACATTAAAGTGTTTTTATCCAACATCCAAAGATAACTACATCTAATGGTGGGACTTGAACAGCCCGTAAAAGTTGCACATTGCTGCGTTGTCGTAAATAAATCTTTAAACTTGTCCTACCATACTTGAGTACTCGTTAACATTTATTAGTTACAATTTAAAGTAGGCAAAGCAAGTGAATATTCATTTACAAACACATCAGTTGTAGCAGATTGTACATTTTAAAATGTAAATCATGGAATTGACATTAACACGTGAAAAAATTAGTGTAAATTAATATATCTTTTTAAAAATTGAAGGCAAAATATTAGAAAAAAAAAATTAATGAGATTGAACATTAAATTAGAAATATTAATAGTAAAGCTGATCATCACAATGCATAAACAATACGTATTAGTCTACTTTCATTCAATTAAATTTCTAGATAACTTCTTGATAAGAAAACGAAAACTCTTTATGTTAAATCTGAAAGTTCATCTATAATGACTGTAAATAGAAAAGGGGGTTCCCCTAGTTATGTACTATTCATATTGCAATGGTTCATTCAGTCTAAGGCTATTGTAAGGATCTAGCCTGAAAAGTGATCTAAAATCTGTAATTAAGTAGAACTCATATTACAATGACTAACTCAGTTTAACGCTATTCTAAGGATCTAGCTTGAAAATTAATCTAAAATATTTAAGGTTACATATATTATAAATAAGCAATTGCTAAAAAAGAGTGATGTAAATTTTTACATTCAACAAAGAAAGATTGAATTAAAAATTAAAATATAAATAAATTAATATAATTGCAATCTGATATATAAAAAATGATGTTTTGAAGTTTTCTAAATAAATAATAGAAAACTTCAAAACATATATATATATTTATTGAAGAAAAACCTTCAAGTATTTTCTCATGATTTAAGGAAATTAAGAGAGTGGAACTAGTAACCTCCCCAAGTGGAAAGAGATTTCACGTCTAACCAATTTATTGAATGATATATAACATAGCAAGTGTTAATAAAGATTGGTGCAATTTTAATATTCAAGAAAGCCAAATTGAATTAAAAATTAAAATAAAAAAAAACTAATGCAATATATAAGTGCAGGTTTTTGACGACCTTCCTTAGTGAAAGCACGATACTGATAATAAAAAGACCTGTGGTGATTTGCATGGATTTGCATGCACAATCATCCCTAGGATCGAATTCCGTCGCAACCAACTCTCTTTTGAGTCCATCCATAAGCTAAATGAACTCCACACCTGAAGTATGATATTCAATCTCAAGGTAGCAAATTCCATCCAAGCCCAATTGGACTTCTCTGTGTGGGATCCAAGAGATACTTAAAATTCGAATTCGAGACCGGCAGTTCCAACAATCTAAACACAAATTGCGCATGATAGATCATACTTCAGCATAAGTCTGTATTGGTGTACTGGTTTAATTTTCTAAGAGGATGGGGAGATCATGGTTCAAAATTTCTCATGTGAAGCTCATAGACATTGGCAGAACCACTAACCAGAAGACTCTTCATCCTGAGGACAAGTCAAATGCAACAGAAATTCAGTGTGCAATCAACCCGTTGTGGAGAGATTACTAAAAGTTTGCCTCTTCTCAGATATTTTCATATTTTCATAGAGGGTTTATGCTCTTCCTATCTTTAACAAGGTTGTTTCTTATATTCGCATTCCTAAAGCAAAGAAAAAGAAAAAAGAAGGGATTCAGGTTGAATCGAGGAGAAGAAAAAATCATAGACCTTCAAGTAAGTTACTCGAAGCGATAATATCGGCAGGGTGCAGCTGCAAAATGAGGATTTATGTTCCAAATGATCAAAGAAGGAAGCTCTGATACCAATTGATAAAACAAAGAAGTTCTTATACTAATTGATAAAATATGCATAATAACAACAAGATGATGGAAATGACATACTAGCCAACACTCTTTGACTTGTATTCACACCAATGGTACATATTTATAGTACAATGGGTGATGCCACCTCAAAAAGAGATTTTCTCTAGATCCTAAAATCATGCATGATGACTAGGCTAGGAAATCATAACTAAATCATTAGTCGTCACTTGAGGATATATTACTAATATCCTAAATGAATAATACAGATATAGGTGACAATTTAGACTTAGTGATTGGTGAAGGTAAGCCATAGGCTAACAATCCCCCCCTTAATCACAAGTCCGATCAATAATACCAGCAATAAAGTATAAACTAGTATCAATTCCAAGTCTTCATACTGAAACTCCTAAGTTGAGCCTCAATGAAGAACTATCTAAAAAACCGCTAATCTGGATGTTGAATGGTTCATCTGAAATGAATTAGAAGAGAGATGAGATATGTAAGTGAACAACTACAATATCTGAACATTCCCTGATTGCTTGACAATTTGATCATTTTGCCAAGTATTTGAGCTAGAAGAATCTGATGTCTTCTGCTAATTGGTGAACATGTAGTATCACCACTCTACTATCAGTGTATCACTAAAGTGTTCTCTGAATCTGTGGTTTGGAATAACCATTGATCAATCGATACCATGTATCTAATGGTTTTTGGATGACCACTAACCAATCTTGACACTTTTAGGTGTCCAACAACATCTCAATGTATCATGTGTATGATTCAATTGCAAGGCATTGAATCATAATCCTGCCAAAGTCTGCCATCTCTGGAAAATCTCACTATGTAATCATGTGAGCCAGGATGCATGCAATTTGTTCACTTAATGTAAACTCCAATCTGATGAGAGAGAACTAAGAGAAGTGAAACAACTTATATTCTGACACATCGATGAAAAATACATGACAACTCAATCAAATGTCAGGCTGCAATGTAAAAGGATCATTGTGTCCTCTGATAGGTCAAATGACCATCTATGTGAACCAAACGTCTACATCATTGCTTTCATAATCAAAATAAAAATCCCAATTATGTATGATTCAACTTAAACTTATTAAACCATAATTCTTCTAAATTTTGTCATCTACAGACCGTAGTTGCCCATTTGGCATATTTGATGTTTGTTGTTGTCGAAACTTGTTGCCTGACAACCATCTTCAATTCCATCATCAATCCCCCCCTTTGTCAACTGAAAGGAGAGACCCCAATTGGTTTCATGAACCATCATCATTTTATTTTTGAACTCCCCCCCTTAAGGTACAGAAGAGTTACATCAATGTACTCCCTCCTTCTATGCTCAAGAGAGTACCATACTTGTTCCATTTGAGTACAACACAAAGTGAGCATGCAAAAAAAACCACATGTTATCTCATCCCATGAGGGCCATGCTCGAAAGCTACGCCATAAGGGGACCACTTATGTGAGGTACAAAAATGTTATGTGCTACAAGATTGGTCTTTACTCGAGATTGAATTCTTCGGTAAGACTTATATAATTTTTTGGTTGTTGATGACCGCTTCCATGGATCAATCCACTCATAGTGAATCTTTAATCTTGCAGGTTTCTTTAGCGTTGAACATCTGTCTGAAGAATGGTTATGCTTGCCACAATGTTGGAAAGGATGGAGATCAAAAAAGTGATTCTCCACATGACCAACTAAATTACAATGTTGGCATGTCGCATTATGATGCTAAACTTGAACATGTGAAGTTGAAGCTTCTTGAAAGAATCCATGACTTTGGAACTTGATTGGTTTGGAATAATCGGGAATATGAAAGGTAACTTGCTTGTCATATCCAAGCCTTGTTCTATTCTTGTTGTAGATGATTTCTTCCCAAGGTCAAGTCTGATGATGGGCTTGTAAAGTGTATTCTGAACTTGTTTCTTTAAAATTTGTGGAAGTGGATTTACTGCATGTTGTTGCAAAATTGAAAGGTTTTCTTCACTAAAATCAAAAGAAAACTCTTGAAATGTAGGTTCAAAAATAGATTTGTATTTTTCTGCATCTAGAGTTGTCTTACTGATTTGATTCTTCACTGATTGTTGATCAAAATCATCATCATCAACATTATAATTATAGATAGGGTTGTGCTAAACAAAAACTAGTTCAGAACACTTCACTGGTTGTTGATTTTTGAGATCCCTGATTTCATCATTCAATAGTTGGGATAGAGATTGAAGAAGTCTAACTTTATCTTGTGTCACTTGCAAACAAGTTAGCACTGATTGAAGAGTTTCTTTGTTCAATATCACTATATTGTCTTCAGTGGTGTTTATTAGAGTGTTCAGCAACTCTAACAATTCTAGATTTTGAGCCATTTCAAAACACTTAAAAGAGGTCTCCTTGTGCAGGTAGATCCTGATTACAATTTGACTCGATAGAAAAAGGCTTATCTGCAACTCTCTCACTTGAATCCCTCGCTTGAACTTCACACTCACTTGAACTTTCCTCGCTTGAACTTGCTTCCAGGAAGTTGAGGATGTCGGTTACCACCGAAAATGAATCCCAAAGACTTGATGTTTACACTCATTTGAGTTTCAAGTACTCAACCTTGTCAATTTCGACTCAAAATTATAATGACTCTTGGGTGTCGGGCTCAACCGAGAATGCACCTGAAAATCACAATTCAACTAAACTTGATTTCAAAAACACAAGTAAACTTACAAAAGGACAATTTGCAAGTTACAATAAATGTTGACTTCAAAGTTGAATTACTCTTCAAAATTGAATGTGTTGTCGATGCTTTTGAGTCTAGTTCTCCTTTGATTACGAGCTTGACTTGTTCATTGCTTTAGTATTCTTTGTCGATGCTTGACTTGTTCATTGCTTTTCAACTCAAGTTGATTTCAAAAAGACAAGTAAAGTTACAAAAGGACAATTTGCAAGTTACAATAAATGTTGACTTCAAAGTTGAATTACTCTTCAAAATTGAATGTGTTGTCGATCCTTTTGAGTCTAGTTCTCCTTTTATTACGAGCTTGACTTGTTCATTCCTTTAGTATTCTTTGTCGATGCTTGACTTGTTCATTGCTTTAGTATTCTTTGTTGATGCTTGATGTGCATTACTTTTTCTTGAATGCATGTGCATGAGTAACATTGTGCTTGAGCTTGTGTGTGTTGTGTTAAATGATAAAATTGTATGTTTGTTTATGTCAAAACTAGACAATAAACAATATAAGCCTCCATGAAAATTTCACCACAACACACTACGCAAGGTGTACCTAAGATCCCCTTATTCAATTTCGGGCAGATCTAGGATACGGAGCAAAAGAATTCAATTTTATTATAAGTATCTCTCTTATGACACCACATACAATGGGAAGGCTACAATGTACTTTCTCCTTCACCATGCTTTAACAAGGCTTTCAATTCATAGAGTTTCTCTTCTACTCACAAAGACTCAAGAAAACAATAAATGTCTTCTAAAAAATGAGTTTCTTACAACCTCAGTTCGTCACTTACTTATAAATTTTCCTAAGTCATAAAGAAATAACAAACATCTCTTACTCATGCTCACTCTCATTTACTAATGAGCAAAAAATCTTACATTTACTCACCTCTATATCTTTATGTTAAGACAATTTCTGGTCCTTCATCCTGTCCTTCATCCAGTTCTCCATCCAGTCCTTCATCTGGTCCTCAATCCGGTCCTCAATATGAACAAAGATTTTTGCAACGATTTTGATAATTTAATATCAGTTGAAAAACTGTCCACCAAAATCGTGCAGAAGGGGATTCAAAAAATGAGGAAATCCTTGAGATGTGAATATCATGCATGAGCACATCTGTAGAGAGAACGAGAGAAAATTGTGCAGGAGATTTGCTGAGAAAGTCATGGTCTTAGTTGAGCAAATCGTAGAATGAATTGTTGAGCGAATTTATGGAAAAAAAACATTGAGTAGATCTGTTGCTCTCCAGCTGGAATATGTGACGTGTGGATCGTTAAGTGCCAAACATTCTTCCATTCATCACCCTGTAATCGCTTGATTTTCTCTGCACGTTTAACCACTTTCTCGGATCAACATTCTGCAAAGCGAATCAAAGCAATGGGGGTGGATTCAAGTTTGTATTGTCTCTCAAATTCCAATGAATTTCTCGTGCATGTCAGTTTTCCCTCTGCATTTTCAGATCAGAAGAAGAACACCCACGGCGGATTTTACAATCATATAGAGGATGTATGGGGAATTAACCAATCTGATAAACTGGAGATCTGAGCAGAAATATTGCGAGCTCTCTACAAATATTTGGTAACAGATCGGGCCGGGAATCCTTAAAGCCAGGAACAACAATCATATCCTCCTCTCACTTTGACAATGGATCCCCTTTCTTCACACATCAAATTTGAAGAGTGTTGAGTCGATAGATATGATGTCCAATCAATGTTGAAGAGGGTTATGTTCATACTAAGTCAAGTTGAGAGCAAATCATGCAGGTTGAGGTCAATCCGTGAGAAAACGGTTGAAGGTTTGATTCTATGGGTGCACAAGTGTTGTAGCTTCGACAAACCCTCAAAAAAATTGTGAATAAAATCTCATCAAAACAATCAATCAAAAAAACTGAAGATACCCATTTGGGTAATACCCTAGGCGTTCCATTTGTAACCTCTATTGAAAAAAATAAAAACTTTTGTTTAGAGAAAAAATTGTTTTTCATTTTTAGCGTTCATTTTCCATTTTGAGGCGAATGTTATCATCAAGTTTTTATCTTTAAACATTGATTTGTTAAATCAATAATGAGAGGTATTTTATAGATCTCTAAAACACCTTTCTAGTGTTATTCTATATGCTTAATTTGGCTTTGTATGGAGGCCGAAATCTACATTTTAAAGGTTGCTTATACCACAATTGGACAAAATTTGTTTCTTACAGGATGAATATTTTAAAACAAAGATGAATATTGAGAAAAAAAAATACCCTTTGGTGCGCCTTGGAATATAGTTTCCAACACCACTGAAATCGTGAAAAATGGATAAATATTGAAAGAGAAATCTAATTTTTAGCAACATTGACTCGAAAATCAACGAATTTCCCCTTCAATAATGTCTTCTCCTTGGATTTTGTGTAATTCAAGTGCTACATATTTTCTTCATTGGCTCATTGAGTGTTGCATCTTTTCTTCATTCTCTGTCCACCAAATCGATCGCCAGATCAGGGGTCTATTCTCATCTGCAAACCCAATGTTGGGAAGACTATATTAATACGATCTAGTCTGCATTACAGTTCTCATTATAGTCCATGATATAGCCCTTGATATATTCAGCGATATGGTCCTCGATATGGTCCTTGATACAGTCTGTGATACTATCCTTGAGATGGTCCTCGAAACAAAACTGCACTCAGTACCGTTCCTCTTCCTTCACAATTTTCACCATGGAGAAGCTACTAGGCCCTTAAGACCATAAGTGCTCTGATACCAATTGATAAAACAAAGAAGCTCTGATACCAATTGATAAAACAAAGAAGTTCTGATACTAATTGATAAAATATACATAATAACAACAAGATGATAGAAAAGGCATACTAGCCAACACTCTTTAACTTGTATTCACACAAATGTTACATATTTATAGTACAATGGGTGATTCCACCTCATAGAGATATTTTCTCTAGATCCTAAAATCATGCATGATAGCTAGGCTAGGAAATCTTAACTAAATCATTAGTCATCACTTGAAGATATATTACTAATATCCTAAATGAATAATACGATTATAAGTGACAATTTAGACTTAGTGATTGGTTAAGGTAAGCCATAGGCTAACACCAAAGAATTTCAAAGCTACACTATACAAGGATGTGGTAAAAGGAGAGGATTTGGACGAGTTGAAGAAGGAGGCTTACGAAGATATTGGGGATCTTGTTTCGAAGAGGGGTTATGGAAGAAAGTGTTATGCGTTTTGGTGCAGTTGTAGATTGAGTCTCTCGTCCATTGAAGTCAATGCAGAGAGCTTGTGTTATGTGGGTTTATCAAGTCCTTCTCATGCTTTCACTTGCCTCACTAGCTTACGCAGATATTGTTGCCACAACAAGCTACTATACCCCATGGGTAGCACCAGCCGTTGCACTAGAACATGGGCGGTGTCCAAAGGTAAACTCAAAGATAGATGTCATCGCTTTGCTTAATTTTGAAATAATTTGAAGGTAATATTTTGTAGGACATACCTTTAATATATTTTAAGGTGTGTAAATCCCCAACTTTTCTTTTTTTTCACCTGGCCATCCCTCTTGAATCGCTCAGTGAGCCTTTCATGGAAATGATTGTTGGAGTCCATGGAAATCTTTTTCAAGAATTTATACACAACTCTTCCATCCTTATGCATCTGTCGGTCCATCCCCAAATTCAGAAACCTCAATGTCTTCCAGTAAAATGCTGACACAAGAAACCAACTCATTTTCGGTTCGGATAAGAGCGAACCTATTCACAATTCCAACTTCTTTGGCCCACCTCCCTAGCTTCGATCCTTACGCATGCGTCGCTACGTCCCCAAATTTAACAACCTCAATGTCTTCCAGTAAAGCGTCGGCACAAGAAACCAGCTCATGGAACCCTGAATGGATCGGATACATGTTGTGGTGAATACGGGTTCTTTTAATTTCATACTCAAACCTTGTACATGATCTACAATCCCTGATGCCATTATTGCCTACATAGAATGATTGGATTCTGATTGCCATCGAATAACAATACAGACTGTGTTCCTTTGTTCATGTATGAAATTAATCATGTTATAAAATTACTTACAGAGTAAACAACACTAAGAAGGTTCACGTTCCATACCAAATCCCATACGAAAGGATCATGTTCTATAACTAACATTACCTAAACAAAGCTTCCATGACAAAAGTCATTGTAGGTAGCATGTTGCTCATTGCGCAAGAAAATGTTGGAGAAGTATATTTCAAACCAGCTTAATAAAAATTATGATCAATCATAGGCCTGAGTATATGCAACAACCTTACAATTTAAGTATATAAATGATAGCCAAAGCCATGACAAAACTAACAGACCATGTAAAACTAAGTAGAACAGTCTTATGGTAATTACGTACCCTAGCAAACCTAGTGCGAAAATCTAGCATACAATAGAAAACATGAGTTTTTCCTGCACCTTCATGTAAACTAAAACAATGAAATATATGTCTGGTCATATAAAATTGCATCAAAATTAATAGATAAAAAAAAACGCAATGAAGCAATCATGTAGAATAAGGAGAAACTATGTGCAATAAGTTATGCCTCTCTACAAAAAAAATGCAAAAGGAGCAATAACAATGATAGAAACTGTGTGTTTGTAGAAGACCACGCCTCTGTGAAAGGAATAGGAAGGAAGTCGAGGACCAGAGAACCGAGGTCGAAGCCGAGAAATAAAAGAGAGAAGTTGGCGAAGGTGTAACGATGAAAAACTTCCTCCGGGTCAAGGGAAATGCCCTCTCTCACCGTTCGCTAGAAAAATCGAAGAACCCTCTGATGCACCAACATGAATGTCGTCTTAGTAATGTCATTTTGGAAGCTCGTGGAGGAAAATAGTTTCGACATAGTCATCCTCAATTGCCTCCAGGTCTCTCCGTCTTAAAGGAAAATTTTCATCTCACCGAAAAAAAAAAAAGTCTCGAAAGACCTGTCTATAATAGTCGCCCCTTACGAAGTTATGGAACCTTTTCTTCAAAACGTATTGCACCAACAACACTCCAGTTAGTATCAATGGATGCATGGCACTATAAATATCTGGTGGGCTATGAAGTGGTCTCTACACGCCTTCCAATGGATATCTGACTTGTTGCAAAGTGTAGTTAAGTGCCCGCTACACGCCTTCCAATGGATATCTAACATGCTGCAAAGTTAAAGTGGGGGAATATTAAATACTAGACCAAAGTATTGTAATACAAATTCAAACTGAAGAAAAAATTATTCATAGCATCAACCAGAGGGCTTACCCCATCCAGATATATGAAATCCTCTGAGTCAAGGGAAATGCCCTCTCTCACCGCGCACTAGAACAATCAAAGAACCCTATGATGCACCAACATGAATGTCTTCTTAGTAACGTCATTTTTGAATCTCATGGAGGAAAATAGCATCGACATGGTCATCCTTAGTCGCCTTCGGGTCTCTCTGTCTTAAAGGAAAATTGTTATCTCATCGAAAAAAAACGTCTCGAAAGACCTGTATGTAATAGTCACCCCTTACGAAGTTATGGAACCTTTTCTTCAAAACGTATTGCACCAACAACACTCCAGTTAGCAGTAATGGATGCATGGCGCTATAAATATCTGGCGTGCTATGAAGTGGTTGCTACACGCCTTCCCATGGATATTTGACTTGTTGCAAAGTGTTGTTAAGTGCCCGCTACACGCCTTCCAATGGATATCTAACATGTTGCAAATTTAAAGTGGGGGAATATTAAATACTAGACCAAAGTATTGTAATACAAATTCAAACTGAAGAAAACATCAGTCATAAAATCAACCAGAGGGCTTACCCCATCCAAATATATGAAATTCCTTCTCATTTGCAACTGTTGTCTTCTATTCGTACACAACAAGCAGTAGCAAAATGATTTTGATGTCTCCCAATTGGCAGAAAATCAATTCATGCATACAACACATCATTTTCTTTTTTATTCCCTTAATGCAGGGACTAGCAGTGTCACTGTTATTTACCTTGTTGAATTATATATTTCTCAAAGAGCTCATAGCATATTCATATTTAGAAAAAAATCTATTAATACATATTAATATTTCTATCTATGAATACATATTAATATTTCTATGTATAAATCATAGCAAAGAAATCAACTTAGCCACAACGTCACAAAGTGGCAGCTTAATTATATTTCCTGCTTGATCTATAGTAATAGTGTAATAAAAACTAATTCAGTCTAATGTTTCTGAAGGAAAAACTAGCCATCAGTTAAATTTCTTTCAAAAGGAAACATAATGGTAACTAACAAATTTTAGGAAGTTGCCTTCTTATTACAACCCTGCACCTTTATGTTTGTAGCAAGGAGTTGTATGGAAGAAAAGGTGGCAAAGAGACAATATTTCCTATTTTCTCGAGCTCAACAAAGAAAGGAAAGAATTAAATCAAAAAATTAATCCAAACAAGATAAGAATCAATTAAAATTAATCTAACCAAGATAAAGGTTATGACCCACCAAATGGCTAGAATTTCCTGCATAACACGAAAGAATAAAATAAATTAAAACTAATCCAACCAAGATAAAAATGAAGACCCACCAAATGGCTAGAATTTCTTGCATAACATTGATGATGGCAAGGAAGAATAGAACAAAAGTATCAAGACACCATAAGGCATTATAACATAGAAGTAAAAAAAAATCCTAAATTGCATTTTGATGTATCATATTTTGACATACAAGTTTGCAATTACACATCTATAGGAACATTAATGGAGTCTAACTCTGAAAGTAAACAAACACATTTTCTCCTAATTGCCTAATTTTTTCCACCCCACTTCGTTGGACCCAATTGTAGCTTAAGGTGCATAGTTACAACTTATACCTACTTGGTTGCCCAAGTGAAAGGCTTGGTCATTCAACAACGTTAAGGGAGTGCATTAATATACATTTCTCAACTATGGTATGAGAAACATATCATACCTTACTCCAAAATTTGTGAAGTTGGCATTTGCTCTCCATTCTAAAATTTCAGACATCTTGTTACAATCCACCCTCAACGATTTGGCCTTGAAGAAAAAGCTAGAACACTTTTCAACTCAAAATCTTTGAGTTCCATTCAAGGGATGGGACAGAATACAGATGGTTGGTCCATGTTATTAGATTAAAATTAGGTATATCTCATTGCTTTTGTTTGGGTCTCCTTCCAGAAATTGCCTCATGTAATTGATCCTTGGTCAATATTGTTGATTTTTCTATATGAGATGATATATGATCAATATATTATTACAATAATGAGTGTTCCATATATCGAGACCATATGGTGACCATCCATGAAAGGATGTGTCCCTTGGATAGTAAATAAATATTTATTTATTATATATATTCATACTTTGTACTATAAATATCATGTCATATATATATATATATATATATATATGGAAGAATGTCTTCCTGATGTTGTCCAAACATCAACACTCCCTCTCAAAGAGGGATACATTCTTCATCATGCCAAAGCTTGTCTCTGAAGTATACAAACTTCACTCTAAACTCATGAAACATGTCTATCAGTCTTGGGAGATGTCTCTCTCCCACCTGAACTGAGGGGAAACTCCCTCTACGGCTCTCCCTCTGAACCAAATGACTCTCTCTGAGGTCAGGTTCACGCTAGGTTTGCATGTGATAGCATCTAGCATCTTGAGTCTTTATCATTATTTTTCAAATCATAATGACTAGGACAAAGACCATGCCAGGGTTGTTCACCACATATACACCCTTGTGAGTGAATGTCAACCCGATGCTAACTAACACATTGAAATCACCTTAAGTCTATATTATTCCTTGTCATGATCAAGGAAGGACTACACCTAGGCCCATTTATCCCAAGTACACCCTTGTGATAAATGTATCCTATATCCATTGGTCTACAACCCAATCTAGGACAAGGTTCGCTCGATGCTTGCTAGGGCCATTCACCCATGTTTATACACGTCATTTAGTTGGTATCCACAAGACTTGAGCTATCTCATCCTACAAGGGGTGTTCATTCCCTTGGGGATGATTAAGCTAAGTCATCTTGGACCATACTTGACATATCAAGGTTCCTTCATGAAACCAATTTATCATCCCACTCATAAACTATGTCCATACTAGACATATTGTGGTTCCCTTGTGGAACACATGTCTAATACATATAGAGGTTCCCTCATGAAACTAGTGTCTTGGTTCCTTCATCTGATCATGTGAGGCACATCATGATGAAGTCCACATTACCCCCCTACTAGTCCAAATAGTACCCTCTAGGGAGAACATCTCACGCTTGTTGCCTCAAACATCAATGATCCCTCTTAACTATGAAGGTATCTTTCCATGATGTCTTCATCTAGTATTCCATTGACTATTTTGCAATCAACTAGTAGCACATAGCTACTACCATGTCATCGGTAGCTTGAATCATCCATCACAATCTTTGTGATCAAGCAACACACAACTGCTCCAAGTCATTTGGTAATCTCCATGACAATCATCTAGTAGCACACAGCTACTACAATGCCATCCAATAGAATGTGACTATGTTGATCCATAGTTGTACACAACTATTGTCTAGTGGTACACAACCACTGCTAGTAGCAAACAACTATTGTGCAGTGACACATAGTCACTGCCAGTGGTACAAAACCATTGTAGTAGCACACAGGTACTGTCCAGAGATACACAGTCTCTTCTAGTGGTACACAACCACCATATTAGCATACAACTAATGTCCAGAGACACACAGTCTTCTCCATTGCCTCATGACTACGAATGTGTCCCGCAATTGTCACTCACTCAACGGAGTGTTACATGAATACAAGGACCATTCTTCCTGATCAGGTCGCCATCTTTTCCATGGGTAGGGCCGAATTTTATAAGTACACATATTATTTTATAGAATATTATTTTTCGAATATATACATTATGAAGACTGACCATAGTTACAATTTCAACACTCCCTCTTAACTACGGAGGTATTCATAACAACCAACTAAATGTATTCAAGTTGACCAATTTTATCTAATGGAAAGTTACATCAAATCATATCATCCACGGTATCATCTCTAAGTCGTACTAGCATGATGTGAATGCATCATATCTAGGTTGTACCGGCATGATGTGGAGTATCATCTACATCATCTCTAAGTTGTACTAGCATGATGCTTTTGTATCATATCTAAGTTGTACTAACATGATGTAGATCATTTCCTCTACATCATCTCTAATTTGTACTAGCATGATTTTATTTCATCATATCTAATATGTACTAGCATGATGTAATTCAGGCTACTGCATCATCTCTAAGTTGTACTAGCATGATGCTAATACATCATATCTAAGTTGTACCAGCATGATGTGACTCTGGACATATGTATCATATCTAAGTTATACTAGCATGATGCAAAAGCATCATATCTAAGTTGTACTAGCATGATACAGATCATCACACCCTCTCAACAAAAGGAGCAATCTCCACAAGTCCCAACTTGTCCTTGAAGTATACAAACTTCCCTTTGGACAAGGGCTTCGTCAAAATATTCATTATTTTCTCATCAGTGGAGATATACTAAGGTTTAGATTCTCCCTTCTTGTAATATCCCTAGGACAGGCCCCAGTTGTATTATGAATTGTAAACACGTTTTGTAGGCTGGTGAGCTGAACAATTATAAGATGGTAATCTTATGTGTTATTAGGCCAAAGAGCCTAGGCATTAAAGGCCAGGAGCCTGATTTTTGTATATGTAATTATGCAGATCATTAATAAAATATAAAAATATTTGCATGTAGAAAGACCATGAAGAAAGAGTATGGGAGACTAAGCTCCACTAGGCTAGGTAAGGGAGAGGGGGTTGAGAGGTTGGAAAGAGGGGCTAAGCCTAAGGGCTTAAGTCCAAGAAAATAATAATTTATTATTATTCCAAAAGCTAATTAGAAGGATATGTTTTATCCTAAGTTACTGGAAAAGGAAACTAATGCTAAATGGAGTGCATGCAGCTCCAGGAAGACAGGTGTCAACCTGGGCGCATGTAGTTAAATCTAGAGAGTCATCTCGTGTTGGGGGTTCGCTCCCCATCCTTCCATCCTCTGTCTAACCTGTTTGGCCTTTGTTGATGACCTCTACATCTTCACGCACCTCAGAAACCTCTAACATGGAAAATTTGACCTGTGTTTTTGATCCAGGTGGATATCAGTGGCCACCCACCTTTTTCAACTAGGTCAAAATAGTTTTCTGCCAAATTTGGTAATTTACTATTTTTAGCAGTTTTCACTTCCAAAGCCGTTTTGAGGCCCTAAACGATGTCTTTTGGGAAAAAATGTTTGCAATATCTGTTTTCCTTCTATATTGTGCCTACAATTAATATCCTCTACGATACCTTTCCAACAGGCTATCATACGCCTAAAACGGAGATTGTATGCAAAAGTTACGACCTCGGGAAGTTGATGTACTAACTTACCCAAATGAGGCCCACATGACTTTTGGTGCTTCATCTCCTAGAGTTATGTTTTTCGATGTCTTGGGTTTTTGGAAATCCTTCTTATTATAAAAAGGCCTCCAGAGCATCATTGTAATCATCTTATTGCAAAATGAGCACAACCGTCACATCTCTTCTCAGAGATAAGCCGCCACCATTCCAACAAGCTTGTTTCTGCTTCATTTTATAGTTTCACCTTATTTCGTTATTGAATAGAAAACCAGTTTTACTGTATCTCTATTATTTTTTGTTAAGCACCTATTAATAATCTATAGTCATTTCATTCTTCTCATAAAATCTTGATTAGTGGTATCAGAGCGATCTACTCCTTGTCGTCTTAATGCATGTCCCCAATGAGGTCGGAGTACAAAGAGTTGGGTCTCGAGCTTGTTTCTCTTGAGGACAAAAGCTCGCGCAGGCCCAAGTGACCTCTCATGGTAGGAGAAAATAAATATGACAAGACAGGAGATCCTTTCAAACTTTTGATTGAGGAAGCCCTCACGCAACAGAGGAACGAGATGATGGATATTTTCACGCAAATCCTTCAGCGGCTACCAACAGGTGATGCATCTTATTCGAGCGGAGGTGTCACCCCCTTCAAGGTACAAATAAAATTCGATATTCCTATATTTGAAGGTAAGATAGACACAGATGTTGTAGACAAGTGGTTGAATATACTAGAAGGGTATTTTTCTATCCATAACTTTTCGAATAGAGAAAATATTACTTTTGTGCTCCTCAAAGTCGTTCCCCATGTCAAAGATTGGTGGGAAACTTTCTGTGAGAAAAAGGAAACAGAGGAACCCTCATTATTTACAGTCATGGCCACCTGGGAATCCTTTAGGGATGTTATTAAGGAACAATACTACCCTGTCGGAAGTTATGACGACTTGTATACCACACTGCGGCAAGAAAAAGACCAAGCAGTGCGAGATTTCAAAAATATCTTCCATACCTTGTGCACCAAGATGGGTATCAAAGATTCAGAGTGACATCTGGTGCTCAAGTATTGCGGTGCTCTACATAGATACATCCAGGCTGAAATGGAATTTCTGGACATCTCATCCTTGGGCGCAGCCTACCGATATGCCATCAAAATCGACTAGAAGCTCAAACAAAAGACGCGAAAATTTGGGCCTGGGAACCCCGCACAAAAAAATCCAGGAAAGGGAGGCCCCAACCCACAGAACAAAGGACAGAGAAAAGATGGATAGTATAAGGACAACCAGTCCAAGATGCAAGCAAAGAAGGACACCGAAAAGACAAAGAAAGATACTGGGAAGTGGTGCGACTTCCATAAGAGCCCTTGGCATAACACTATTGACTGTCGCTCAAAGTAGTCATTGGTTGCTGAAGTGAAAGCCTCTTAATAAGATGTGGATTCTGAATCTGAGATAGAAACATAAAGGGGAATATGGATCATTGACGCAGAACCCAGTGATACTGTTTCTACCACCAAGCTCCATCCTGGTGAACCATACAAGCCAGAAGAAGGAGAGCGCTTCTTCCATTCACAAATGTGGGTAAAAGGCACCTCGTTGCACTTCATCATTGATAGCGGTAGACAGAAGAACCTCATCTCAGCAGAGGTTGTCAAACGGATGGCCCTGCCGACAATGCCGCACCCACAACCCTACACCATTGGATGGCTCCACCAAGGAAGCGATCTCCGCGTTAGCCAACAGTGTTGACTGTCGTACGACATCAAGCCCTTCAAAGATGAGGTATTTTGTGATGTTTCTCCTCTTGAAGTTTGTGATGTTCTTTTGGTCCAACCTTATTTATGGAAATGTCATGTTGTATATGAGTCTAGGCCTCATAGTGTTATTATTACTTTGAACAGAAAATTGTACAGGATACCCGAGGTAGCCCCTCCTAGTGTTATTTCCTTGATCTTTGCTAAGCAATGCAGGATGGTCATCTCTCATACGGGGAAGTTTGTCTTCTTCGTGATTCACTCTCAAAATAACAGAAAGATCACAGCCACATCCAGGGTCTCTATGGATGACCTCTCCACACAGCAGAAGCAAGTAGATAAGGTCGTGGAAGAATACTCAGATATCTTCTCCTCACCTACCAGGGTACCTCTGCACTTCCAAGTCAAGCACCCCATCGATCTAAACCCTGACACACCACTTCCCAATGGGACAGTCTATCATCACTCTCTATTAGAGAATGAGGAGATCAAGAGATAGATCCAAGAACCACTCCACAAGGGTCACATCCATCCTAGCACATCACCTTGCAGGAGCCCAATTGTGTTGGTAGAGAAGAAAGATGGAACCTGGTGACTCTGCATTGATTACCAGGATCTAAATAAAATCACAGTCATAAACCAGTACCTGATTCCCTGAATCGATGACCTCCTTGATCAAATCACGGGGGCCAAATACTTCAGTAAGATTGATTTGAAGTCTGGCTACCACCAGGTCCCAATAGAACAAACAAATGTATGGAAGACTGCCTTCAATTCAAAGGAAGGCCTTTTTGAATCGTTGTTCATGCCCTTTGGTTTGAAAAATTCTCCAGTCACTTTCATGAGGATGATGGAAAATATCCTACGACCATTCACCAATACTTTTGTAGTGGTGTATATGGATGACATTCTCATTTACAGCAAGACATGAGTCAAACACTTGTAGCATATTCGGCAGGTTCTGCACACCATGTGGCAGCACAAGCTACCTGCCAACTTGGAAAAATTCTCCTTCATCATGGACAGGGTCCATTACCTGGGCTACATCGTTGATCAGCATGGCGTACATGTGGATCCATCCAAGATCCAAGTCATCCGTGATTGGCCAGCCCCAACCACACTCACTGAGATTTAGAGCTTCTTGGGCCTTGCCAATTTCTACCACAAGTTCGTGTTGGTATTCTCCCATATTGCATGGGCCCTCAGCCAAATAACCAGAGGTGGTGGTAAGGAAAAATTTGTGTGGGGTCGGTCCCAACAACAAATGTTCAATGATTTGAAGCAGTGCTTGTGAAAATCCCTAGTGATTTCACTACCAAACTTGCAGCAGCCCTTTGAGATCGAGATAGATTCTTCAAACTATGTTGTGGGCACCATTCTCACTCAGCACGGCCACCCCATGGCCTATCATAGTGAGACACTATCAGAAGTTGTCCGTAAGTACCCTACTTACGACAAAGAAATGTACTCCATTGTGCAAGCCTGTCACCGGTGGAGACATTACATTCTTGGGAATGAGACAATCATCCAAACTAATCATAAGCCAATGCAGTTCATGTAGACACAAGGAAAATTGCAGAATGACCTCCATCAAAAGTGGTGCACATACTTGCAACAATTCCACCTCAACATCAAGTATAAAACAGGAAGCACCAATCATGTCGTTGATTACCTTAGCAAACCGCTAGTCGTGACACTCACCACGGTGCTAGACTTTTGCGGCCATGAGACCTCTGGATGGCCCCAAATCTATGAGATAGACCCAGACTTCACCACCACCTACCAAATGTTGGGTGCAAACGTAGTTGTTGATAATTTCCATCTTTAGGATGGGTTGTTGTGTCATTTGGGCCATATCTGTGTTCCATCAAAAGAGCGAGAGAATTTGATTTGGGAATCCCATTACAGTCGAGTGGCAAGAAACTTCAGTGTCGAAAAGATAGTGGCGATGCTACAGAAACATTTATACTGGCCAAAACTTCAACAGGAGGTCAGCAAGTATATTAGGTCTTGCACTTCCTGCGTTATTGAAAAACTGACCACTAAGAAACAAGGCATGTACACCCCTCTTCCTACTCCTAACAGGCCATGGGAATCCATCTCAATGGACTACTTGTCAGGTCTCTTGTCCACCAAACAAAGAAATGACTGTGTTTTTGCAGTGGTTGATCTCTTTTCTAAGATGGCAATTATGGTTTCCTGCAAGAAGAGAATCACAGTAGAGGCCACTGCCAAGCTATTCTTTGAACGAGTTTGGATGCATTTTAGACTCACAAAAATCATTGTCTCAAATCGGGACATTCGATTTCTCAACAAATTCTGGTCAAGCCTCTGGTCACTACTGGACACCAAGCTCACCAAATCCACGACCTTCCACCCACAGACAGATGGCCAAACGGAGGTCATAAATTGAATGATTATGCATATCCTTCGCATATATAATTCAAAGCACCCTCACACATGGGATGAGAGCCTTCCCTATGTCCATCATAGCTACAATCGAGCCCTACATAACTCAACCGGCCACAACCCCTTTCAGGTGGGGTTGGGATTCCAACCATTGGGTCCCATAGATGTTACACTTCCCCTTGCGGTCACCTCGACCAACTCATCTCCTACTCCAACTAAAGCTGAAAAATCCACCTGGTTCATTGAGCAGATCCATCACATCTGCCAACAGGTTCAGGATATCCTATATCAGTCCAATGACAAGTACAAACAATGCCATGATCAACATCGAGTGCCACATAAGTTTCAGGTGGGTGACAAAGTTTGGTTGCACTTGTAGAAATAATTTATTACAGGATGATGCAGGAGCATCTCTCCACGTCAGCCAGCCAGCCATGCCAGTGAATTCAAATCGCACGCTAAGAGAGAGGCGTAGCCTCATTTGGAATTTGAATTTAATGTAATTAAATGTTTATGCTGGTGAGTTGTAGAAGTCGTGCCTTTGTGCAAGCGTTAGATAGATCGGCCATTAATGTTTTTATGGATGAGATCTAGATCCAGATGCTGGACTAGACAACCCATTCAATGCAATTGAATAGGGTAGGTAGATTGGAGGGAAGAGCTCGAAGAGCCCCCTCAGGTAAAAGAGATTTTCATATCTCATTTTGTAGTAGTAGTAAAAGTGATAGAAGAGTAGAGTTCTGCGTGTAGAGAGAAGAAGAGAGAAGAGCCGAGACCTTTGTTACAGGCCGTGCTCGAGAACAACTTGTAAATACAGGCATTTGTCATATTTAATATAAAGAACAGTTTTTCCTTCATTTCTGTGTGTTGAATGGATGCCTGTGAGTGTTCTTTATATGCTATGAATGTATGCTAGGCAATTGCAGGTTGTTTTGATTTCAGGTGAAGGTCTTTGAGGCTTCACACTAGGAGGGTGTGACAGAACGCTGCGGGTTCTGAGAGCCGTGCACAGAGGATGCACTTCTGAACTCTGCGGAGTCAGACAGAGATGTGTTGTGGCACAGGAACTGGAATCAACAACTCAGAAGAAAGACCTCAAGGTTGTTGAATACCTTGGAGGCAAGGCTGTGTATGAGAGACACAGTTGCAGACAGAATTCTGTTGTGGATTCTATGAAGCTCTGCCTGGTGGGCATTGAGCAGGTGCATAGGTGCACAGGAGAAGGAGAGGACAGAACTGTTGAAGTTCTGGAAGAAGACACTCTGCCAGGAGGGCACAGAGACAGTGTGCAGATAGGCACACAGGAGAAGATAACTCTTTGATTTCTTTATTGTGAAGGAAGAGTCCACTGAGGGATCTTCACAGGGTTGTTGAACACCCTAAAAGGCTCAGCAAGGAGTTGCTTGAGCGGAAGGATATCCTGGAGGGCATTACATTATCCATCTAAGGGAGAAGGAAGAAGGATAAAATCCCTTAGGGGTCTGAGCATTCAAAAAAATCAGGATAGACAGCACTGTGGGTGCATGAAGACTCTGCAGAGGCGCAGGAGTCAAAGAAATCCTTTGAGGATTCAGGAGAAGCAAAGACTAGGAGGAACAACGTCGTGGAGAACGCGCAGTGAAGCTCAGAGTCTGGAGTTCGCAAGAGGAGGAGACAGACAAAGGTTGAGGCCTTTGGGAGACTTGGAATTATTCCAATCATCGGAAGGAGTGCACAGGCTCAGGAGGGCACATCAACCGTCAGATCGGCCAGAGGAAGAGATCTGGACCGTCTGTTTTTACGTCCAGAGACATACAGGAGGAGCGCATAGAAGGGGAGATTCTGGACCATTGGATCTTGATCCAGAGACCCGACAGCCGTCAGATCTGTCAAGAGTTGCAAGGGAGTTAAAGCCTTCATGAACAGGGAGAAGGAAACCCCTAAAGAGTTGGCTTATCGGGATATCGGCACTCGGGATATCGAAGGACCTGAGGTCGAGAAAACCGGGACATTTCAAGTCCCGAAACAGCGAAAGAATATAAGCCATCCGTTTGAGGGAGGACGTGTGTCGCGTGATCATCCACTTTGGAGATCCAGACACTACGACCCACGTAGGTGAGCATTTTTTACTTTGCACCTGGTGAATTCTGAGATTTGATCTAGTTCGTCCATCAGTTGAGACACATGGCAGAGATCGAGTGACCCATCGGTATATCGACTACCGGGGTTTTGAGTTGACAGAGGATTTCTGTCATCGGAGCATCACAAAATCTGAAGCAGCGAGAAGGGATCTGGACCATCCATCTTGAGGAGACACGTGGTGGAGGTCCAGATTATCGGGGGAAGTCCCGATAGGAAGCCAAATCGGCGCATCGGAGATCGGCGTTTCGCGAGTCTAGAGGATGAGACTTCCAGAGCAGCAGAAGTCTCGAAATCGCGAGGAGCAATCAGGATCGTCCATTCTGTAGGGGATGAGTGGAGGAGATCAAAGTATTCGGGAGATTCCCCGAAAGGTTTTCGTCCATCGGCATTTCGGGGATCGGGATATCGGGAATCTCGTGGACATGAAGTCCTTGCAATTCAGAACTGCGAAGTCTGAAACCCCAAATGGAGGGAGGTATCATTTAGGGGACCAGCTGTCGGCATAGTGCAGAATCGGGATTCGTCATTTCGCGAGTCCTGAGGACATGTACATTTCGGCATAAGAAAGACCGAAACCCCGATTGGAGATAGGACTGTGGTCATAGACGGCAGGGTCGCGTGGACCACGAGACTAGCCCAGGGAGGGGATAGTGGAAGCTGATGTCATATCGAGGGTCGAAGAATCGGGGATCCCAAGGACAGAGTGTCTATGCACTTTGGCATGAGAAAGTCTGAAGCCCCGAAAATGTATAAGGTTGTGGTCTTACGAATTGGTGGTCACGTGGGCCAAGTGTTTAGTCTGGAGGGCTAACGGAAGCTAAGGCGCATTGGCGCATCAGGAAATTGGAGGTCGGGAGTTCAGGAGGTCAAGAACTCTTGACGTCAGGGATTCCGAAACCCCAAAACCCGAAATTTGTCATCGGGGAAAGAGTGCGGTCATGTGCAGAAGGCCGTGCAGGTGAAGAAAGAACCTGTGGATCATATTTTCAAAGGGGATTCTGTTTGGGGATCTAAAGAGCCGCTTCGGGTCAGAAAGAAGGTAAAGGAGAATGATCCTATGAGCAGGGGGGCGTGAGGTGTTGTCGTCGCTTGGTGTCCCTCACTGCATCACAGGACCCCATCAGAAGCTTCACCCACTCTATTATGGGTCGTACACCATCACCAAGGCCATGGGGGATAATTCTTTTGAGCTCAACATTCCTCATTTCCTTGGCCTACACCCAGTGTTCAATGTAGATCTCCTTCGCCCTTATTTCCTACCATTATTGGACACCTCAAAAGTAGCATAAAAAATGACACCAACAGAGCTCAACCCCGACTGCATACAACAAACATCCAATGATCATATTGTGGACACACATATCAAGGGAACTCGACACCAAAGGATCCAACTTTATCGAGTCGTCATAGCAGGGCAGCTCCTGCACCAAGGCAAGTGGCTCACCCAGGGCCAAATTCAGTGGATATTTCCTCATCTGATGGGGGACCTCAACGCAATGGAGAAATTGATTCCTAATGAGGGAGGATTGATCCAGGTGGATATCTATGGCCACCCACCTTTTCCAACTAGCTCAAAACAATTTTTTGGCAATTTTGGTAATTTACTATTTTTAGCAGTTTTCACTTCCAGAGCCATTTTGAGGCCCTAAACGATGTTTTTTTGGGGGAAAATAGGTTTGCAATATGTAAATTCCTCTTTTATTTCTCCTAAAATTAATCTCCTCGACGATACCTTTCCAACGGGCTATCATAAGCCTAAAATGGAGATCATATGCAAAAGTTACGACCCCGAGAAGTTGATGTACTAACTTATCCAAATGGGGCCCACATGACTTTTGGCGCTTCATCTCCTAGGGTTAGGTTTTTGGATGTCTAGGGTTTTTTCCATTCCTTCTTATTGTAAAAATTCCTTCAGAGCCTCATTGTAATCATATTCTTGCTAAATGAGCGCAGTGGTCACATCTCTTCTCAGAGATAAGCTGTCACCATTCCAACAAGCTTATTTCCGTTGCATTTTACAGTTTCAGTTTATTTCGTTATTGAGTAGAAAACCAGTTTTACTGTATCTCTGTTATTTTATGTTAAGCACCTGTTAATAATCTATAGTCATTTCTTTCTACTCATAAAATCTGGATCATTTTTCCTATGAACCCAACATATCTTCACTTGCCAAAACCAAGTCATACCTTACCCAGTTTTGGTTGTTGCCTTTTCCTGAGCTATATTGAACCATTGTTGTTGTCCTCACGTTTCTGGAACTGAGTTGAATATTGGTAGAAGAGGCGGGTTTTCAAGCCATGGTTGAAGAGACGGGTTGTCAGGCCTATGAGCAACTCTCTCTAGGTGATAGAGTGTGTTGAGGAAGTGGGTTCTCCTGGACGGAGTCCCATAGATGCTACAAAGCTCTGAGAATTCCAATCCGGCCTGTTGTTGAAGCCTAAGGTAAGGGAGGTGGAGTAGTCAATGGACTGTGTGACAGTGAAGGTGTATACTCCTCGGGTGGGATAGGCATGTGGGGAATGAGAGTCTGTGAGTAGTGGGCGTAAGTGGCTCCTGGGAGAGAATCCTTCCTCTTAAACTGTGTGACTTCCTATTGACCTTGCCTAGCCTAGGAATCCCTTGCCCGGTGGAGTTTAGTCCCAGCTCGGGGGTGATCCACTGCTAAGAGTGATGAGAAATGTGGTCTAAGGCTGGGAGGTTCATGTAAGGTCTGCATGAAGTTGGTGGTTTTACTCCAGTTAAAAGATAAGTATAATTTATGGGCTTAATTATATATTTTATGCACGTTTGTGATTCTTGAAATATTATCATGTGTTATGTTGCATGTGGACTTACTGTCAATTCCATTTGAGTCTGTATGGTAGAAGTAACTCTGTGTTATTGTTTTAAATTCATAAAAATGCTTGTCATATATGTGTGTGTGTGTGTGTGTGTGTGTGTGTGTGTGTGTGTGTGTGTGTGTTCCTTTGTGGCATTGCCCAACCTGTTGATGTCGGGGACGTTACAAATTGGTATCAAAGCTATTTTATTGAAGACAAGGTATTTGGGTAGCATTGCCCGGCAGTGATGTTGATGGTCGGGGACGTTACAAATTGGTATTAGAGCTATTTTATTGAAGACAAGGTATTTGGTTAGTGTTTCCCAGCAGTGGTGTTGATGGTCGGGGACATTACAAATTGGTATCAAATCCATGGTTTCAACACTCATCCTGGATGGGTCAGATAAGTGGTCATGAGAACCAAGGTTTCGGGTGGAAATTGTGTCAAGAGGAACCAATTTTGAACTTAAGAACATTCCTAAGTGCCGAGAGGTTACCTTAGCCATTTTATGAATCTCGAGAGGTGTAGCGGTATTATAAAACCATGACAGGCGTGGTATTGGGCCGCAGAGTAATGTTGGTCTTAGGATATGTTCGGGAAAAGGGGAATCCTTCACAACCGTCAGATCTGGAGAAAGTGCAGGAGGGTTAACTTGGAAGCCTTCGGACTTCGCGACTTACAAGAAGTTACGTGTTATAAAGAGGAAGGGGTTGAAGTCCTGAAGCTTCGAAGTACGGAGTTTATCTAGACCATCCATCAAGAGGGACACGTGTTAGAAAATTGGTTGTTCGAGATTTTGGCGTTCGAGAAAATCAGTGGCTGTAGAGGCGAGAATTCCCAAAGCCCGAAGCTTCGAAGTGGTGAGTCATGATGACATCACCTGGAGTTGACGTGGATCTCTCCTATGCCTACCATGTGCCCCCACCTGGAATGTTTTCAGTCGTACTATGTGGGCCATGAGGTTACATAACATAGTTAAAGGTCGGCGGACCCACAATGGTGTTGATCACGATACATCAATATCGATGGCCAAGAGGCATTGCGGGGACCCAAGTTGCACGGGAGTTAATTCCCGGAGGCGGTCCCACAATCCAAACCACAGTTTTAACAGGGGGTTATGTGTCGGCGTCAGAAGAATTGTGGAACGAAATGCGGGTTTCTCCAAACTGTTGTTGCATGCCCTCGCAATTTGAAAGGCGTTAAGTGATGTGACTATTTAGTATCTTAGTTCAAGTACAAAAACCATGGGTCCCAGTGGACACATGGCACTAGTTGTGAAGTCTGAAGACTTTACACTCCAAAAGAATGGTTCATAAGGGAACGAAAGGAAGAACTTTCAAAATTTTCATAACGTCGAGGTGACGAGACGTAATGACGTCACCAAACTTGACATGGAAGTGTTCAGAGATTAATGGTTCGGGGTGTTGGGGGTGTAAGTTTTAAACCTGCGAAGTAAAGCAATGCATATAGATTCTTAAGCAATACATAAATTAATCAATGGCTCATACACAGAGTACACAGAGATTTTATACTGGAAACCCTCAACCGGGAAAACCTCTATTATTTTCATTATATCGAATTTCACCATTCGCCATACAATATATACAATGTTTTTAGGTATTTCATAGATACCAAAACCCTAATCCCTTAATCCAGGATTAATTTACAAATCCGCTAAAAATAGCAAAAATCGCCCAAAAAAAATATTTCGGGGCGCTGCCCTGGGCTACTGCCCGGTGCCGAACGTTGCGCGTAACCAGGGGGGGCATATCTACCCCCCCTGGGACCCCCCTAGGAAAGCGCCCGATGCACATGAGAGAGCTCTAGGTGAAGGGATCGTCAGACGCAGTTGTCGTATCTGACGCACCCACACACACACACATGCAAAGAATATAACACATACCCAACATTCTCTCACTTGTTGTTTTCTTTGCATCCAGGGGTCTAGGGGATTATATAGTCAACAATCCAGGGCAGAAATGCCCATTGTTACTCTACACTAGGAGAACTTTTCTGTGCTCATAGACTTTGTCAATGAATCTGCAGCATTCTTCAAAGTGTCAACCTTTTCCAGCAACACCTTCTTTTCCTCAACCATGTCTCTCACAAAGTGATACTGAACATCAATATGCTTTTTCTTTGAATGATAAGCCGGGTTCTTTGCTAGGAATATTGCACTCTGACTATCACAGTCTAATCTCATTGCTTGTTGTACCAACCCAATACATGAACACAACCTTTGTAACCATACTGCTTCCTTGCTTGCATGAGTGGCTGCCATGTATTCAGCTTCTGTAGTTGAGAGTGCCACTACAGCTTGTCTTTTGCTCATCCAACTGATTGCTCCTCCAAATAGGTTAAACACATACCCACTTGTATATCTTCTGCGATCCAAATCTCCAGCCCAGTCTGCATCAACAAAGCCATGTATGTCCACCACTCTGTCCAATCCCGGTCTTCCTTGGTAGCACAATCCATAACTGGTGGTGCCACGAAGATACCTAAAGACGCTCTTTACTGTTGTCCAATGCTCCTTCCCTAGTTTTGACATATACCTGCTCAAAACTCCCACTGCATGTGCAATGTCCGGTCTAGTACAAACCATTGCATACATCAAACTGCCAACTGCACTGGCATATGGAAAATGGGACATGTCCTCTTCTTCTTCCTGTGTCTTGGGACACTGATCTGCAGATAGCTTTACACCTATAGGAATAGGAACCTTAACCAGTTTACTTCCATGCATATTAAACCTTTGCAATATCGTTTCAACATATTTTCTTTGATTCAACCAGAGTTTCTTGTTTGTACGATCTCTTTTAATCTCCATTCCTAGAATGAAGTTAGCAGCACCGAGATCCTTCATGTCAAATTTGGAGGATAGTTCTGATTTCACCTCCTTGATAACAACCATGTTATTTCCTACCAACATGTCATCAACATATAACACTACATAAATGAAGTGATTACCAACCTACTTGGAATATACACAGTGATCAGCCCTGCTTCTTACAAATCCCAATCCAAGGATGTATGTGTCAAACTTTTGGTACCACATCCTAGGTGATTGCTTCTTTCCCTTCACTACAAAGCCTTCTGGCTGCTTCATGTAGATTTCTTCTTCTAGATCCCCATGTAGGAATGGTGTCTTCACATCCATTTGTTCCACTTCAAGATCAAAAGAAGCAACAATAGGTAAAAGAAATCTAATAGAAGTTAACTTAGCAACAAGAGAAAAAATATCACCAAAGTCAATTCCTTCTACTTGGGAATAACCTTTTGCTACTAACCGAGATTTGTATTTCTCCACTTTACCTTGTGCATTAAACTTCTTCTTGAACAACCATTTTCTACCAACCGATTTTCTTCCAGCTGGAAGCTCAACTATATCCCATGCCTCATTCTTATCCAAGGCATCCATTTCTTCAACCATGGCCTTCTTCCAGAGTTTACTATCCTCTGAATTCACTGCTTCCCTGACAGTTCTGGGATCATCATCAATAATAGATAAAGAAAAATTGGAACGAAAATCAGGTGGACTATACCTTTCTGGTTGCCTTCTATCTCTCACTGATCTCCTCAATACTGGGGTATGAGGTTCTTCTTCTTCTGCTTCTGCTTCCTCTGCTTCCTCTTCTTCAGAGGATTCAGATTTTGCATCATCCAACTCAAGCTCTATTTTCTCAGGTTCGTCTTGCGTTGGTGGGAATTCTTGTTTGGAAACATCTTTTACCTCTCTGAAAACAACATCTCGACTGTAAACAGTTTTATTGGTTTCTGGGTTCCAAAGCTTATAACCTTTCACACCATCTTTATAACCAATAAAGATACACTTTTCAGTTGTATTATCCAGCTTACTCCTATTTTCCTTTGGAACATACATAAGCATCAAAACCAAACACTCTAAGATGTTGAAGATAGGGTTTCTTTCCAGACCATACCTCGTGTGGAGTTGTATCATCCAACGTTGATGAAGGTGATCGATTGACCAGGTAACATGCTGTACTCACTGCCTCTGCCCAGAATTCTTGTCCTAACCCGGCACCACTGAGCATTCTCCTTGCTTTTTCCATCAGTGTCCTATTCATCCTTTCTGCAACTCCATTCTGCTGAGGAGTGTATGGAGTAGTCTTCTGCCTTGCTATACTACACTTCTTACAGAATTCTCCACCATTATTTGTTCTCAATACCTTTATTTTCTTCTCTGTCTGATTTTCTACCAGAGCCTTAAACTCTTTAAATTTATCAAATACCTCAGTTTTCTTTCTAAGAAAATAAATCCATGTGTTCCTTGAAAAATCATCTATGAATGAAACATAAT
>ML795352.1:103267-127979 GCA_009831015.1 Picea engelmannii
TGTCACAGAATCTCCATCTTCCATCCTAAGATGATACAGCTTCTTTCAAAGAAACAACTTGTTTACCAGGGACTTTGATTGATACAAATTCCCTAACGTATCCCATAGTTCCTTGGCTATAGATTCTCCCGAGACATTTAACAACACCGAATCTTCCAGGCAGAGTCGAATAGTACTCCTTGCTCTTATGTCCAACTTGTCCCAATCTTCCTTCGACATACCAGTAACTAATGTACTAGTAGTTTGTGTACTGGTAGGTTGTGTACAAGCAGCCTGTGTGCTTGTAGATGGTGTACCAGTAGGCTGTGTACCAGGATCCACAGCGATCCATTGTTCTTTGTCTACAAGAAGGTCCTCCATCTTGAGCTTACATAGCTCAAAGGTTTTACCGTTGAACTTCTCTATCTCGATTCTAGATGAGCTCACCATTCCTCTTTCTTTACTCGAATATCCACTACAAAATCTCCCACTAAACCCAGGTTTATCACAGACCCAAGATAAACTTGATCTATCAAGACTGAGCCAAACCCTCAACAACAAAGGCGTCCCTCTGAAGCCAAAAACGAGCTCTGATACCACATGTAAGTTTTAAACCCATGAAGTAAAGCAATGCATATAGATTCTTAAGCAATACAGAAATTAATCAATGGCTCATACACAAAGTACACAGAGATTTTATACCGAAAACCCTCAACCGGGAAAACCTTTCTTCTTTTCATTATATCGAATTTCACCATTCGCCATACAATATATACAATGTTTTTAGGTATTTCGTAGATACCAAAACCCTAATCCCTTAATCCGGGATTAATTTACAAATCCGCTAAAAATAGCAAAAACCGCCCAAAAAAAATATTTCGAGGCGCTGCCCCGAGCTACCACCCGGTGCCGAACGTTGTGCATAACCAGGGGGGGGCATACCTGCCACCCCTGGGACCCCCCTAGGAAAGCGCCCGGTGCACATGGTAGAGCTCTAGGTGAAGGGATTGTCAGACGCAGTTGTCGTATCTGACGCACCCACACACACACACATGCAAAGAATATAACACATACCCAACAGGGGGTGTGTGGATGTGAAATCCCCCCGAAGTCTCAAAGCTCAGATGCCTGAGGTTCCATAGTGGGTGCTAGTCATTGGATGATGGGTAGTCATGGACTATTTATCCACCCTACTTCTCGAGTTCGTCAATCCATAACTCTGAGATATTGTTGTAATGTATTTTGAAAGATTCTGAAGCAAGAGGAACAAAGTCCCGAGTAAGTGCCTATCCATCTAGCGCTTGTCCATAGTCGTGGTCGCATGGGTTGGGGGCTTAGAGAAAGGGGCTAGTGCCCGATAATTGTTTCAGAACAAAGAATAACTCAGAAAGAATAGATATGTGGGGATTCCTGATTGGTCAAGAATCGCAGAGAATGAAATCTGAAGGTTTCTTTAAATCAGATTGGTTTATGAATACTGTGGAATTTGTTAAGGACTTTTGGCCTGAAAAAATTCCGTTGACTGCACATTGTGTTTGAAGAGTCAATGATTGTCACAATTCAACTGAATTTTCGCAGATTACAGAGAATGGAGGAGGCACAAAATGTTTCCAGTTCAGAGAATGAAGCAAGAGGAATGGATATCCATTTGGGAGTTGAAGGATTGAAATCCAATGGGCATGGAGAAGAGATGAATAAGGAAGGAAACATGATGAAAATCATTGAAATATTGTAGAAAGATGTTCAGACTCACCGAGCAGATAACGGAAATCTCATGAAAGCCAGGGATCAACAGGGAGAATTTTGTTAGAAAAACAGGACCGCGGAGCAATAAAATAAAACAAATGCGGAAAAAAAAACACAGAAGATACACAATACAATAGAGACACAGATTTACCTGGTTCACCCAGTGTGGGCTACGTCCACCAGAGAAATTGTCAGGTCCTTCATTTATTATTATCTAGCATATGAAGGGATACAACCTACAACAAACCCGTTGTAACTTCCTCTTCTTTCTCTCACAGTCTCAATACATAGCCGCAATACATTTCCCTCATAAAAGAGGGTTTCCTTCTAGGGAAAAAAACCCTAACATAATCTCTACCGTTAGATCTACGACCTTATAATGAACGGTCTAGATTTACAATGAAATTACAATATACATTTACAAGGAAAAATTTCCTTCGGGGGCTTCGCCCCCGAACCCTCACTGGGGGCCCGCTTGCCCCCAGCCGAGGGGATATCCCCCTCGGACCCCATAGAGGGGGTACCCCCTCTACACTCCCCCGCATGGAAGAGTGTACATACTTCTGGGTGTAAATACTTCATGGGGTATAAACACGGCTGAAAGTAAAAGACCTATGAATCAGGAAGATAATCAAGCTCCACAACCAACAAATTCAACATAGATTTGATGCGAAGCCTAGAAAGGATAGAAAGGAAATTGGGTAAGGAGAGCGACTTCAGTAAATTAGGAAGTCACGGGTCCCCTGGTGAGAAGAGGAAATCAAAGAGTGTTGGCAGACACCATCATCACTCCCAAGTTCACTCCAAGAGGAGGGCACATAGTAGCTCAATACCATCTCCTACTAGGAAGCATAGGAGATCTGGAGTGGATGAACTGAAGGGAGAAATGAAAAATATTAAACCTCCTATGTTTGATGGAGATCACAAGGAGTAATATGTCAAGACATGGCTTCTTGGCATGAGGAAATATTTCCAATTGCATAATTATTCCTCTCATGCAGAAGGAAGAATTGCAATGTATCAACTAAAAGGAAATACATCCATGTGGTGGGATCAACTTGTGCAGGTGCAACACATTAAAGAGAAAAATGTTAATAGGAATGAATTCAAGAAGTATTTCTAAAATAAATACTTGACTAAGAGATACTATAACAGAAAGATGAAAGAGTTCTTTGAACTCAAGCTGGGTAGAATGACCATTGATGAATATGAACGAAGTTTTTTGGAATTGTTGAAGTACGTTCCTTTCATCAAAGATGAGACTGTCAAAATTCAAAGGTATCTGAGTGGACTTCCATCTTCCATCGGTGACAAGATCCAGTATGATGATCCTAAAACTATGGAAGAAACTATAAGGAGAGAAAAATGATTATATGAGAAGCAAGGAGAAAAGCCTACTTTCTGGAAGGCTTGGGAAGATAAGAAGAAATTCAAGGTGGATCAAAGGAAGAATGGAACTAAACCCTCATTTTTCAGAATCATTCCTCAAGGACATCCAGATTTTAGAGAGCCCAAGAAGGCTAAAATAGGTGGGCAAATTCCAATACAACCACCTATGGAATGTTGGGGTTGTTAAGGAAATCATAAGTACAAAGATTGGCCCCCATAGAAATGAAAAAGTGAGAACTTTCCACAATGTTCAACTAGCAGAAACAATGGAGGACATGGGAAGAAGTGTACCAAGGATCTACGCAACCCTGGGCAATAAGCAAGCGGAATATCAGTCATATATGACTGAAGTTGAAGGTATGATCAATAATCAAACCATTACTATTTTAATTGATTCAGGAGCTAGTCATAGTTATATAGATCCTAGAATGGTGGAAAGTTTGCATTTTCCAAGAAGAAAGCTTGGAAAATATTGGTTAATGAAGCTGGCTACAGGAGCCAAGAGAAAGGTTTTTGAGTTGGTTAAGTCATGTCTAGTGGACATGAATGGACTAAGCACAAGGGATGAATTGAAAATCTTACCTTTAGGTTCCTATGACTGTCTAATTGGGATGGATTAGTTGGACCAACACCATGCCATCTTAGGTCGTCGTAACAAGGCATTCACTTTCCTGGATGAGGAAGGAAACCCAAGGAAAGTGCAGGGCAGTTACTGTCAGAGAAATCTCAACAACGCAGCTGAAGAAGTGTTATAGGAAGGGTTGCCAAATATTTACAACCCACATGGAGGAAGCATCTAAGGATAAAGTACCAAATATTGAATACCATGCAATATTAAAATATTTTGAAGATGTATTCCATGAGGTGCCTAGACTACCCTCGAAGAGAGATATTGATTTCTCTATAAACCTGATGCCTGGAGTAGCTCCAGTGTCAAAAATTCCTTACAGAATGAGTACACCAAAGCTGAAAGAACTGCAATTGCAGCTTGAAGAACTTCTGAAGAAGGGGTATATACACCCAAGTGTGTCACCTTGGGGTTCCCTGGTCTTGTTTGTGAAAAATAAATATGGGGCATTGAGATTGTGCAACGATTTCAGGCAATTGAACAAAGTGACTATTAATAACAAGTATCCTTTGTCGAGGATCGATGATCTCTTTGATCAGTAGAAGGATGCCAGGATATTTTCAAAAATGGATCTTAGGTTAGGGTACCACCAGGTAAGGATAAAGGATAAAGACATCTGCAAGACCTCCTTCAAAACAAGGTATGGTCATTATGAATTCACAGTAGTACCATTTGGATTATCAAATGCACCCATTATTTTCATGTGCCTAATGAATGTTTTATTCAGGGAATATCTAGACAAGTTTGTCATAGTCTTTTTGGATGACATCCTGATGTATTCCAAGTCAAAGGAAGAGCATGAACATCATCTGAGGATGGTGTTGCAAGTGCTAAGAGAGCACCAACTATATGCCAAATTGAGCAAGTACCCATTCTATCAAAAGCAGATCCATTACTTGGGGCATATCATTTCAAAGGATGGGATAGTCGTGGATCCTTAGAAGATAGAAGCCATCAGAGAATGGTTAGCGTCGAAGAATGTGACAAAAGTCAGATCCTTTATGGGTCTAGATGGTTATTACAGAAGGTTAATTACAAGGTTCTCAAGGATGTCTCACCCCATCACTTCCTTGCAAAGGAAGGAGAAGAAATTTCAATGGACAAAAGAATGTGAGAGAAGCTTCCAGCAATTGAAGCAACTTCTAACCAATGCTCCAATCCTAAGGATTGCAGATCCAAAGGAAGATTTTGTAGTGTGTATAGATGCATGCAAAGAAGGGCTGGGGGGAGTCCTCAGCCAAAATGTGTTTGTAATATGTTATGAGTCCAGGAAGCTGAAGGATCATGAAAATAACTATGCAACTCATGATTTGGAGTTGGCGGCCATTGTACACGCTCTGAAGAAATGGAGACATTACCTCATGAGAAAGAGGTTTGAACCGAGGATAGACCATAATGGTATGAAGTATTTGTTTGATCAGCCAACCTTGAATGTTAGGCAGAGTAAATGGCTGGAATTCATTTGTGTTTATGATTTTGATATCAAGCATATCAAAGGAAAGGAGAACAAAGTGGTTGATGCACTCAGTAGAAGAGTGCATGAACTACATGCTACGACCATTAGTATGTATCAAACTAATATTAAAGGCAGAATTTCGGAAGCTGCAAATGCATATTTGTAGTACATGGAATTGGTAGCAAATCTACAACAAGTTAAGATGCTACAGAAAGTAGAAGATATAAATTGGAAGTTGATGGAAAACTCTTGTACAAAAATAGAATTTATGTACCTAATTCCCAGGAATTAAGAATTATGATCTTGAAGGAAATGCATAATGTCCCTTATGTTGGGCACCCTAGATATCAGAAAATATTGGCAGTAGTCAAGAGCCATTACTTTTGGCCAGGTATGAAGAAGGAAATTGTAGAATACATCGCTAGATGTATGGAGTTTCAGAAGGTCAAGGTTGAGCATAGGCACCCAGTAGGGTTGCTACAACCATTGCCCATTCCTGAGTGGAAGTGGGAAGTGGTGACAATGGATTTCATCACAGAATTACCCAGAACAAATAAGCAACATCATTCCATCATGGTGGTGGTCGATAAGCTTACGAAAGATGCCCATTTTATTCCATTGAAGACTACTCACAAGGTAGCTAATTTTGTCGATATCTATATGAGGGAAGTAGCACAATTGCATGGTATTCCCAAGACAATTGTTTCTGACAGAGACCCAAAATTCACCTCAAATTTTTGGAAGGGGTTATTCAAAGGGTTCAGAACGAATCTTAACTTCAACACTACTTATCATCCTGAGTCTGATGGGTAGACAGAGAGGGTGAACCAAGTGATAGAAGATATGATAAGGATGTATGTGATGGAAAAACCATCTAAATGGGAAGACTACCTACACTTGGTAGAATTTGCCTACAACTATGGGTATCAAGAATCACTAAAGATGAGCACGTTTGAAGCACTTTATGGCAAAAAGTGCAACACACCAATAAGCTGGGACAACCCAGCTAATAGGGAAGTGGTTGGACCAGAGTTGCTCAAGGAAATGGAAGAGAAAATGTTGAATATTAAGCAGAATTTGAAGGTTTCCCAAGACAGGCAGAAAATTTATGTTGATAAGAACAGAACCCACGGGGAGTTTAAAGTGGTTGATCATTTTTTCTTGAAAGTGAAAGCCAACAGAGTTTCCCTAAAGCTAGGAAACTTTCCAAGTTAGCAGTTAGATATTGTGGGCCATTTGAAATCCTAGAAAGGATTGGACCAGTTGCATATATGCTTGCATTGCATGCATCCATGACTGTACATAATGTATTTCATATTTTATTTCTTAAGAAATATATACCTGGTCCTAATCATGTGATCGAATGGAATGTGATTCAAGTAGAGCAAGAAGGCATCTTGAAGGTGCATATGGTGCGCATATTGGACTGGAAGAGCAAACAACTTCAGAATCGAGCTATATGGCTTGTAAAGGTCTAGTGGACCTGGTATAGTCCTGACGATGTGACATGGAAGCATGAGGATGCTATGTGGGAAGAATACCAACATCTTTTTGAAGATTTTGAAAATCTTGTTGATGTTGTGTAAATAAGTTGCACTGAGGAAAGTGAAAAAATAAGGGGAGGGGATTGTAATATCTCTAGGACGAGCCCCATTTTCTGGTGTCCTTCTTTGTCTTCCCGTGACCCTTCTTTTCCTGTGTCTTGGACTGCTTTTTGGGAAACTGTTTTTTAGGGTCGTCTTTGTCATACTTTGGTTGTTGCAGATTTGCAGACCTGAACTCCCGTTTGTTTTGGTGCTTAAATTTCTGCTCAACTTTAACAGCATATCGATAAGCAGCACCGAGTGATGAGATGTCCAGAAAATCCATTTTAGTCTGGATATATCTGTGTAGAGCCCCACGGTATTTCAGAACCAAATGTCGCTCAGAGTCTTTATTACCGAGCTTGGTGCACAAGGTATGGAAGGTATTGGTGAACTCTGGAACTTCTTGGTCCCTCTCTTGCCGCAGTGTGGTCCATCTCATGTACTGGTCTTCATAGTTTCCAATAGGGTAATACTATTCCTTTACCGCATCCACAAAAAAATCCCAAGTGGGATTGGCCCCATATATTCCAAACTCCTCTGTGGAACTTTGCTCCCAGTAAGTTTCCCACCAACGTTTTACATGAGGGCGAGCTTTAAGGAGTGCGAAGGTGATCTTTTCTTTGTCGGAAAAATTGTGAACAGAGAAATAACCTTCTAGCAGAGTTAACCATTTTTCTAGGGCTTCTACATCTATCTGTCCTTCAAATACAGGAATATCAAAGTTAACGTGTACCTTGAAAGGTGACGTGTCTCCAAAGTGGCCTCTTGATGAATATGTGCTTGATGATATCGACAGGCGTTGAAGGATGTGAGAAAAATTCTCCATCATTTCATCCCTCTGTCGCGTGAGAGCTTGTTGAAGCAACAGAATGATAGGATCGTCTACTCCGTCGTTTTTATTTTCTTCCACCATTGAGGGTTTCTTGGGTGTGCGAGAGCGTTTGTCTTCAAGAGAGACAAGCTCGAGACCCAACTTGCTATAATCAGGCCTCGTCGGGGACATGCACTGAAAAAACGATCAAGAGCAGCCTGCTCTGATACCACTGATCCGGATTATTTTCGGCACGAAATGAGAGCGGAGATATAATAAAGAAATGCATAGAGACATCGCGTATATCCAATAATATAACAGAAATATATCATAGATGCAACCATAAACACAGAAATACAGTAATACACGATTTCTATTAATGAAATAAATGTAGAGAGACTGTAAAAATACAGAGTGAAAGACTCACTAGAATGGTGGCAGCTTATCTCTGAGAAGAGATGTGACAGTTACTCGCATTCACAAGAAGATGATTACAATGAGGCTCTGAAGGCCTTTTTACAATAAACAGGAATGCCAAAAATCCTAGACATCCAAAAACCTAACCGTAGGAGATGAAGCGCCAAAAGTCATGTGGGCCCCGTTTGGGTAAGTTAGTACATCAACTTCCCGGGGTCGTAACTTTTGCATACGATCTCCATTTTAGGCGTATAATAGCTCATTGGAAAGGTATCATCGAGGAAATTAATTTTGGGGGCCTAATATTCTTATGGATATCATTGAGAACCTCAATCTCGAAAAACCTTCATTTAGGTCCTCAAAATGGCCTTAAAAGTTAAAACTTGCTAAAAATAGTAAATTGTCAAAATTGCTAGAAAGATGTTTTGAGCCAGTTGGAAAAAGTGGGTGGCCACCGATATCCACCCGGATTAATCCTCCCTCATTAGGAAGCAATGGTCTCCATTGCATTAAGTTCCTGGGGGAGAAGGAAAAGCGTTTGTTGAATCTGCATCTTGGTGAGTTGTTTGTCTTGCTGGAGACGTCACGTTGCTCAGTTTGTGGAAGTCTATCACGAACCTGTTGAGGTTGAGGTTGTTCAACAAGTCAAGATACATTAGAGGACAGTGTGAAAAATGAATCTTTACGCTTTGTTGCAACCTTGTCGACCTGCTTCTGTTGGATAGAAGGTGCTTGGGGCAAGGCTGTAGTGGTTGCAGTGTCCTTTTGTTCTTCTTTTGAACAGATTGTGAAGAAGCTGAATTTTGTAGTATGAGATACTACCTTGCAACACTTTTTAGGTGGAACAATAGTTGGAACTACCTCTGGTATTCTATAGAGATGACCCCCCAAAGTAACAATGACACTATGGGGTCGAGACTCATAAACAACATGGTGTCTCCACATATATGGTTGGCCCAAGAGCACATCACATACATCCAGTGGGGCAACATCACATAATACCTCATCCTTGAAGGGTTGGATGGTGTATGATAATCGACAATGTTGGCTGACACGGAGATCTCGTCCTTGGTGAAGCCACCCAATGTTGTATGGTTGTGGGTGTGGTGTTGTCGACAATCCCAACTGTTTGATGATCTCTGCTGAGGTGAGGTTCTTCTGGCTTCTGCTATCAACAATAAAATGCAGCGGGGTCGCCTTCACCCACATCTGTGAATGAAAAAGGCGCTCCCCCTCTTCAGGATCTGTTGGTTCTTCTGGTTGAATTGCTATGGTAGCGACAATAGCAGTGGGGTCTGTGTCAATGATTTGTCCTTTACCATTATTTTTAGAATCAGATTCTGAATCAAGGTTCAGCTCTGTGTCTTTGATATCGGCCACTAATGACTGTTTTGAGTGATATTCATCGGTGTTGTGCCAGGGGCTTTTGTGGAACTCGCACCATTTTCCCGTATCCTTCTTTGTCTTCCCGTGACCCTTCTTTTCCTATGTCTTGGACTGCTTTTTGGGAAACTGTTTGTTAGGGACGTCTTTGTCATACTTTGGTTGTTGCGGATTTAAAGACCCAAACTCCCATTTGTTCTGGTGCTTAAATTTCTGCTCAATTTTAACAGCATATCAATAAGCAGCACCGAGTGATGAGATGTCCAGAAAATCCATTTTAGTCTGGATGTATCTGTGTAGAGCCCCACGGTATTTCATAACCAAATGTCGCTCGGAGTCTTTGATACCCAGCTTGGTGCACAAGGTATGGAAGGTATTGGTGAACTCCAGAACTGCTTGGCCCCTCTCTTGCCGCAGTGTGGTCCATCTCATGTACTGGTCCTCATAGTTGCCAGCAGGGTAATACTGTTCCTTTATTGCATCCAAAAAAAAATCCCAAGTGGGATCGGCCCCATATATTCCAGACTCCTCTATGGAACTTTGCTCCCAGTAAGTTTCCCACCAATGTTTGACATGAGGGAGAGCTTTAAGGAGTGCGAAGGTGATCTTTTCTTTGTCGGAAAAATTGTGAACAGAGAAATAACCTTCTAGCAGAGTTAACCATTTTTCTAGGGCTTCTGCATCTATCTGTCCTTCAAATATAGGAATATCAAAGTTAACTTGTACCTTGAAAGGCGATGTGCCTCCAAAGTGTTCGCTTGATGAAGATGCACCTGATGCTATCGGTAGGCATTGAAGGATGTGAGCAAAATTCTCCATCATTTCGTCCCTCTGTCGTGTGAGAGCTTGCTGAAGCAACAGATTGATATGATCGTCTGGTCCGTCGTTTTTATTTTCTTCCTCCATTGAGGGTTTCTTGGGTGTGCAAGAGTGTTTGTCTTCAAGAGAGACAATCTCAAGACCCAACTTGCTATACTCAGACCTCATCGGGGACATGCACTGAAAAAATGATTAAGAGCAGCCTCCTCTGATACCACTGATCTGGATTATTGTCGGCACGAAATGAAAGTGGAGATATAATAAAGAAATGCACAGAGATATTGTGTATATCCAATAATATAACAGAAATATATCAGAGATGAAACCATAAACACGGAGATATAGTAATACACGATTTCTATTAATGAAAGAAATGTACAGAGACTGTAAAAATACAAAGTGAAAGACTCACTAGAATGGTGGCAGCTTATCTCTAAGAAGAGATGTGACGGCTACTCGCATTCGCAAGAAGATGATTACAATGAGGCTCAGAAGGCATTTTTACAATAAACAGGAATGTAAAAATCCCTAGACATCCAAAAACCTAACCCTAGGAGATGAAGCGCCAAAAGTCATGTGGGCCCCGTTTGGGTAAGTTAGTACATCAACTTACCGGGGTCGTAACTTTTGCATATGATCTTCGTTTTAGGCATATAATAGCTCGTTGGAAAGGTATCGTCGAGGAGATTCATTTTGGGGGCTCAATATACCTTTAATTATCATTAAGAACCTCAATCTTGAAAAACCTTCATTTAGGCCCTCAAAATGGCCCCGAAAGTTAAAACCTGCTAAAAATAGTAAATTTCCAAAATTGTCAGAAAGTTGTTTTGAGCCAGTTGGAAAAAGTGGGTGGCCACCAATATCCACCTGGATCAAGGATGGTGAGCCAAAAAATTATAATATGGTAATATTATGTGTTATTAGGCCAGAAAGCCTAGGCATTAAAGGCCAGGAGCCTGTGTTTTGTATATGTAATTATGCAGATCATTAATAAAATATAAACATCATTCTGTGTAGACTGACCATGAAGAAAGAGTATGGGGGACTAAGCTCCACTAGGCTGGGTAAGGGAGAGGGGGCTTATAGGTTGGAAAGAGGGGCTAAGACTAAGGGCTTAAGTCCAAGAGAATAATAATTTATTATTATTCCAAAGCTGATTAGAAGGATATGTTTTATCCTAAGTTCCTGGAAAAGGGAACGAATGCTAAATGGAGTGCATGCAGCTCTAGAAAGAAAGATGTCGACCTGGGCGCATGCATTTAAATATGGAGAGTCAGCTCATTTTGGGGGTTCGCTCCCCATCCTTCCATCCTTTGTCTAACCCATTTGGCCTCTGTCAACGACCTCTGCATCTTCACACACCTCGAAAACTTCTAATAGGGAAAAGTCGACCTGTGTTTTCCTGTGAACCCAGCCTATATGCACTTGCCAAAACTGAGTCGTACCTTACCCAATTTTGGTTGTCACCTTTTCATGAGTTGTATTGAACCATTGTTGTTGTCCTCACCTTGTTGGAACCGAGTTGAAGATTTCTAGAAGAGGTGGGTTGTCAGGCCGTGGTTGAAGAAGTAGGTTGTCGGGCCTATGAGAAACTCTCTCGAGGTGAGAGAGTGTGCTGAGGAAGTGGGTTCTCCTGGAGGGATTCCTATAGCTTCTACAGATCTCTGAGAATTCTGGTTCAGCCTAATGTTGAAGCCCAAGGTAAGGGAGGTGGAGCAGCCGATGGACTCTATGACAGTGAAGGTGTATACTTCTGGGGTGGGACATGCATGTGGGGAATGACAGTCTGTGAGCATTGAGCGTAAGTGGCTCCTGGGAGAGAATACTTCCTCTTAAACTATGTGACTTTCTATTGACCTTACCTAGCCTAGGAATCTCTTGCCCGGTGGAGTTTATTCCTAGCTCGGGGGTGATCCACTGCTGAGAATGATGAGTAGTGTGGTCTAAGGCTGGGAGGTTCGTGGAAGGTCTGCATGCAGTTGGTGGTTTTACTCCAATTAAAAGATAAGTATCATTTATGTGTTTAATTATGTATGTTATGCATGTCTGTGATTCTTGAAATATTATCATGTGTTTTGTTGCATGTGGACTTACTGTCAATTCCATTTAAGTCTGTATGGTAGCAGTAACTTTGTGTTATTGTTTTAAATTCATTAAAAATCATTGTCATATATATGTGTGTGTGTCTGCTCCTTTGTGTCATTTCCCTGCCTGTTGATAGTCGGGGATGTTACAAATTGGTATCAGATCTAGCTTATTGAAGACAAGGTATTTGGGTAGCATTGCCTGACAGTGGTGTTGATGGAAGGGGACGTTACAAATTGGTATCAGAGCTAGTTTATTGAAGACAAGGTATTTGGGTATCGTTTCCCGATAATGGTGTTGATGGTCGGGGATGTTACACTTATGGACTCGATCACGGATGTAATAATACTTTATCTCAATGTGCTTCTACCTATGATGGAACAACAAGTTCTCTGAAATCTTCACACAACTTTGATTGTCACAGAATATCATGGTCGAATCCGTCACCTGATCAGATAGTCCTAAAATCAACTTATGGAGCCATACTGCTTCCGTATAAGTATCACATGTTGCAATTTACTATGCCTCTATAGTGCTAAGTGCCACAGATTTTTGTTTCCTACTAATCCAAGCTATCATGGTTGAGCCCAAACTGAAGCATACTTATGAAGTACTATTTCTATCATATGCACACCCTTCCCAATTAGAATTTGTTAGGGACCTAACCTACCTAACCCCTCACATAGGTATAATAATATATTTCCATGTAATAAAGGTCAATATTAATAAGGCCTAGCAATAAGGAAGAATAAGTCAAATGTAAGAAGACCTAATAGAATCTTTCGCTTCTAGAAGGATATTCCTCTAGATTGTTCTTTTGGATAGAAATATTTAGTATAAATAGGAGTAGAGGGTATGAGAAGTTATGTCTTGGATATTATTGTAATAGAGCTATGCTCTACTGGAGGTTTCCCCCTCAAAGAGGCAAGTGAACATTGCTATCACTAATCAAGGTGCTCTTTTTGGTGTTATTCTGATATTATTCTGGTGTTGTTCTGGTTATATCATTATTTTTCTACCATTTCTAGCTAAAATATTTATGTTCTGCATACTATTTTATATCTGGAATACTACAATTGGTATGAGAGCACTTTCCTTGGCAAAAAATTGTGGGTTAATTTTTTCAGGGTAGAGACATATTCCAACGTCTTAAAGCTATAGAGATATATCGTTATGTGCATGAACCCGTGGCCGGGGAGTCATACACGTAGGAAATACAAGTGGTTCTTAAGCGCACATCTATTGGCCGCCCTTGTAGCCCCTGTTAGTACCCCTTCGAGTGGTAGCGCATTAGAAGGATATTCCTCTAGATTGTTCTTTTGGATAGAAATATTTAGTATAAATAGGAGTAGAGGGTATGAGAAGTTATGTCTTGGATATTATTGTAATAGAGCTCTTCTCTACTAGAGGTTTCCCCCTCAAAGAGGCAAGTGAACATTGCTATCACTAATCAAGGTGATCTTTTTGGTGTTATTCTGATATTATTCTGGTGTTGTTCTGGTTATATCATTATTGTTCTACCATTTCTAGCTAAAATATTTATGTTATGCATACTATTTTATATATGGAATACTACAAGTGGTATGAGAGCACTTTCCTTGGCAAAAAATTGTGGGTTAATTTTTTCAGGGTAGAGACATATTCCAACGTCTTAAAGCTATAGAGATATATCGTTATGTGCATGAACCCGCGGTCGGGGAGTCATACACGTAGGAAATACAAGTGGTTCTTAAGCGCACATCTATTGGCCGCCCTTGTAGCCCCTGTTGGTACCCCTTCGAGTGGTAGCGCATTAGACAACACCTATATACGGATCATCCTAAATCTCCTTAATCCCTCCATAGATAAACCTATTGAGTGCATGACTGCTATAGTTCCATCGAGAAAAGCACTCAGGAAGATACTCTCTAGTACATGGGTAGTCAGGTAGTATGGCTAAGGGCACGGTCTAACCTCCTTAGTTGGTGCCCTGAGAGATTGAGCTAAGTACTACTGTTGGACCCCACACGTATATTAGAGATTTATATCAAAGGGAAAACCATTGTCCGTAGACACCCTGCATACCCTAACCCTTGGGATAGAAACAAAAACTGAACAAACAAAATCTATCGTTGCGCAATTTTGTCTCCTACAATCGGGTTGCGAAATTACTACACATTTCTTCATGTTAAGAATTTGGGTATTTCACCTCTGCAGTATTCTTTAGTATGGATCCTTTTGGCACCATTATTTGAGCCATATCCCATTGGATTCCTCTCTTTTCCCTTATCGCATTCATACCTATCATTTTTCAGCAAAAAAAAATTCTCATGGACCCGACCCATTCCAAGACCCTTATTTGGGCCTTACCCCATTGGATTCCCCTCATTGCCCTGATCGGCATGATACACTTCACCCATAACCCATTTTTTGTGTGGTCCCACCCATCTCTTTTCGTTTCCCCTCTTCATCATGGCCCACACCCTCGAATTCCCAGACTTTTTAGCCCCATCACTTTCAGCGTGACCTACGCCTTTTGCGTATGGATGTGAACAAATTTGATGGCTCAGATCCCACTGGCTGGGTAACTCAAATGGAAAATTATTTCTCTTTGTATGGCATTAAAGATGAGTTGACCAAACTTCGTTATGGTGTTCTCCATCTAGATCAAGAATGTTGCCAATGGTGGTAATGGAGAAAAAATGCTCACCAAGGGTATGTGGCTTGAACACAATTTGTGGCAAAGATTTATGAATGCTTTGAAATTGACACCAGCCACTTAGTTCATTTGAAAAAGTTGAAACAATCCATCACAATGGAATAGTTTATAGCCTCTTTTGAGCGATTGTCTTTCCGTACAGAGGGCATGTCTGATGCTTTTTTCCGAGAATGTTTTGTCAGTGGCCTCAAGGATGAGATTTGTGCCCATGTCCTCATGGCTTGGCATCAAAGTTGGGTGGAAGATACTAAATGAGCTAAGGAAGCACAACAAGTGGTCTCTTCTCAAACCCAAAAACCCTCCTTTATTCCTCTCCCTAAACCAGTCACTCCCACTCCTCCTTCTACTCCACTAAAGATCCAGAAATTGACCAGGGAAGAAATGGTTGAATGCCAACTCAAAGGCCTTTGTTATAATTGTGATGAAAAATATTTTCCTGGGAATAAGTGTAAGGAAAAAAATAATTTTATGGCCATCTTCGAGTATGTTTCAGAATATGATGTCGAGGCCCCCCTATGGGTGAGTCACCTGAAACCACTGACATGACCCCACCCTCCAACCCTCCTGAAGTTGAACCAGTCATTTCCTTGAATTCTCTCACTGGGTTCTCTGCTACCCAAACCCTCAAGATAATTGGTTATATTAAGCATCGGAAGTTCATCATCCTTGTTGACAGTGGAAGCACCCATAATTTTATTCATCACCGCATCGCCCAAGAAACTAATTGTTATACTTGTGTTGTCAATAATTTTCAAATCATGATTGCCAATGGAAGTCCATGAAATGTGGGGGGCGTTTTTGAAAATGTGTGTCTCCAAATTGGTCAGTACCACATGAAATCTCATATTTTTGCTATCGACATGGGCCGTTGTGACATTTTGTTGGGTGCAGAATGTCTAAGGACTCAAGGTCCCATTCTCATGGATTTTAAGGAATTAACCATGCAATTCAACCATGAGGGCCAACAATATAAGTTCCAAGGAATCACCGCTGATTCCCAGGAAATCATCAGTTCCCATCGCATGGAAAAGCTCCTCGAAAAAGGTAATTCTGGCATTATTTCACAACTCCATGCCATTCAAGCCAGTGAGACACCCTCTGTGTCACGGGACCTCCAATCCATGCTCTCCAAACATCAAGTTGTTTGTTCCACTCTTCAGGGATTTCCTCCTTCTCATGGTGTTCATAATCATTCCATTCCCCTTGTCCTCGACAACTTCCCTCTTGATGTTCGTCCCTATCGTCATCCATTTTCCCGGAAAAATGAAATTGAGAAAATTGTTCAAGAATTTCTCACCGCATGGATTATCCGTCCTAGTACGAGCCCCTACTCTTCTCCTATGGTCATGGTCCTTAAGAAAGAAGGCTCTTGGTGCATGTGTTCTGACTTCCACGCCCTCAACAAACTCACCATCAAAGATAAAGTTCTCATTCATGTCATTGATGACCTCTTGGATGAATTGAGTGGTGCCTAGTTCTTTACTAAACTTGATCTTCGTTCTGGCTACCACCAGATAAGTATGAACGAGGCATACATTCCTAAAACTGCATTTTTAACTCATGAGGGCCACTATGAGTTTTTGTTCATTCTCTTTGGCTTATGTAATGCTCCCTCCACTTTCCAGAGCCTCATGAATCATGTCTTATGTCCTTTTCTCCGTCATTTTGTCTTAGTTTTCTTTGATGATATCCTCATCTATAGTAAAACCTGGACAACCCATCTTGCTCATGTGGATTGAGTTCTACATCTATTCTCTCAGCACCAACTTTTCCTCAAACAATCTAAAGGTACTTTTGGAGTCTCAGAAGTCAAGTACTTGGGTCATATTGTTGGCAAGGTAGGTGTCAAAGTGGATCAAAAAAATATTGAAGCTATGCAGGATTGGCCTCGCCCAAAGACTCCCAAAAGGTGGCGTGGATTTCTAGTTTTAACAGGCTATTATCGCAAGTTTGTTAAGAATTATGGAAAGATTGTGGCACCTCTCACCACTCTCCTTAAAAATAATACTTTCACTTGGACTCCTACAACTAATCAGGACTTTCAAACCTTGAAGGCGGCCATGTGCACCGCTCCAGTCCTGGCCCTTCCTAATTTCACAAAGACCTTTTTCCTAGAATGTGATGCTTTTGGGAGAGGAATTGGAGCAGTCCTTATGCAAGATGGTCGACCTTTGGCTTTTACCAGCAAACACCTGTCAGAGCGACATTTGGGAAAATCAATATATGAAAAGGAAATGTTGGTTATTCTGCATGCAGTGGATCTTTGGCTCCCTTATCTATTTGGGCATCACTTCCAAATTAATAAAGATCATCAAAGCCTCAAGTATTTTATGGAGCAATGCCCTTCCTCCTAGGAGCAACAAAAATGGGTGACTAAGCTCTTTGGATATGATTATGAGATCATTTACAAGAAATACAAAGAAAATGTAGTTGTTGATGCATTTTCAATAAAATATGAAGATGAAGGGTCCATTTTTTCCCTCTCCTTCATTGTACCATATTGGCTCCAAGTTGTTCGCCATGAATGGCTACACGATCCCAAAATTTTGCATCTGATCCAACAATTGCAGGCCAATTCTCCAGTTTTCTGAGGGTACTCTTGGCACAATGATGAGCTTCACTACAAAGGTCGTTTATATTTAAGTAAACAGTCACAAATTAAATCCACGGTACTTTATTAGCTTCATGCTACACCCACATCTAGGCACTCAGGGTTTACCAAAACCTATGACCGGGTCAAATGTTTTTTTTTTCTGGGATGGTATGAAATAGGGCACTCATAATTTTGTGGTAGAATGTGATGTTTTTCAACGCAACAAGGGCGAAACAGTCAAAGCTCCTAGCACACTACAACAACTTTCGATTCCACCTACTATTTGGAGGGATATCTCTAAGGATTTTATTGTGGGATTACCTAAATCGAGAAATAAATCAGTCATCATGGTGGTCATTGATCGTCTTTCCAAATATGATCATTTATGTTCTCTTCAACACCCATTTACAACCTCCACTGTGGCTCAACTTTTCATGGATCAGGTTTTCACACTTCATGGCATGCCTCATTCTATTGTTTCTAAACAAGACCCCACTTTCAACAACAGTTTTTGGCAAGAACTGTTCAGGCTATAGGGCACCCAATTGCATCTCTGCACAACTTATTATCCCTAGATTGATGGTCAAACTAAAGTTTTCAACAAGTGTTTGGAAACATATTTCAGGTGTTTTCCATTGGAAAGGAAAAATTAGTAGGCTCAATGGTTACGACTAGCTGAATGGTGGTACAACACTTCTTACCATACAACTACCCACATGACTCCTTTTGAAGCAATAGATGGAAAAAAGCCACCTTCAGTTCTCTCATACCTGCCAGGTGTCTCGAAGGTCCAAGCGGTGGGTGGTTTAAATCTCATAGAGTCTTCCACAGGTCCACAATTCGTATTGCTACCCTACCTTCTCTCAAACGTTGTATTTTTCATGTTTATATCATGTATGGCTTCTCAAGCCAAATTCTTTCATGGATAGAGAGATTCTTGGAAAATAGTTGTTGGTCTCACATAATCTAAATGTAACTCACGAAAGAAAACATATAAAGAGCATATACCACTCTTCAAAACGATACATGATCCATGCTCTTTACAAAACATGATGGATCTAAGACTCCTCCTCTAATGGAGACACCTCTCTCGTGCTTCAAATTGAAACAGATTATACTTGCAGCTTTCAGTTGTTTCCACAACTTTCAATAAGCATATTGGCTATATGGTTCAAGTTATTGATAGACACGTAAAATTTTACTTGCTCGACAATATCCAAATTTATATATCACGGGCTCATATTGCCATATGAAGACACCACTCCAATGTAGACTTTTCTCCGGTCCTTACCCTCACACAATCGCCCTTCACAAAGCCATCAGATCGAACTCATTTCTCCACAACAATCTAGTGAAATTTGTGAAGATCGAGAATGATGGTTTTGCAATGGGCGCACAATCGGAACCTTGATAGTTTGTCGAAGAGGCTAGGCTATGCCCGTGCGTTCACATTTTCGAACTTCCCTTGTTCATATCAAGGCTTTTTATATGCAAAATGTACGTGTACAAGATTCCTACAAAGACATCCGACCCATGTATTCATGATCTTGAAGAAGTGGATCGGGATCACATACCAAGGGTTTCTGAAGGACGCATGGACGATTTTCATCGATAATAGATATATCCAGACGGGGTGTGAATCTGCATTGTAGTACTGCTTCCTGACGAGCCACGGACACCGGTTCGAACGCTGGAGCCTGCTTGCTACCGCCTCTAATGCTCCAAATTCCGAAGATGACGTCACACTTACGGAAACAATCCGAACTCAGGAAAATATACAATTGAAATATTTTAAAAGATAAAAAATAAATAATAAATAAATGAAAATTTTTAGAAGGAGAGAAAAAAATTTCAGTACGGATTAATTAATAACTATTCTATACTAAAAATAATTATATAAATCAGACATTATAGAGTATTGTACAAACTTTTTAATAAAAAAAAATTATATTAATAAACAAAAAACTTATATAAATCCTTGATCACCCCATTAATAGTGTTTGTTCTGTATATACTATTCTTTGAGGAAAGAATTTATAGTAGTGGTCAAAATTATGAAATTATAATTTTGCTTATACTGAAATTCAAATTCTAAAGGATATAATTTTCTTATACTGAAATTCAAAAGAGTGGAATATAATAAACATTGTTGCAAAAATATTTTCCAATTTATTTCACAATATTGTTAGAATTGTCAATGCGGAAAACACAATTCACATATGATAATTAACAATCTCACAAAGCTTATAAACATAGGGATTTCACGTGGTTCACCCAAACGTTGGGCTACGTCCACCAAGCATAGGCATCGGATGTCCTATTATTCGGATTATGGAGATTACATCAGATTTTCAAGTCTCTCATATACTCAGTCTCTCACAGTCGTTTTTTACTCTACGGGCTTAGATGTATTTAGATACATTTACAAGAAACTGAATAATAAATGCAATCCCTATCCATATTCTAACTTGGTCTATTTGGTTGTAACCAATGCAGAATAATAGGATCCATATCTATCCTTGGAGGAATTCGTTGTCACCAAATCCGAACAATCTCCACCTTGACAACAATTAACCTGATACCTTGCTCCTTCCTTTTATTCATCACCTTGTATGCAAGCCAAGAGAAGGCAAGCACCATTGCATCTTCTCTAATAAAACTAGTTTCGTGATCTTGCATGTGTAACTTGCACGAGTTTGGATTCATGAGGGGTGACTCCACCTCCAACATGTCTTCCACAATTGTGTTGTGAAACATATTTAGTGATAGATCTCCTCCTATCCAAAACCCCTGTAAAATATACATTACAATTATCACAGACCATCTCAGTGTAACCATTATAGGTGACATTTGTGCTTCTCATACGCTAAAGCACCCATTTCACTGCAACACCTAAATCTGTCACGTTTCTGACAACATCATTAGCATGTGAAACACCTAGTCTTAACCATTTCATCACATACAACAGACCTCCTACTGAACTTACACGAGACATAACCATTTCTTCTTTATAGACAGGCCCTATGCTTGAAGAAAGCTTATAATGGAAAGCAAGAGGGATAAAGACTGGTTTTACAATGTTCATACTGAACTCCAACCACAACTTACCATTACCATCTCTGTGTACTTCTATGCCCATAATTTGTTTTGCTACTCCTTGATCCCTCATATGAATTGTCCTGTCCACCTGAGTCATTTGCTTACTGATTTTATCCACGCTTCGTCTTGCATCGAGAATATCATCAGAAATAACATCAAGACTGTGAATGTACTATAAACTGTATAGTCATTCCTACCCTTTGAAAAATTCTGACTCACTATGAAGGATTCAAACCTCTTGTATATTTTCCTCGGTACCAATAGGCCATACAATGAATTATCTAGCATGCAAACAAATTTACCATTGCGATCTTGAATCAACCCTTTTGGTTGTTCCATACATACTATATCTTTGCCAATGATGACCTTGTGAGAAGTAGGATCCCACACACAACATCCCTTTATACCGCCATCATAACTTGCAGAGATATAAAACAAGCAGGAATTCGGAAATAAATATTTCAAGTCTAGAAATGATTTATAGCTTACCAGTACCTACAATTCTTTCTTGCTCTTATGACCTTGATGCTTCTGCCATAAACAAGAAGATACATATGTCACTTCAGATGCCACTTTAGTACTCCCTTCCAACTTATAAAGGTTATCAACCTTTGTTTCCTTCATCACTACTAAATTACCTTTCAACACTGTGAGAGCTCCACCTTGACCTGTATACGTATATCCACAAGAATCCAACACTCCTAATGAAATCAAATTTGATTTAAGATCAGGTACATATCTAACATCCATTAATTCCCTAATAATACCATCGAACATCTTGATTCTAATATTGCCAGCCCCAACAGTTTTACAAGGAATACCATTTCCCATAAACACTACACCCTCATCAACAGATTGGTAAGAAAAGAACCAATTTCTATGTGAGCACGTGTGGTGGAAGGAAACCTGAATCTAACTGTCATTCTTCTTGATATTGTAAATTACTAGAAATGGATAAAACATGATCAATTATACCTGAATTTGTTACAGCCAAATTTGCTTCCGTCATAGAGTTTTCCTCAGATTCCTTTCTCTTCCAACAATCTTTCTTGAGATGTCATGTTTTTCCACAATGCCAACATTTTTCTTTACTCTTTTTGTGTCTTGATTTAGATCGAAAATAACTTCTCTCATTCTTCTCTTTGGTTCGACCTCTGATCAGCATCACCTCTGAAGTTGAGGTTTCTTTACTAGATTTTCTCCTCATCTCCACAGCCAACAAAGCTCCCACAACAGAGTCATAATTTAAAACATTTGTTGAGCTAACGCTAATAGAGGTGACTAGATTATCCCAAGACTCAGGCAATGAACACAATAGTGTAATAGCCTTATCTTCATCTTCGAATTTAACTTCCATACTAGTCAATTGAACTATAAGGGAATTGAAGGTATTTAAATGGTCAGCAACTTTTGTACCTTCTTTCATCCACAAACTGTAGAGGTGTCTCTTCAAGTAGATTCTTCTCGTCAAGGACTTTGTCATATATAGACTTTCCAACTTGCTCCATAATCTTGATGTTGTATCCTCTCCTACGATATTAAACAGAACCTCATTCGCCAGACATAAACGAATGGTACTAAGATCTTTTGCATCCAGATCTTCCCATTCCCATACCGTCATGGCTGTTGGTTTTTTTGACTTGTCTGCTAATGTTTTTTGCAACCCTTGTTGCACCAGTAAATCCCGCATCTTGAGCTTCCAGAGCTCAAAGTTGCTTTTACCGCTGAACTTTTCAACTTCAAACTTCAAACTCTGCATCTTAGCCATTAGCACAAAAAATCTCCCAATACCCACTTCTTATAAAAATCCTTTTAAATGGGGAAAAATAATCTTATGTAGTTTAAAAAAAATCCTTAAATAATAAATAAAGTACAATATTGAACCAAAAAATTTAAACCATAGAAAATTTAAGAAATATAAAATTCCTTAAAATAAACTTTTTCAATACTACGTCAGATCCACCTCACATAAAAAAAAAATACTCCTTTAAATACTATATTAAATTCCAAATAAAACAAACCTTCATCGCTTTCCACTACCATAAAAAACCATACCATAAATTTTTCTTCTTGAAAAAATCATACGAATGTTTTAAAGAGGATCGGCGTTCCCTAGCTTTTAAGATCAACGCTCCCTTAGGGTTCATAGGGGAGCGCTAGCGTTCATTGAGTGTGGATGGAGGAGCGTCAGTGTTGTGTCGTGCATGAACGGATTGCGTGAATTTATCGAAATTTTAATTTCATAAGTGTGAGTGCGTTAGGCATCTCTAACATTGCCTAGGGAGCATGGAGCGTTGATGATTTATTGCTCACTCAATTCACGATCTTGCACTACGGATCTGGGTTTCACGGATCTTCAATGCAGTAGCTCTGATATCACTTGTTAGAACTGTGAAGGCGAAAAACACAATTCACATATGATAATTAACAATCACACACAGATTATAAACACAGGGATTTCACCCAAACGTTGAGCTACATCCACCAAACATAGGCATCGAGGCATCGACTCTCAATTGAACACAGGAGGAGAAGATAACAATCATTCTTCACAACCATCCAAACTAAACTTAATTGACAAATTACATGCTATTATTTGTAAGTACATTATTTTTTATTATAGATTTAATTTATATATTGCTTGTAAGTATATATATATATTTTGTTATAGCTTCAAAGATTATTAATATGATATCATGGTTTACTTGCACATATTATTTAGGTTAAAGTTATCTTTTAGTTCTGGAATAAGAAAGTCAAGTGTGACATTTAGTATACTTTTAGTTAGTGGGAGTGAAAGTTTCTCCTTTAGATTCCAATTAATGATTTAAAGTGATTTTTTTGAAATAATAATGATGAGTGAACCTACATTCACAAATAACAATTAATAATAGTGGAGTTTATTATAAATACACCAATAAATTATAAAAAAAAAAATAACCATTTTCATTATATTACTCAACAGCTCTATGAAAGAAATATTATCACTTAATTTAATATTAGATTTTACATTAAACATTAAGAAAAATTAAAATCTTTTTAATAATAAAAATAAAATTAACTCAATTAAATGAAATAATTGAAAAACTTTACTAATCATTCTAAATACTTCATAAATTAATCATTCTAAATACTTCATAAATTGATGGATCTACTCTTTATTATATATATCATCATCATTTATACATAGATGCTTATGAACCGTACAATAATAGATTGGGAGTTATCCCAACTCATTGTATGTTTCGTGTCAAACGTGAATCAGGATTCAGGGTATATATGGTCCAATTTGTCCGTTAAATATGGTCAAAAGTTTTCAGCAACCGTTAACTATCTTGCTTAAAACGACAGAACGGACAGTGTAATAGTTTTAACCGTCAAATTTGACGGGCTTTTTCAATTTGAAATTCCAACCCTGCTAAGAGGAGGCGAGAGGGAATTTTATAGACGTTCAACAAATACAAATAGGAAGACTTTGAAAGTCCAAGATGATTGTTTACACAGATTAATATCACAATACATCATCTTCATAAATCGGTGCTGCAATTGAGGGAAGTAACTATTTTATAGCTTGACATGACCGGGTTTTAAATTGATATGGGTGGGGCTATGAGCTGAATGAAGCAGCATAGCATCCTCCTCTTCCCTTGGCTGGTGCTCTTATCTACCACTCTACAAACTTTACATTACGATGCAATGATGCCCATAAGACGAGATCAAACGCCAGTTCGGATGATGCTGTGCTACTAAATTACCCAACAAATAGTCACATTCAGAGAAAACAATGAAAACCGATCCACTGTAATTGCCAAAATCAAGCGAGATGAATACTATTAACGCTTGTAACAAACACAAGAATAACTGATGCGGTCACGACCACAGCCACGGCGCTCAAACTAGCCAACGCAACACTTGGCCGTGTGTAAATCAAATAGTTGTGCAATAACCCCATCGACTCAAAAATTTTGGAATGATACGTGGGATACAGCTCCTTCTCCCATTCCATCCATTCTGATTCTAATT
>ML795352.1:130205-144734 GCA_009831015.1 Picea engelmannii
AATGATCTTCTACAGCGATTTTATATGAGGTATCTCCGACAGGCAAAGCTTCATTGGCGACTCGGCTCTCTCAACTGTGGATAGCAATCGATTGAGGAGGAATGAAATCTAGCCGGGATGATCTCCGTGGGCTGTTCTTCGTAGGTTGTTGTGCACACCATACAAATTATCCTGCACAAAGGCATCTGTCCTTGGAAGAGCAGTGTGATAGCACCGCATTTCGATTCGTGTCGGCATTTGCGTTTCAGACATTTTGGTCGGGGTCTAGATATTTGGGGATATTGCTAACTCTGAGGCACAGAATGTTCCAACAGTTTTGTTTTTCAGATAATTTCCATCCCTCTAGAGAGAATTTTCCTCCCTCTTGTTGAAACTTCTTCGTTTGACACTGTTGGAATTTGGGGACAATGAATTTTTTCATGAATGGATTTTATATCCTATTATTTAGTGTTAGTAGAATATGGGCGAGAGCGTATTCAGTAGTCAGTTTTTATGTAATTGTGTATTTCTATAAATTCATTTAAGTTCGTAGAGGTTCAGAGTGAGTGAGATGTATGAGTGAAGCTGTTGTAAATTTTCATGATCTGAATAATAAGACAACTGATACTTTGCTTGGTAGACGTAGCCCAAATCTCAGGTAAACCACTTAAAATCTATAAAATCTATGTTTGTTAATCTGCCTGATTATTAATTGTCTTATGTGAATTATGTTTTTCATATTTGCAATTCTAAAAAGTGGTATCAGAGCTCATGAAAACGTTTTGGCTGTGGAGAAAAACGTTGTTCGGTGAACGTAAATCATGGACAGGCGACTGGTGCACACAGACTGAGCAGGCTGAAGGAGCGCGTGGGTCGCTTGGTACTGGGAGCTCCGTTGGTTTTCATCAGCGTTGAGGCATACTTGTTGAGGGGGCGCGATTTCATTTTTCTTTGTGAGAGCGCTGATTTTTGCATCAACGTTTGGTCCCCGCTGGATGGGAGCGTCGATTTAGTAGTGCCTTCATAAGTTCGCGTTTTCAAAAACAACGCTGGTCTAACTGCTGGATAGGATGGGAGAATCGAATATCCAATACAAAATTTGCATGGTTTTTAAAAGGTACCAATATTTCACTGTTGAATGGTATTAAGGGTTAACAAATGGAATGGTGTGAATATTTTAATTGCCCCTTGATTTTGCACTTAATGGCTTGCATAAGAGATATTAAAATATTTTTTTTTTAAAGAATTGAATTTTTGAGGATTTAGTAAAAGGCCTTATTAAGTATAAAGTATATTTTTTTTTAAATATTTTTTAAACCTTTTTACCATTAGTTATTAGTTTTTTGGTTTAATCTTTAAGTCTAAGGTTATTTTTCATAAAAAAGGGGCTTGGTTGTATAAGTAGTGGTTTTTGAATTTTTTCTTCTAATGACAAAAACTCAAAGTGCTAAGTTTGAAATCGAGAAATTCAATGGAAATTTTTTTTTGATAAGGTCAAGATGCATGCTCTGCTCGTGCAACAAGGCATGGTGAAGGCGCTTTTAGGAAAATCAAATAAACCCGCGACCATTTCAGATGAAGAGTGGGAAGAGATCGATGTGAAAGCACTGAGTACCATATGTCTGTGTTTGGTCGATGATGTTTTGTTCAATATTGTTACGGAGAAGACAACAACCTCTTTGTGGACGAAGCTGGAAAGCTTGTATATAACGAAATCATTGACGAACATGATCTTCGTGAAGAGGCAATTGTACAATTTGCGCATGAAGGAAGGTACGAAAATAGTTGATCATTTAAATAATTTTAATACTCTTTTAGTCCAGTTGACTAGCTTGGGAGTGAAATTTGAATCTGAAGATAAAGCGATTACATTAATTTGTTCTTTGCCTGAGTCATGGGATCACTTTGTTACCTCTATTAGTTTCAGTTCCACAGAAAGTATTGAGTTTGATGTTATTGTTGGAGCTTTACTGTTTGAGGAAACAAGGAAGAAATCTTATTTTGAAACCTCTACATTTGAGGCGATGGTGGTCAAAGGAAGACCTAAGGAAAGAGGACATATTCAGAGGGATTTCTCTCGGTCAAAGTCGAAGGGAAATAAGAGAAAACTTAAGTGTTGGTTTTGTGGAAAATCTGGACACCTGAAGAAGGATTGTTGGAAGAGACAACAAGCCTCCAAAGAAGACCCTCCAAAAGAGACGAATGAAGCAAATGCAACCGAAACAGGTTCAGCAACAAGTTCAGGAATGATTGATGAAGTTTTATCAATTAGTGTTGTTTCATGATACGATCAACACTGGTTATTAGATTTTGGTGCTTCAAATCACATGTGTCTTCATAGACACTGGTTTATTACTTACCATTCTATAGATGATGGAATTGTTTACATGGGAAATGATATATCATGTAAAGTTGTGCGAATTGGTAGCATTCGAATTAAGATGTTTGATGGATTCGTTAAGATACTAACCAATGTGAGACATGTACCTAAGCTAAGGAATAACCTAATCTCTTTGGGAGTCTTAGATACTAGAGGATATAAAAGTATTGTTCAAGGTGGAGTTATGAAGGTCTACAAAGGAATCCCACTGGTCATGAAGGCGAAGAAGGTTGGAAACATGTTTCTGTTAGAAGGAAGAACCGAGCCACATCATGCGACAGTTGTATCCGATAATGATAGTGATTCTGTTCAACTGTGGCATAAATGGTTGGGCCATATGAGCGAAAGAGGATTGAAGGTATTATCTAATTGCAAGTTACTTTTTAGTCTAAAGTCTTTAAAGTTAGATTTTTGCAAGCACTGTATTTATGGAAAACATAATAGGCAGAGATTTAAAACCGGAAGTCACACCAGTGAAGGAATCCTTGATTATATACTCACTCTGATGTTTGGGGACCATCCCCTACTGTTTTGTATGGAGGATCATCAAACTTTGTTACTTATATAGATGATTTCTATAGGAAGGTGTGGATTTATATGTTGAAAAGAAAGGATGATGTATTTACAGTTTTCAAGAAGTTTAGAGATTTAGTGGAAAAGAGCACTGGTAGGTCCATTAAATGTTTAAGAACTGATAATGGTGGTAAATTTACGTCAATGGAATTTGAGAACTATTGCAAGGAGTTTGGGATTGATAGGCATAAAACCACTGCCTATACTCCTCAGCAAAATGGAGTTGTTGAACACGTGAACATGACTCTTCTAGAGAGAGCAAAGGGTATGCTTAGTAACGCCAACTTACAGCAGGAACTGTGGAAAGAAGCAACAACTACAACTTGTTATTTGGTGAATCGATTACCATCAACAGCAATAGAGTGCAATATTGCTGAAGAGGTATGGAAAGGTCACCCTTGTAATTATTCTAATCTTAAAGTTTTTGGTTGTGAATCCTATGCTCTAATTCTGAAACATCAGCGCTCTAAATTAGATCCAAAATCAAAAAAGTCTTATCTTTGTTGGATATGGTGATGGTATTAAGGGGTACAGGTTGTGGGATCCTACTGTCCACAAGATCACCATTAACATAGATGTAATATTTGATGAATCATCACTCATCAAATCAGATGTAGATGGTCAAATGAAACACGTAGAAGTACTGAAATATCAACAGATTCAGTTTGAAACTCGTTCAACTGCAAATGAAAGTGAACATGAACAAGTTTCTGAAGAAGTTCATGAAGAGGTTCTTGTAGAGGAAAATATGGATGATGATGACAATCAACATATTATGGATGAGCCACAAACTTCCCTAAGGAGGTCTACACGGGTCAGAGTTCCTCCAATAAGGTATGATGATTTTGTTTCATCGGTTTCTTTAAGTACTAATGATGATGAACCTTCGTGCTATCAGGAAGCTGTGGAGGGTTCTAATAGTGAAAAATGAAAAGAAGCAATGAAGGATGAAATGAATGCGTTAGCGAAGAATGCTACATGGGACCTAGTAAAACTTCCAAGAGACAATAAAATTGTAGGTTGCAAGTGTGTCTACAAGCTGATGAAGGGTGTTGATGATAAGGTAGAAAGGTACAAAGCAAGGCTGGTTGCAAAAGGATATTCTCAGAAAGAAGGTATTTACTTTCATGAGATTTTTTCACCAGTTGTTAAAATCGTTTCAATTCGAAGTATGTTAGCATTGGTTGCATTACTTGATTTGGAGTTGGAGCAACTAGATGTTAAGACTGTTTTCTTACATGGAGATTTGGATGAGGAGATTTACATGGAACAATCTGAAGGGTTTGTTCATAATCACAACAAGAAATTTGTTCGTAGGCTCAAGAAATCATTGTATGGTCTGAGGCAGTCACCCAAACAATGGTACAAGAAATTTAACTCTTTCATAATGAACCATAATTATACAAGGAGTGAGTATGATCATTGTGTTTACTTTAAGAAACTGAATAATGGCATATTCATTATCTTAGTATTGTATGTTGACGATATGTTTTTAGCAAGAAAAATCATAACTGAGATCAACAGGTTAAAGACTCAAATGGCTAGGACGTTTGATATGAAAGATCCAAGAACAACAAAGCGGATTTTGGGCATAGAGATATTCAAATATAGGAGGAATGGTAAGCTTTGGTTGTCACAACAGAAGTATGTCGAGAAAATACTTTTGAGGTTTGGTATGAATAGTTGGAAACTAGTTTGTGTACCTTTTGCTTCTCATTTTAAGTTTTCTTCAAGTTTATGTCCTAGTACAAAAGAAGAAAAGGAGCATATCTCTCGAATATCGTATGTTAATGCACTAGGAAGTTTAATGTATGCAATGGTTAGTACAAGACCAGACATTTCATATGCAGTTGGGGTTGTCAACAGATATATGGCCAAATCCAGGTAAAGAGAACTGGGCATCAGTGAAATGGGTGCTTCGGTACCTGAGGGGCACAGGTGATTACTGTATCACCTATAACGGTGGTCGTGAATTAGTCTGTGGATATGTTGATTATGATTTTGCAGGTGATTTGGACAAAATGAGGTCAACTTCGGGATATATCTTTACTCTTGCAGGTGGAGCTATTAGTTGGATGTCAAAGATACAGAGCATTGTTGTTTTATCCACTACAGAAGCATAATACATAGCTTCTTCACATGCTTGCAAAGAGGCGGTTTGGTTAAAATGTTTGTTTGGTGAGTTTGGAAGGATGCAAGAAAAAGTAAATCTACTTTGTGATAGTCAAAGTGTTATTCACTTGGCCAAGAATCCAACCTACCACTGTAAAACTAAACATATTCCTATTAAGTACCATTTTGTAAGACATGTCATCGATGAAGGTCGAGTTTCTCTTGAAAAAGTTCATACAAAAGAGAACTGTGCAGACATGTTCACAAAACCAATACTTTTAGAGAAGCTACGATGGTGCTTGGTTTCTCTTGGCTTGCAGAAAAAGGTGATGAACAAAAGAAGGAGCAAGGTATCAGGTTAATTGTTGTCAAGGTGGAGATTGTTGGAATTTGGTGACAACGAATTCTTCCAGGAATGGATTTTAGATCCTATTATTCAACGTTGGTTGTAACTAATGAGACCAAGTTAGAATATGGGTGAGAGCACATTCAATAGTCAGTTCTTATGTAACTGTTTATTTCTATAAATTCATTTAAGACCGTAGAGGTTGAGAGTGAGTGAGATGTATGAGTGAAGCCATTGTAAATCTTGATGATCTGAATAATAAGATGACCGATACCTTTGCTTGGTGGATGTAACCCAAATCTGGGGTGAACCACGTAAAATATTTGTTTGTTAATCTATGTGATTGTTGATTGTCTTATGTGAATTGTGTTTTCCGCATTTGCAATTCTAATAGACACAATCCCATTGGGAGATTTTCCTTTGGAAAAATTCTTACAAATTGTTTGGGTAAGCATGCTGTCAATTCATCGACAACTAATTATAATTATTCATATTGATATTTAAATAATAAGTTGGTTTTCAAATAAATATACAATTGCAGAGCTTGGCATCAAAGAGTTGTTGTTAGCATATCTTGATTTGAACCTCCAAGAATAAGATTTGTCAACGAGAGTCAGCTTCGTTTCATCCTGCAATCTAGTAATACCCTTCATAATCAAATTAAATGAAAAGACAGATTATGCAAGCGCATACAATCTCAAACTTAGACATTTGGTCTTTGTAGGAGAGATCACCAAGAACGCATGCATAATCTCCTACAGGAGTGACTCATGCTTCTTCTTATTAACTCCCTCAAAAAATTTATTTGTTATGTTTGGAGAGAAATGGCGTGTAGACCTCCCAAACCTCCATGTAAATGTTGGTTTCTTTTTGGGCACCAATACCATGACTTCCATGTCAAGTGATTTTTTGTTAAGAGTCATTTTAGCTACCATATGATTTTCGTTAACTTTTGTCTTGACAATAGTACTATTTCTCCCTTCACACATTACTTCATGATTTTACCGCTAAGCGACTTCAAGGTTTATGAAACATTTACATTATTTTATAGTTGTACTTAAACTAGCACAACCGCTAACTCGTTGTTGGTGAACGTCGAAAGGATTACGATTGGTAAAACTCCCGATGTATTCAATGAAACCCGCTTAATCTTGCAAGCCGGGGCTTTAGTCATCAACTCGAAATCCGGGCTCGCCCTAAAAAATCATTCGGATTTCATACTTGGTCGTGCGTCGTATTCAATTCTTATGAAGATGAAAAACAACGAGATCCCTTCCTCGTTCAATACTACCTTTGTTTTCTCTATGGTGCCTCCTCCCTCTAACACAGGAGGAAACAAATTAGCCTTCTTCATGACGCCTCACATATCTCCCATGGGCGCGATGTCGTCCCAGTATTTGGGCTTGTTTAACCTCAGTGGCAACGGGCAACCATACAAATACGAGAAAAAAATACTAGAAGATAAACGACAGAATAATCGACTGAAGAATATGAAACGATTGTAATTATGTGGTTGYCATACGTAAACGTGGCACAGATGTAAATCTAATACTGTAAAATGATAAAAAATTAATAGTAGAGTAAATTTGTAATTTCAATTAAGTTTGTTAATTATTTGAACATGGCAATTAGATGGTCACACAGTAATTTCTTAATCATATTAAGTAAATRTTAAAAAGTAAATTTATGGTGAAAAAATTATTAAATGTGCCCATTATCAATAGGTATATAGAAAAAWCATCAAAGAATAAGACAAATTTTGCTATCTTACCTTATAATGCATATATATGGCAAATTACCATATATATAAATTTAATTAAATTAATCTACACATCTACCATGGCACAAAATAAAGCTATGGTTTCATATTAATAAAATATTTTTATTTGTGTAATGGAATTTGAGCGTTCTTATAGAAAATAATAATAATTAGAACTTAATTTGAAAATTACCATATATATAAATTTCATTAAATTAATCTACACATCTACCATTGAACAAAATAAATATATGATTTCATATTAATAAAATATTTTTATTTGTGTAATGGAATTTGAGCGTTCTTATAGCAAATAATAATAATTAAAACTTAATTTGAAAATTATAGTATAATTAAATAAATTAATGATAATATCTTAATTTAACATTTTACTTTATGACTTTGAAAAAAATATTATATAATTATTTTAATTTAAAAAATAGATTGTTAAATAAACTCAAGTATTAATTTAACATTTACTTTATTATTTAGAAAAAAATATTATATAATTATTCTTCGCTGCCAGTGGCATTCTTCGCCCAAGATATTCTTATCACTTTATATTTTTGTGCATGTAAACGTTTTCAGGATATTCGCTGGAGGATAATTGGAAGGAGAGATCGCTTCGGAGAAGCCTGCACAAAATCGTGTGTAAGAAGGATTTTATATTCGCCAGCCAAGTTTGTGGAGGATTTTACATCGTGTGGCGAGTTTGGGATACACAGCGCGAGGGGGAGACCTATTGAGAGAAGGAGAAGCAAGACATTTGCAGGGAAAGCCTTGAACGGGCACACGATCTGCAACATACACATTGTGTATCTCGTGCCTCGAGCATAATCAGGTTTAGACGATATTGCTTTTTTAATCCGAGGTGAATAATCTCTTGAACACTTGTTGGGATTGCCACCTGACTTGTTTTCTTTAGAGGGGTTTCGAGAAAATGGCCATGTCATTGACGGACTTGAGAAATCGCCCTCTGGCGCAGTGGAAGGTTACGGAATTGAAAAATGAACTCAAGAGGCGAAACATAACAACTAAATGTGTGAAGGATGATTTGGTTAAAAGGCTCGAAGAATCTATCCGCGATGATGATGAAAAATGTCAAAACCTCAATGATGGAGTTGTGAAATGAGTAGTAAATGATTCCAATGAAGACCATGAAGAATTTGATGAAATATATGAAATAGTGATGCCAATTTTTGTCATTCTTCTCATGTATAAATTATGAATCTTGGGCAACTGAAATGAAAAAATTATTATGGCTAGTAGATTTATTTCACTATGATCATGAAGGTAGTGTCAAATTCTATGATAAGAGAAGAGGTGCAATAACATTACAACGTATTATGTCAGCGTTGGATGTTTCTTGTCTAGTATTTTGGGTTAATTTGGTGAGATAAGTAGTGCAAAAATATTTTGGAATATTCTTGAAATAAAGTACAATATGTCTAGTATTTTGCTTGAATTTGGTGAGATAAGTAGTGCAAAAATATTTTAGAATATTCTTGAAATAAAGTACAGTATGAAGAATGTTGAAGTGGATGAAGATATTGTTGTTGAAAATGGTGATTGTGTTGACAATCTTGTAATTGGAAGAGAGAATGAAAATGACACTATTGAAGTTGCAATGATTAATGAAGAAACTGACACTAAAATAGCATTTAGTGATTTGGTGAATTCAACTGAGATTGATAATGGAGATGAGTGCGAATATTTGGTAAATTTAGTTAAATATGATGATGAAAACTTTTCAAGTGAATGTTGGTTCCAAATGCTACAGGAGAAGAAATTGATAGATGAATTGTTAAGTGGAAAAGTAACCCTGCTTGCAGAATAGGTGGATGAAACTACAACCAGGAAGATTACAACAAAAGACAAAGATGAGTCAACACTTGATGACAATGGCCTTGACAATGGCCTTAATGCAGTGACAATAAAAGTAGAAGCAGTTGAACAAAAAGAAGAGCACTCAAATGAAGTGTCAACAAAGTTTGAAGAAGAATTACAATTACAGTTTCTTGAATGGCTTAATCCAAAACAGTAAATTTGCAACCAAGTTTCATAACTAAGAAGAACACAATGAATATTAAAGTGGAAAATAAAACAAGTCACGAAGTCTTCAAGATCTGGAGCAGGAAACGTAAGAAGTTCCATCTTCATCACTATCTAACAACAAGAAAGGTCTAGATGAAATTGTTAGAGTCAAGTTGTAAGCCTATCTAAGACTCATACCAACAGGCATGTTACTTATGTTTGTTACAAATTGGTTACAACAGTCTAAACCGAATGACCTCCTATATAATGTACTCTTTATTGATTAATAAAAAGCACTATGACTAACTTTTCTTAGGCAACCTCCAGGCGTAGCCTGCCTCACCTGTGAGCCTTTGATCTCTTTCCCATTTTCTAAGTCAAAAGATGTCATGTCTAATATCTCTCCTTTAATGCACTCATGTCATGCTTTCTACTAATCTAGCAATGTTGGCTATTTTACTAAACAAGTGCAACGTGCATGTGCCATCAACAACAATATAATTTCACCTGACAAGTGTAATGTGCATATCCCCAACAACAACGTTTATTTTCCAATGCTAATAAAGAACCATTTAATTCAGAACTCTGTTGATGAGTATTAGTGAAATAAAATAGGCTATGCTCATATGGTTGCCCCTCTAGCTGTTCTTGAAGCTACTAACTCAGATGCTAGGAACTCCTGGTAAACTGAATTGGGTTCCAGATCGACTAATTAAAGCTCCACTGTATCAGTATAGGGGTTAAATGCTTCTACACCTGAATCTGCTCACTCTCGATCTGCTACAGGAGGCTTCTTTGTGGCCTATACTAGTCTAGTTGCATTCACCTCCGTTCATCTAAGGCATGGGTACAAGAATATGAATGATTAATTATTTTTATATGACAAAATATTTATACATAAAAATACATTTACTTTTTCGATTCAAAATAAAATTTCATAAAAAAATATAAATATTTTAAAAAAGTAAATACTTACTTTACAAACTAGTTAACAGAGTCTCTTATCTAATTTTCAGTTGAATATAGAAGCATACAATTGTTGGCTATTTTCTACTCTGAAATCTTTTGCAACGCTGACTTCATACAACTCTAAACTTGGCGGAGGATACCCTTTCCATAATCGGGGATTTGGTTATTCTTCGTGGGATTATTATGATTTCATAAACTTGGGAAAACCTGGATGTACTTGCCATCCGAAATTCGTTTTAGTGGCATCTTAATACTAACCTTGGTTGCGGAACTCTTATTTGCAACTAAGTATTGTTAGAATTGTCAATGCGGAAAACACAATTCACAGTAATAATTAACAATCACACACATAAGAAATAGACACGGGGATTTCAAGTGGTTCACCCAAACGTTGGGCTACGTGCACCAAGCATAGGCATCGGTTGTCTTATTATTCGGATTATGGAGATTACATCAGATTTGCAAGTCTCTCACATACTCAGTCTCTATTTATATAAATTTACAAGAAACTGACTAATAAATGTAATCCCTATCCATATTCTAACTTGGTCTATTTGGTTGTAACCAACACAGAATAATAGGATCCAAATCTGTTTTTGGTAATTGGTTGTCACCAAATCCCAATAATCTGCACCTTTACAACAATTAACCTAATACCTTGCTCCTTCCTTTTGTTCATCACCTTTGCTACAAGCCAAGAGAAGCCAAGCACCACTGCAGTTTCTCTAATAAAATTGGTTTCATGATCTCGCCTGTGTGACTTGCACGAGTTTGGATTTCCTGAGAGGTCACTCCACCTCCAACATGTCTTCCACAACTATTTTGTGAGACATTTAATGATAGATCTTCTTCTATCTAAAACACCTGTATTACAATATACAATACAATTATCACAGACATCAGTGTAACCATTATAGATGACATTTGTGCTTCTCAAACGTTGAAGCACCCATTTCACTGCAACACCTGAATCTGTCACGTATCTGACAACATCATTAGCATGTGAAACATCTAGTCTTAACCATTTCATTACATACAACAAACCTCCTACTGAACTTACACGAGACATAACATTTTTTTCTTTATAGGCAGGCGTTATGCTTGAAGAAAACTTATAATGGAAAGCAAGAGGGATAAAAATTGGTTTTATAATGCTCATCCTAAACTCCAACCATAGCGTACCATTACCATCTATATGTACTTCCATGCCCATAATTTGTTTTGTTGGTCCTTGATCTCTCATCTGAATTGTCATGTCCACTTGAGTCATTTTATTACTGATTTTATCCATGCTTCGGCTTGCATCGAGCATATCATCAACAAAGAACATCAAGACTGTGAATGTACTATAAACCGTATAGTCATTCCTACCCTTTGAAAAATTCTGACTCACTATGAAGGATTCAAACATCTTGTATATTTGCCTGGGTACCAATATGCCATACAATGAATTACCTAGCATGCAAACAAACTTACCGTTGCGATCTTGAATCAACCCTTTTGGTTGTTCCATACATACTATATCTCTGTCAATGATGACCTTATGAAAAGTAGGATCCCACACACAACATCCCTTTATACCATCATCATAAATTGCAGAGATATAAGACAAGCAGGAATTCAAAAACAAAGATTTTAAGTCTGGAACTGATTTACCTCTTACCAGTACCTGCAATTCTTTCTTGCTCTTATGACCTTGTTGCTTCTGCCATAAACAAGAAGATACATCTGTCACTTCAGATGCCACTTCAGTACTGCGTTCTAGCTTATAAAGGTTATCAACCTTTGTTGCCTTCATCACTATTAAATTCCCTTTTGACACTGTGAGAGCTCCACCTTGACTTGTATACTTATATCCACAAGAATCTAACACTCCTAATGAAATCAAATTTGATTTAAGCTCAGGTACATATCTAACATCCGTTAATTCCATAACAATACCATCGAACATCTTGATTTTAATACTACCAACCCCAACAGTTTTGCAACGAATACCATTTCCCATAAACACTACACCCTCATCAACAGATTGGTAAGAAATGAACCAATTTGTATGTGAGCACATGTGGTGGGAGTTACCTGAATCTAACTTCCATTCTTCTTGATATTGTAAATTACTAGAAATGGATAAAACGTGATCAATTATACCTGAATTTGTTACAGTGAAATTTGCTTCCTTCATAGAGTTTTCCTCAGATTCTTTTCTCTTCCAACAATCTTTCTTGAGATGTCTTGTTTTTCCACAGTACCAGTATTTTGCTTTACCCTTTCTGTGTCTTGACTTAGATCGAGAAGAAATTCTCTCATTCTTCTCTGTGGTTCGACCTCTGATCAACATCGCCTCTGAAGTTGAGGTTTCTTCACTAGATTTTCTCCTCATCTCCTCGATCAACAAAGCTCCCACAACAGTGTCATAATCTAAAACATATGCTGAGTTAAAGCTAATAGAGGTGACTAGATTATCCCAAGACTCAGGCAACGAACACAATAGTGTAATAGCCTTATCCTCATCTTCAAATTCAACTTCCATACTAGTCAATTGAACTATAAGGGTATTAAAGGTATTTAAATGGTCAACAACTTATGTACCTTCTTTCATCCGCAAACAGTAAAGTTGTCTCTTCAAGTAGATTCTTCTCATCAAGGACTTCGTCATATATAGACTTTCCAACCTGCTCCATAAGCCCGATACTGTATCCTCTCCTACGATATTAAACAGAACCTCATCCGCCAGACATAAACGAATGGTGCTAAGAGCTTTTACATCCAGATCTTCCCATTATCATTCCGTCATGGCTGCTAGTTTCTTTGACTTGCCTGCCAATTCTTTTTGCAACCTTTGTTGCACTAGTAAATCCCGCATCTTGAGCTTCCAGAGCTCAAAGTTGTTTTTACCGCTGAAATTTTCAACTTCAAACTTCGAACTCTGCATCTTAGCCATTTTTTCTTAAAAAACCGGATCAGAAATTTATAAAACCCAAAGCTTATAAAAACAAGCTTGATCAAATATTACAAAGGCTTAAGGGATAAATACAAGATTTAATAATTTAGAGCAAAAAAACCCTTTAACTTTTAAAACCTTATAACTCCCACCTTTTAATTAATATACAGCTTGAGTGGGCCTAATAGTTAAGAACATGTGTTTCCTCTTAAGAGGTTACAAGTTTAAATCCAAAGGGGGATAGGGTATGTATACCTCCCTAGACTTTATCAGTCAAATAGGTCTCATACACCAATTTCAGTCAAATAGGTCTCATACACCAAATTGATGTTGTGGAAGCATAGACATCTCACATGATCCAAATCTGTTTTTGGTAATTGGTTATCACCAAGGCCAAAGAATGTCACTGTATGATTGCAAAAATCCAAACTTGTGTTAATACTGCTCACTTCCTTTTTGGCAGGGAGTTAGGCTTGTTAAAGAAATTTTATCCAGACAGGGTGTGAATCTGCATTGTAGTACTGCTTTGTCCATTTCCCGACGAGCCACTGGCACCGGTTCGAACGCTGGAGCCTGCTCGCTACCGCCTCTAACGTTCCAAATTCTGAAGATGACATGACAATTACGGAAACAATCCGTACCCAGGAAAGTAAACAACTGAAAATTTTCTAAAAGAAAAAAAAAAAAAAAATTGGAGAAAACAAAGATTATAGTTTGGATTAATTAGTAACTATTCCATAATATGTCCTCACGCTTTTAAGCGTGAAAAAAAAATGTCCACATGCTTAATTTTTTTAATAAAAAATATTTATAATTCTATACGTTTATATAGTATCCTACAATTTTTTTAATAAACAATTAAAAAACTGATATAAATCCTTGATCACCCATTAAAATTGTTGTTCCTTATATACTTATTCTTTGAGGAAAGAATATATAGTTGTTCTCAAAATTCTGACTTATATATCTTTGACTAGTTCAAATTCTAAACCAGATAATTTTCTTATACATAAATTCAAAAGACCAGAATATAATAAACCTTGTTCCAAAAATATCTTCCAACTAATTTCAAAATATAAGGAACATATATTTAGGAAGAAGATATATAAATTTTTAATTTTAAGAAAGAAACATGTTTGATTTTAAGAAATGTATTTTTAGATGGAAAATATATATAAATTAGATGTTATTTATAAGTTTATGATTTTTCATTATAGATTTTAATTACATGTTGTTTGTAAGTATATGAATTTTTATTATATTTCAGAGATGACTAATATGGAATAATGATTAGCCCAAAGGGGTTGGATCCAATGGTGGAAAGCGATGAGTTTTTCACCGTTGGGCAAGGTTCAATTCTCGTGAGGGCTTTACCTGGAGCCATGGGGACACCTTGAGGTAGTGGTCGAACGTGTGGTTGCACCCAGAGATACTAT
>ML795352.1:156307-194490 GCA_009831015.1 Picea engelmannii
TAGACTACTCTTAACCTATACTCATGCCACCAACATGTTCAAGCATGTCCACATGCACAAATGCACATGAGTATGCACCAAGAATTTGATCTTTCATGCATATTTTAGATACATGCATTCTATATTTATTGTATGCATCATGCATCAATTCTATCATGAACTCCAATGCATATATGTTTCGAATTTATTTATTTATTTAGCTTTGTTGTTGTAGATGAATGTCCTTGAATTTATATAGAATCTTGATGCCCTGTGCATTGTCATTCTACTCAACTGTGCACCACTGGGCCTTATTCTAAACCTTCTAGCCAAGCCCCACTTGACCATCCTGCATCTCCAACCACTAGATCCACTAATACTACCATCTCATTGCGACTTCTTTTATGCAAAGAAAAGAAAAACATGTCCCAACATCTTTTGGCTATTATTATTAATATTCATAGTGTTGTAACATGCGCTGCTCTAGTTGAACATTAACACTGCAATCTAATGAACCACGGTCACAAAACACATGTCCACACTCAAATTTTTTGAAACCAGCCAAGGAAAACCCCAGAATGGGGAAACCCACCAAGAGAGATTTATTATCAGCTTCAATAAGTGTAAAAGCTACAACAATAATACATTTGGCAGCAAGAGAAATGCAAGTTAAACTCACTTGCAGACACCCACAAACAATACCCAACTTTTTCCTTGAAAATCGTGCCACAAGAATGTATGACCAATACGACCCAGCTAAGAAATTGGTACCTTGAAACTTGTTCCAACCTTCTGTTGTACAGTCAAACCTATACGTCTTTTCTGCAACAAGAAAAACCTCAAAATAGCCTCAAAAAATGTGCCACAAACTGCCTCAATTTTCATGCCCTCTTTTCATGTTGTACGACCTATATAATCCATATAGTATGACCTCTCACTCAATTGCAACCTTCAACAACTTCTCACATAAATTTGTCTTGGGAATTATGCCCAAATCCTCTTGGAATCTGTGCCAAATCTGTTGCATACACTTTCCTTCCAGCGCTCTCTTAAATTTCTCTTGACTTGTCTTGCACACTACCCTAGGCTTACTCTTATAACTAAAAATAACTTTTCACCTTTCCCATCCTAAATCCAATGGCCAAGATCTAATCTTCTCTTTACAAGATCAAGACACATGATTCATTCCCTCCAAAATAAAGTTAATTTTCCACTTTATGACATAAGTGCATTTTTATGACCATAAAGTCACTTTAATAAAATAATAGTAGGTCACTTTAATAAAAGATCCACTTTTAAATTACAACTTTATAAAACACTTATTACATAGTCAAGTTCTTAGTAGTGCAAATGCAAGGTCACTTTAATAAAAGATCCACTTTTAAATTACAACTTTATAAAACACCTATTACATAGTCAAGTTCCTAGTAGTGCAAATGCAAGGTCACTTGTGCATACAAGACAAAACATGTGGAGTGCCTCTTGAGCTATAAAATCTAACACTCCATCTTAGCAAGGTAGGTACTCACTTCCATCATCATCACTTGGTCCTATCCTCAAGTCCATCACATTGTTCATAGTAGGAGCTCCCTCTAAATCTAGAGCAAACCTCAACACCTACACTAAACTTGAACCTAGAGACCTCCTCCTGGAAACCACTATGAACCCTGAGCTCCTAGAAGAATCCACTCTCCCAACCTAAGCTTCTATTCACTCACACTAGCTGAGCCTCTTGTAGGTGCTTAGAAGAGACTCCCTCTCTTCCCTCATATTTCGAGACTAAATCCTTGGGCCCACTATAGTCTCAAGATCCTCCTGCTCCTCATCTGGCTCTGAATCAACAACGGTAGGTTGTCCTCACACAATGTACAACCTATCAATCAAATCACCAATCAACTATGGCTCTATAGATAAAGACATGTCCACTCTTGAACAATGTCGCATATCCCCCATATTCCAAGGCTGACACCGAGAGAAGGTTAACCCTCATCTCTGAAACAAATAGAACTCCATCAACCACTAGGAGTTCTCCAAACTTGAGCTGGAATATGACCTTTCCAACTCCATGTACTGCTCATGCCATTCCTCCTTCACTTTCAACTAACCGGTCTGGACCTGTTTATGTGATACTAAGGAATATATGCCTTATTCCTTTCATATGACATGAGGCTCCATTGTCAATTATCCATCTACTATCACACACAAATCTAGTACTCTTGAGACTTGACACGAGAGTGAACAATGATAATTCCTTCTCAAACTTGTCCGAAAAGTACTCTATTGTTGTTGTTGTCACTGCAATTGGCCCCTCCTTCTCCTTCCCCTTCTTCTTCTTCTCCGAACACTGAGATGCAAGGTGGTCATACTGGTTGGAGACGAAACATCTAACTTTTCTCAAATCTTTCCCCGTACTCCCCTGCTTCTTACTTTTTCTCTTTGTCACAAGAGAAACATTCTCTTCATCATCTCCATCTCCCTTCTTTCCACTTCTCTGAGATCCTTCCTAGATCTCCTCCTGAGTGAAATCATCCCACGATCTACTTCAATCTGGTAAATGTTCCCGACCCACCACACACTTCACGAAGACTTCCCATTTCTTGGTGAAGCCTTTCAAGGCTATCCTCACCAACTCTAAATATGAAATGACCTCCCCAACTGTAGCCGACTCATCTTTCACCTGTGCTACTCAAGTAAGATAATATGTCACACTCTCACCCTTAGCCATCTTAGTATCATGTAGCTTTTCCTTTAAGGCCATCTTTTGGTTTTCATTCTTTGCCGCATACAAGTTTTTCAGTGTCTCCCACATGTCATAAGTTTTCTTCTTCTTAGCTAACTGTGGAATAAGTGAGTCTTTCAATCCATCCAGAATAAGCCTCTAAGCTTTGGCTTCCTTTCCTCATGTACATCTAAATCAATAGGGTCTATTGTGGGAACAACTACTATAGTGTTGACAAAGATCTAAAGTTTGTTCTCCCCAAGAATAGTTGGCATTTTGACTTTCCATTGCAAATAGATGAAAATCTATTCCAACCGGTCCTCATATCTAATGTAGGCAGTCATTTCTTCTCAACTATTCAATAGAAAACAAACAACCAAGTTTCCCCCTTTCAAATCCCTGCCAAAAATAACACTGCTCACTGTAACTCAGAGCACCTGCTCTGATACCATGTAGAAAAACAGCAACAAAAGTACACTAACTCACATAGGACTTTTTTCAAACACTTATTAAACATATATTTATGTCTTAAATGAACTCTGATATGTAATAACATACATTCATCTATATCATAATCAGAAACTGTAATGCCCATATATATATATATATATATATATATATATATATATATATATAAACATCATTATCCTCATAAGAAATTTATTTCTTAACTATAATTTAGATTCATCAAAGATTAACGACTTCATAGCAGAATAAAATAAATGCAAAATTTAACAGGTTACCTGGTTCTGTTGCTAATTTCCGTTGCCAGCTTCCTTGCTGCTGCTCTCTTGCTACCTGCTACATAGTCCAGTCCCGTTGCAAACACAGAAAAATAATTGCCCAAAACTATTGTCCACCCTGCCAACTAGGAAAACGACCTAGCTCCAGGATATCTACGGATATCCTGGCCCTCCAAGCCCAAAACCTCTAGCAACTCGGTGTCTGCCTGATCAATATGTCACAACCAGCAAATCCTGTGCCTCAATCTGAGCACACCAATCTCACAGCCCCTCTCGGCTCTCTGCAATACTCAGAGCTCTCCAAAATCATGGCCAAAGAGCTCTCCAAAATCATGGCCAACTTCCCATAGAATGATCCCTCCTCCCAACTCCTTTCCCCCTCTTATTCCTCCTTCACCGCCTTTCCTCCTTCCATTAAATTCCTTATCCCTACATTTAATTACCCTTATCCATTCATTAAATATCTTATCCATTCATTAAATATCTTATATCTTCTCGGAATTCTTATGTGATCCCTTCTTGTATACGCAACTTAATTTAATGTTATATTTTATTCTCCACCTTTTATTTAATACTTAATTAATTAATGAATTAATTAATATTTAAATGAATCATTAACCATCATGACTAACTCATTAATAATAATCAATTAGAAATGTTATTTTAAGACATAAATGTAGTTTAGCTAATCTTTTAGGATTATTTTATTAAATTAATTATTCTTATTAATCAAGGGTCGTTACAGAAACACACATTACTGAGCAAATAGCAACAAAAAATAACAATGAACAACAGTCACAAAACACATGTGCACACTCATATTTTTGGCACCCAGCCAGGGAAAACCTCAGAATGGGGAAACCCACCAAGAGAGATTTATTATCAGCTTCAGGAAGTGCAAAAGCTACAACAATAATACATTTGGCAGTAAGAGAAACACAAGTTAAACTCACTTGCAAACACCCACAAATAGTCTACAACTTCTTCCTTGAAAGCCATTTGACAAGACCGTACGACGTCTACGAACCAGATGAGAAAAAAACACCTTGAAACTCGTGCCAACCTTCTGTTGTATGGTCAGATATGTACAACTATTTTGTAGCAAAAAACACCTCAAAACAACCTCGAAAAGCGTGCCACAAACTACCTCAATTTTCGTGCCCTATTTTCTCGATGTACAAGCTGTACAGATCCATACAATATGGCCTCTCACTCAGCTGCAACCTTCAACAAATTCTCACAAAAATTTGTCTTGGGATTTGTGCCCAAATTCTCTTGGAATCTGTGCCAAATCTGTTGCATACACTTTCCTTCCAACTCTCTCTCAAATTTCTATTGACTTGTCTCACACATTACCCTAGGCTTACTCTTATAACTAAAAATTTATTTTCACCTTCCCTATTCCTAAATCCAATGGCCAAGATCTAATATTTCCTTTACAAGATCAAGGGACATGATTCATTCCCTCCAAAATAAATCACTTAAATTTACTAAAATTATTTTTCCACTTTATGACATAAGTGCACTTTTATGACATAAAGTCACTTTAATAAAATAATAGAAGGTCACTTTACAAAATGTCACTTTAATAAAAGAACCACTTTATTACAACTTTATAAAACTCCTATTACAAAGTCAAGTGCCTAGTTGTACAAATGCAAGGTCACTTCCGCATACAAGACAAAACATGCAGAGTACCTCCCAAGCTATAAAAGCTAACAAGAACTTCTCTTTGCAACTATTTTATGCTTAATCCAATTGTACAAGATTGAACTTCTCCCCTATCCAATGGACCCTAGGATTAATCTATAATAGACCCACACAGTGCTCAATTGTGGAATCTTATCCTCTTGCTAGAAACTCCTCACACAACATTATCTATTAAAGTGATCCTCTCCTTATTAACAATGCTCTACTAATAAACTCAGCCACCTTTTCCCCATTAATAGGATATTTCACTTCAAGTGTGTCTATATACTTATGCATATGCACTAACATGAGTTTCAATACTCTTCCTTACCTAGCAATTACCTTTGGAAATCACCACTATCATCTAGGAAAGTTTCTCCAAACTTTGACAGTATTTGGAAAATAAAATCTTCACATTGAGTAATTACATGGTTCATGGAATTTAAATTCCACTTTTCTTCAAAATATATGGAGAAACCTAATGCTCCTTTGGAGAAATTAGACCTCTTGTCATATTTTACTTTGAACTACCTTTCCAATGAACATACTCATGCTTTAGTCTGATTTATGAGCCAAAAGTTATGGCATTCTGAAATTCCATTCTTCTCAATGGTGCCCTTCAAGTCCATCAAAAACCTTCCTTCTGATTCCTTGACAACCCTTGAGCTCAAAACTAAATTCTGAGTGGATATCCGAATTCCCCTATCCAATATTTTTCCAATGATTACTTTCTTGCTCAATTCTGAGCACTGAGAAAAAAGTTACAGGCAATTGAATATTATCAATTTAACCTTTTTATGCACCTTTTTCCCTGGTGTAAATAATCTCAAACACCACATTTTTTTCACTCATAGAGGTAAATATATCACAAACCTAGAAAAATTTCTACATGACACATATAGTACTACTAACACTACATTCATATTAACTCTCACATTGTCAAACCGATGCTCCAATCAAAATTTGTGGCAATATGGAAATGGCAGCTTTGCCCCTTTGCACTTTATCATGGCTTAGCAATTTTAGACCTGTTTATGCATCCCTACATCAATTTATTTTGGATTTTGACAGAGTCTCAATTTGGTATTTTCATTACTACCCTTTGAATGATATTTCCAAGTTTCACCCTTAATCAAGCTCCGGAATGATAGCTATAACATGCAAAAGTTTTGATTGTTTTACATTTTTATCCCTATATTCTACAGGTGTCTTATTTATCTTCCTGAAAATTTTTACATACCCAAACCCAAAATATGGCTACACATTTGTCTTCTATTGTTCATAATCTTTCCATACACTACTCATGTGCCCAAAACGGACTTCTGAGCTAGGATTTATGCCCTCTGGAAGTAAACTGATGCTTAAATTTTACCTTAATTGTTTCAGTTGTTATTTTCTCATACGAGCTTTGTTTCGCGAAAAAATTAGCTCATTAGAAATATCTCACCAAGTTCTTTTATTTAAGCTACATATACAGAGTGTATCTTCATACACTCTTTTTTCATTGGTTTTGATTGCCTAAAAATGTTGTTTAGGCTCTCAAAAATGCCTTGTAAGTTCATGACCTTCAAAAGCTACAAAATTTCACATAAAATTGATTTTTTTACTGTGTTAACAACCCTTAAATTTGAGTCGTTGATCTATGATTTGGTGAAATCTCAGTCATCGATCTACACTCTATTGACCATCGACTAATTGCTTTGCACACACACAACTTTTTTTCCAACTTGCTAACTTGACCATCAACCATAGCCCAATCCCTTGACAACTGATTCACAACAAAACACTAAATTGGTTGACCCGACCATCAGTTGACGGTCGATGGTGATTTTTATTACTGAATGAAATTTCTCACCAATTCAGACGACCCTTGACCATCGACCACTTCTGGGATGACATGGCATGACATGTCATCCCGAGGTGTCAAATTGGTTGACATGGCACAACATATGGATTTTTATGTGGCATGACATGTGAATGATGACGTAGCATGAAAATTCATCACCCTCTTGCTTCATCGGCCTTCGGTCGTTTCTCTTGGATGACCCGAACACCTCACCAATCCGGTCGACACCCGACCATCAACCCATCGGTCATCAACACTTCCTATTGCTCGATCAAAAGACTTATCCAAATGGTTCGACACTCGAACATAAAAAAAAATTCTTTCTTTATAAAAACACTTCATTGAATAGATTGACGCCCGACAATCAACCCATCAACAATTTCTGTTGGAATCTAAAACACTCCATACAAAAACTGTAATTTGAGACTTCTTGTTTTATAGGATTCTAATGAATCTTCATCAAAAAGAACTCTAACACTCTGAAAATTCTCTGTGGATGATCTTTGTGAGGAAATATGATCCTTCTCCCAATATAGTAGCTATTCCAAACCTTAATCCACTAAAGAGGAAAAACAAACACTATAAGATCCATGATCCAATGCAAAAAGAAACAAGACTTGATGAATATCCTTGTCCGGTCATATCTGCTCTATAAATGGTTGGTGGTAATGCTAAAAAATATGTCCATCCTTAAACTCTAAGATGTGCCACTGCCCGTTAGCCATGAAAGAACATTCTTTAGATAAGGAGTCTGCCTTGACGTTCCTTTCCCTGTAGACATGTTGGAAGGACAAATTTGTGAATATATTTTCAATTGTAAAGACTTCATTCAGAATAGGAGAGAGGATAATATTATGAAACTGTTGGGATTTCTGCAACCAGTTGATGACAAACATTGAGTCTTTGAAAATTTGTAGGTTTGAGATCTCCTTTTCACTAGCAAAGGCGATAAGAAGCTTTAGAGCCAAAATTTCTGAAAAATTATTTTATCCCTGGCCCAAGCCCCACTTTAAATTGAAAAAATGTGAAGGGGTCAAGAAAAGGATTCCCCCACCCCCACAACGGTCTCCATTTTCTTGGGAAGATCCATAAAAAAAAATCCCATGGCCTAGAAAAATCTATCTGTTCCGCCACCACCTACTTGGGAGCAGGAGCACCCTTTCCTTGAGGGAAATGTGCAAGGATTGTGATTCTTTGGGAATAAAATATGTTAGGAAGGGAATCCTTATCCTTAAAGATACATGCATTACGAGAAATCCATATACCCCAGAGAATAAGAAGGGGAAGTGCCTTGATGTTTTTATATTTGTGTTCTTGTAACCATGTTCTTCGGGCCTCTTCAATGGATGGCCCAAGCCAGTTTCAAGAGATACCCAAGGAATAAGAGACAACTCTCCAGGCTTGAAGAGAAAAAGGGAATTCTAAGAAAAGGTGAGTATAATTTTCCTCGTTCCCCTTACATAAAGGGCACTAGCCCGACCCTTCCACTCCTCTTAATTTCATTCTATCCCATGTGGGAACCTTTCTCATGATGAGACACCACATGAACAGACATGCCTCAAGTGGACATTTGGATTTCCAAATCCCCTTACACCACCAATCTGGAGCCTGTTGTATGAGATTGATCATTAAAAAGGAATGGCCATCTTTCGGGGTGTAGACCCCAAAAGGACTGAATTGCCAAATTAGTTCATCATCTTGGTCTTTGATTCTGATATGGATTGAGAGACTTGATGTAAGCACTCTAGTGAATAGAGAGTCGTTCATCCAAGATCATAACTTGTGTGTCTTTCCAACCCTGGCTCCAAATCATTGGTTTTTTTTCATCTACAATCTGATTTAGGTGGAAATCACCCAGCTCATGCAATCGACCGATCAAAATTTGGGGAAGGATATGTTGACCATTATTGACCGTCCATGGATCTCTACCAATCTTGAGGGAATTTCCTTTTCCAACTTCCAGGCAATCCCTTGGCTAATAATCAGAAAGGGTTTGATGAAATCCTTCCACATGATAGAGCCATTTTGGAAACTATGTGTTGGCCTTCTTATCCACTCCACCACTGAATTTGGGCTTATATATTTTTGGGTAACTACCTTCAACCATAAATTTTCAGACTAGATCAACCCCCATCATGTCTTGGATACAAGGGAAGTGGAAAAATTATGGAGATTCTTTAGTCCCCCCAAGAGCTTTGGTAATTCCAGAGAGTCCCATTTTACCCAAGGAATCACAAAACTCTCCTTCTGACCTGCCCAAATAAATTTGAACCATAATTTCCTTATTTTGTCCAGAGTGCCTTTTGGAATCCAAGACATAGAAAGCCAATAGACTGGAATTTCCTCATGGACAAATTTTACTAGAATCAACCTATCAGCTCTGGATAACCACCTGAAACTCCAAGATTTTAGTATTTTTTCTAGCTTTGCAATTAACCAATTCCAATTCGATTTTGTGTAGGATTTTGGTTTTAGATGAAATCCTAGATTCTTTAAACCTTCGTCAAGGGGATTTTCCGCTATAGATCAAGACTTCCTCTGGGTCCATAAGACGATTTGAGAGAGTAGATTTTGAGCTATTTATTTGCATTCCCATAGCCCTGCTAAAAAGATCTAGGATGGAACCCATATTTTCAGCATCTCCTCTTAACCCACTGCAGAAAATTAGTACATCATCTACAAAAATTAAATGAGTGAGGGAAATATAGTGGGTGAGAGGAATACCTTAGAAAATTCTATTACTCTTAGCTTCCGATAAATCCTTGCTTATACCTTCAGCTACCAACAAAAATAGTAGAGGGGAAAGGGGGAATCCCTGCCAGATCCCTCTCTCTGCAAGAAAGAAAGGTGAAGCCGCCCCATTTATGAGCACGACAAAGGAAACCGAAGTGATGCAACTCATGATCTAATTTATAAAGGAAAATCCAAATCCCAAATGAGTGAGAAGCAGTTTCAAGAAAATCTAGTTGATTCGATCATAAGCCTTTGAAAGATCGATCTTTAACACTGCTCCTTTTAGCCTCTGAGTCTTTATGTTGTGCATAGCTTCCTGAGCAACACCAATTGCTTCATGGATCTTCCTGCCTTCCAAAAAACCAAATTGTTCTTGAGATATAGATTTAGAGAGGATACCTTTGTTGAATCTACTTACTTTTACTTAGTCACATGGTGCAATGGTTAATCTTTAAGGCTATTTGGAAATCTAGTTTTAGTTTTGATTTTAAAGAACATTAATCATAAACACTAAGTTAGATATTAATAAAACTAAGCTCTCTCTTGCTCCCACTACACACTACAACACACTGAGCTTAGTTGACCTTAGGTAATCCCTCCTTCACTAATCCACAATCTAAGGTGAGAAAGGCAAATCCACTAAGGTGATAGTGGTGGCTTGCCTATAGTTTCCCTTAGGGTTTGACCCTTGTGCTTAGAACTTTTACACCTAGTGAGAACTTGGGAGGTAACATTTTGGTGTCAATACTGGGATAAAGTACATAACCCTAAATTTAGACATTGGGATAAATTCCATTACCCTGAGTTTACATTTTATTTGATGAACATTGAGTTAATTGGAAATCAACATTTAAGCTCATATGGTGACTCCATGAAGGCCCTTTTTCGTTTCAAATTTTCGCAGACTTATTACTTGTAGGTTGAAGAAATAAATATAGTGAAGGAATTTCAATATTCACATTAGTGACTCTGCTTCACATATTTGGTATTGATATGAGGTATGAATAATATGCATTTTTCAGATTTTATATTAGCACCTCATTTAGAAAATTGTTTTGGCATTATCCATAGAAGAAAAAATGGAGTACCTAGATCATTCAATCGAGGTTTGTCACGAAAAGAAGTGAGAAATAAATGAAGTAATTATTGTATTTCATATCAATGCCTCGTTAAAATTGGGTGTTGAAATAAACAAGAAAATTGAAGACATAAATGCTCTTTGGAACTCATTAGAGAAGCATGGGTATATGGCAGCTCCCATGAAAAATATATTTTCACCTCATCAACTGTGTAAGATCAAGAACACGAAGAGCACCTGAATGATGAAGTTTCTTATGTTTCCATTGAAGATCAAATGTATGAGGAGGAATTATATGGTGAGAACATCCCCTTGAAGAGAAAGAACCAATACATGAGTCGATGGAAGATCAAAGGAATGATGAGGAATCATCCACTCATGAAGACAATGGTTTGGTGATTTATATCGCTTTCCATCATTCTAAATTGTATGGTACATCCTATTATGATTTCAAAAAGGAAGATGTTGTAGAAGGAACCTCATTTGATGAAGAGCATGGGATTGATGCTATTTTCCTTATTGAAAGACATAGATGAGATAAATATTGTTTTCATTTTGATGGGTATACCATTTATGACATTGATGATGATGGTTCTAAAGCCAAAATTGCATATTTTTTTTTGTTTCTTGAGAAATTACATAGGTTGGAAATTTTTACAGAAATTTTGAAGGGAATTTCTAACCATGTATGAACACTAATGATGCATATTTTGGAGAGCATGTAGAGCACGTTTTGGGTCATGAATGAGTTAAAAATTTGCAGTCTTGTGTTGTTGATGAATAAGGGCTGAGTTCAGAAAAAATTTAGCTTTATTTTCCCTCATACATCACAGATTTATTTCAGCCTTTGGGCCATGTTTATGATGGCCAAACTTCAGAATTTTTTCAATCTTTTTCTGTCATAAATAATTTGGAAGTTTTTTTAACTTCGATGCAAAACAATTATAGCCATTATTATTTTTATATTTTCTACATTTTCATGTGAAATTATGGCTGGAAAATGGATATTTTGTTGAAAATTACCTAGGGCAGTAATTTTTTAAGTTCAGATATATAATATCAATTTCCAACCATCCAAAGGGGGCAACCAGCCCTAGATTGTGGACAATTTTATTTTTTATTTTTTCATATTTGAAATTTGGATGCATACTTCAGATTTATATTTGTTAAATTCACCCACACCTTTGTTTCTAAAAGGTATGAATGATGTTTTACATGCAGAATTATCTTTGAAGAGGCATACAAATGATTTATTACAGGTTGATCGGGTGCCATATGCATTTTCCAGAGCTTATATTGACCCTCTTCAACATGAGATTGACTTAGCATGTGTTGAGTTATGCCACTATTTCATAGATTTCTATGTTGGCTACCATGCTTACGATGCAATTTCATATTATAGCCATCATATCATGTATTTTTAAACTCGTGTTTTTAATGATGAGCATTTTCTTATTTTGGTATATGACCAAACAAAAAGGAAAACATAGTGGCATTGATGAGATAAGTGCATGGCTTCATTGGTTGTATGATTACACCTAGTATGTTCATCTTCACATGCTAAGTGAGAATAAGTGATAATCACTTTTACAATAAAGTTACTTTATAAATTAATGAACCTCTTATTAAATAAAACAACTTTCAACCAAGTGAGCTAGTGGAAAATATATAATATTTTTAAAGAATGAGAAGGGGGTCTTCTTTTTTCTTATTTTCTTTTTACTCTTTGCCTCGAAGTGTGTGTTTACTCAAAAAACCCTTGTTTTTGCCTGCAAAAAACTTCAACATAGTCGCACACAAAAACAAACGAAATTTTGAAAAAATAATTTATGAATCTCAACAATAATGAGGTTAGATCTCAATTAGCTTACTCAGAAAACACAATTTTTCTCTATGTTTCTAATTTGTTGAGCTCACATAAAGCATAGAGCAAAGAGCATACACAGAAAAGAAAACATTTTCCGCTCTATTTCAGATTTGTCGAGATCACATAGATCGTATGGAAATAGTATATGTAAACTATAAAGAATAGCACACTGAGAATAAAAATAGAAAAACCAAAATATTAATTCTGTAAAAAAAATGACTTGTTTTGAGTTTATACCTCTAGATATAACAAAAAATGTTATATCTTGGGAAAACAAAAACCTTTTAGAATGAAACAAAAAGTGTTTCCAACTGAAAGAAGTGCTCCGAACACAATGGAATATTTTTCTCATCCCAAAATGAACAAAAATATCAAAACCCAAAAATTTGGAAACACAGGTTCAAGATATCGATCCATAATGGGAGCAAATCTTCAAATAGGCTCTAATACCATGTTTGACAAAGCATGTTATTCCTACACAAGACGAACACCTTCAATAACCATTTGAACCATATCAAATATCTATATACTGATATTTTTACATGGTTAAAACTCTCGAAGAGCGAAACAATTTCTCACAATCGATCATTAGCAAATGACCCTCCATGCTCTTTAAATAGATATCATGGACCAATTAGGTGTTAATCCAGGGATCAATATAGCCATTAAGAGTGAGGAGAATATGATATGTCGGATCACTCTATGTCTAAACCATATCATGACCATCAAATTACACAAGTACAAATTCATACTAAAGAAACACACTGTTTCCTAAAGACATATTAGACCAAGTTGAACTTAACTAACTCGTAAGTGTCTAACCATCCTAAAAACTAGAGTGTTACTTGGGCAAGGAAATGTAGATGACATGACAACCCATTGACAAAATAAACAACATGATTAGAGGTGCACTTCCATTTTGAAGACAAGTTACGATTTATTGGTCAAGCAACCCTACTTTTGGGGGATGGTTACACCATAAACCCTTACTTGCACATGTGCCAAAAGGTTGGTTGTATAGAAGAACTACATCCAATATACAAGGGACCCTAGACATACATTCCAAGGTAAAGCACTCCATACTTTGAGGAGGGTTTTAATGCCCAACATTGAAGAGGATTGCTAATGTGTTATGATAGAGTTTGAGGAAAAGTAATGTTGACCCTTGATACAGTCAACAAAATAGGTTTTGAAGGAAGAACCCATTATTGAAGGAATCCCAATTAAATATTTGAAGAGGATTACTAATGTGTTATGACAGAGTTTGAGGAAAAGTAATGTTGACCCTTAATACAGTCAACAAAATAGGTTTTGAAGGAAGCACCCATTATTGAAGGAATCCCAATTAAATATTTTATTCTTGGGACAAATTTGGGCGGGGTTGAATCTGTTCCACCAACTTGTTGTCTCTGGGCTTGACGGGGCATTGTGTAGGCACCATTGTAGGTGAAGGAACACTATCTGCTTTTTCTTTTGCAATCTTCTCTACTGGATAGAATGTGTTGAGGTTGTAGTGGTCTTCTGTGCATCCTTTGAACAGACTGTGAAGAGGATGAATTTTGCAATATGAGAGATTACCTTACGACACTTTTTTGGTGGAACAGTAATCAGAACTAACTCTGGTATCCTGTAAAGCTGACCCCCCAGAGTAATAATGACACTACAGGGTCGAGACTCATAAACAACATGACGTTTCTACATATATGGTTGGCCTAAAACAACATCACAAACATCAAGAGGCGAAATATCACACACTACCTCATCCTTGAAGGGATGGATTCCATAGGACAAATGACATTGTTGGCTAACATGGAGATCTTGTCCCTGGTGAAGCCACCCAATGTTGTATGGTTGCGGGTGTGGTGTTGTTGACAACCCCAACTGTTTGATGACCTCAGCTGAGATGAGATTCTTCTGGCTATCGTTATCAACAATGAAATGCAACGAGGTCCCCTTCACCCACATCTATGAATGGAAGAGGTGCTCCCCCTCTTCAGGATCTACTGGTTCTTCTGGTTGAATTATTATGGTCACGACAGTAGCAGTGGGGTATGTGTCGATGATCTCTTTGTTTTCAATATTTTCTGGATCAAATTCTAAATCAGGGTTTGGATCATTGTCTTTGACTTCGACCACCAATGATGGTTTCAAGCGACATTCATCGATGTTGTGTCAGGGGATTTTGTGGAAGTCACACCACTTCCCAATGTCATTCTTTTTCTTTCCTTTACCTTTCTTGTCATGTGTCTTGGATTGGTTGTCTGGAGGTTGTTGGTTAGGTTCGTCTTTACCATGCTTTGGTTGTTGTGGATTTGCAGACCCGAACTCCCATTTGTTATGGTGCCTAAATTTCTGCTCTATTTTGACAGCATATCGATAGGCAACTCTCAATGATGAGATGTTTAGGAAATCCATTTTGGTTTGGATGTACCTATGCAGAGCCCCACGGTATTTCAGAACAAGATATTGCACGGAGTCTTTGATACCCAGCTTGGTGCGCAAGGTATGGAAAGTGTTTGTGAACTCCAACATTCTTTGGCTCTTATCTTGCCGCAGTGTGGTCCATCTCATGTGTTGGTTTTCATAGTTATCAACAAGGTATTATTGTTCCTTGATCGCATCCAAAAAAAAGTCCCAAGTGGGATCGACCCCATATATTCCAGATTCCTCTATGGAGCTTTTCTCTCAATAAGTTTCCCACCAATGTTTGGCATGGGGGAAAGACTTGAGGAGTGCGAAGGTGATCTTTTTCCTATCGAAAAATTTTTGAACAAAGAAATAACCTTCTAGCAGATTTAAGCATTTTTCTAAGGCATCCTCATCTATCTATCCTTCAAATATGGGAATATCAAAATTAACTTGTACCTTGAAGGGAGAGGTTCCTCTAAAATGGTCGCTTGATGAAGATACGTCTGTTGCTATCGACAAGCGTTGAAGGATGTGTGAAAATTTCTCCATCATTTCGTCCCTCTGTCGCACAAGAGCTTGCTCAAGCAACAGGTTAATATAATCTTCTACTCGGTCATTTTTCTTTTCTGCCACCACAGAGGGTTTCCTGAGCGTGCGAGAGTGATTGTCCTCAAGAGAGACAAGTTCGAGACTCGAATTGTTATACTCGGACCTCGTCGAGGATATGCGCTGAAAAAAACCGATCAAGAGCAGCTTGCTCTGATACCACTGATCCAGATTATTTTCGGAACAAAATGAAAGTAGAGATAGTACAATGACATACTCATGAAAATTGTCAGAAACAAAGAGATACAACAATACAGGATTTCTATTAATGAAAGAATTGTACAGAAATTGTAAAAATACAGAGTGCAAGACTCGCTGGAATGGTGGTAGTTTTATCTCTGAGAAGAGATGTGACAGCTACGCTCATTTGCAAGAAGATGATTACAATGAGGCTTTGAAGGCCTTTTTATGATAAACATGAATGTGAAAACCCTAGACATCCAAAAACCTAACCCTAGGAGATGAAACGCCAAAAGTCATGTGGGCCCTGTTAGGGTAAGTTAGTACATTAACTTTTTGGGGTCGTAACTTTTGTATACGATCTTTGTTTTACTCGCGTGTTAGCTTGTTGGAAAGGTCTTTTCGAGAACTACGCATTATGCCAACAAACTCTGACTCTGTCTACAGTTTGACTGCGAAAGGCCAAGAAAACACTGTTTAGAGCCCCAAAACGGCCCTGGAAGTACATAAAGATGTACCGATATGAAAGCTTCCAAAATAAGCCAGTTGGAATTTGGAACAGGTGGGTGACCACCAATATCCACCTGGATTGGGATGTCTATGGTGAATGGACCAAATGATATGCATCGGGTTTGGCCCCCATTAATGCACAGGGTCGACTATATGTAACCCTATAACTCTTCTCTAAATAAGGATGTCAAGTACCTGCAACAGTGGGTAGACCAAGTGGTTTATGTGGGGTTTTGACCCCATCAAGTCACGAGGTTGACTTTGTGAGACCCTACAACTCTCCTCTAGATAGGGATGTTGGGTTCCTTGGGTGTGTTTGTTGTCAATGACACACATATAAAAGCCACACCATGTGAGCATACCACAAGGGGATCACTGAGCATGTCATTAAGAATTAGACCTATCCTTCGAGTGTGGAGAAAATGTGTCATCAATGTAAGAAGAAAAACAATATGCCCTCAACATTTTTTGGAAATGGCAACTTGATTGGTGGCCACCAAATTCATAGAAAATGTAGGCTACCATTTTGGTGTGCACCTTGATTTGTGGTTCGGTGTTCCTAGATACTACAAGGTAATCCTTTGTAGTTGACTGGTTTTCTTGTAGATGCTCACACTCACAAACACATATGAGATGCTCTCTCTACCCATCCCTAATCCTTGATTTTTTCTGCAAGAAACCTACAAACACACCCCTATCTACAGATGTCTATGTTTTTCCAAGATGTTTTGCGCACTGGGAGTTTTCCTTTCAATTTTTTTTAACCTTCTATCTTGCTTCAATTTTCTTTGTAGCAAAGTAATTGCTCCTATTCTTCCCTATGATAAATTTTCAGATTAGATCAATTTGAGGGGGAGATTGCTCCTGCTTTTTTGCAAATTTTGGATGGTGTTTTGACAAGCAATTGATCTTTACATTTATTTCATTATCAACTTGCACAAGTTAATTGTTTTATATTCACTTAGTGTGACTCTTATGCCCTCAATCCATCCTCTTGTAATTTTGGCGTTATTTGATGATAATATTGCTTACTAATGTTTTTATAGCAAAAAGATTGAAAATTGCCCAAAAACTGAGATCAAAGATGCTCCAAAAAATGTATACCAAGAGAAAAAAAAATCCATATAAAATAAATAAAATAAAATAATATGAATATACTGAATTACAATAACTCTCTTAATGATATTACTTATAAATAATAAAAACTCATTCTTTAATCATAATATTGAATGGTTATAATTTTTAATGATTTTATTATTATCATTATTATGTAACATATTAGTATATTTATATATTTTGTGATTATAACTCATTCTTTAATCATAATATTGAATGGTTATAATTTTTAATGATTTTATTATTATCATTATTATGTAACATATTAGTATATTTATATATTTTGTGATTATAATTTTTAGTGATTATATCATTATCATTATTATGTAACATATTAATATATTTATATATGTTACAAAAAATAAAATCTTTGTAAATTGATTGACCAAGTAACCTTAAACAATAAAATATGTAACTACATTTAAAATGTTTTATGTTTTTTTTAATTCATTGACTATGCAACCTTAATCAATAAGATATGTATAGATACATTTAAAATGGTTAATTTTAAATTTGAATTTGTGAATTTTACACATAGTAAATAGTAAAAGTAATTATATCATATTTTGAATATTGTATTCCTTAATATTGGCTCTATAGAAAAAAGTAACATAAAGAAGGCACAACTATAACTATTTGCTTTCCTTCTTTTCGAGGATTGTTACCCAGCCAAATTCCATGATGAGTATCCATAAGTTCAACCTCCAACAAAGCAAACAAATAACATAAGGCACAGCTATTTACTGTCGTTCGGCTCCACTATTGTTACCAAGCCAAATTCTATCATGAGCATCCATAAGTCCCAATGAAAAAACTACTTAACATGGAAGCGGACATACAAATTATTATATTATATCAAAAGAGCTATTGTTAGCCTCATCATGAACAGCACTATACAGGAAAATGCAGCATCCTCTATCCTTAAAAAAAAGGGGGGGGAAATAAGCATCTATATATCAAGTTATCCATAACATTGAACAAGACTCCGCACAAATTTCCATGCAATGTCATTCTGGCTAGAATGTACTAACATTGATATGGTAAATGCTTCTGCCCTTCATTTTTGCTACAAACACATTTGTCCCCAAGAAATGAATAAGCTAAAGGAAATTGCCACACTGGAGAGAATAAGACTGAATTTTATGATGCTATAAAAAATTTCTATTAGCTGCTGCCTTTTGAATTTTTTCTATAACCTCATCGATGGTCATGGTCCCAAGTTCTCCCCCGTGTCTCGTGCGAACAGTCAGAGTTCCACTTTCAACCTCTTTTGGCCCCACAACTGCCATCAAAGGTATCTTGTGTGTTTCTGAATTCCTAATTAGTTTGCTAAGACGCTCACCATATGATAATTCTGCTCTAATATCTTTCTCTTTCATCTTTGCCACTACCTTCTGACAGTATGGGACCTGATATAGTGAAAAGAATTATTCAGCAGCTGGTATCTTTCTTGTCAAACAAAAATTCATCATTAATCAATCTACTAACCTGAGTGTCTGTTACGGGTAAAATACGTGCTTGTACTGGAGAAAGCCACAAAGGAAAGTCACCAGCATAATTCTCTATCAATATGCCAAAGAACCTTTCAAGAGATCCTAGGATGGCCCTGTGAATCATGATGGGCCGTTTTTTCTCTGAGTTTGAATCAATATAGAATAGATCAAATCGCTGAGGCAGATTGAAATCCACCTGCAAACAACACTCTATTACATTATATCATAGGGTACAGAATCCATATTACACATAACTACAGCATCGTATTCTTTTTATTCAACCCTGAGAGAGAAAAAACATCGTATTGTGAAGATAACCTAGACCAAACAGTAGATGAGTATCTGAATCCGAAAAAATGCATAATCGGTAGAGTCTAGATATTAATTATCCAAAAAAATTATACCTGAACTGTCGAACACTGCCACTTTCTTCCAAGTGCATCTTCAATCTTAAGATCAATCTTTGGGCCATAAAATGCACCACCTCCTTCATCAACAGAATAGTCCCACCCCTTGTCTTCAAGAGCATCTTTTAAAGCAGAAGTTGCTTTCTCCCAAATAACATCACTACCCACTGCCTTTTCAGGTTTTGTTGATAGATTTATTTCATAATTCTTAAAATCAAACTGAGACAAGATCGCTTCTGTCAGATCTAAAACACCTCTTATTTCGTCCTTGATCTGGCTAGGCAAACAGAAGATATGTGCATCATCCTGTGACAAAAGGTGAGCTGATTTACCAATATGAAAGAGTTAATGAAATTCCCAAAATTTTCAAACAAAACCTGGTATTAGAGCCTTGACAAGTAAAAGGTTACACATAAATGTAGAAACTAATGCTAGTCTAAATCTAGATAAACACAACTAAAATGCAATCTCTTCTTGAAAATGAGTAATGAACTGTAATTGGAGAGGGAATGGATAAGGTAAAAATCAGAGTGCATTAACTACCAAGGATTTTGCATATGTGATATATTCTAATTTCTAATACATTTCTCCATTTAAAAATTACCTACTCTGATCTTTTAAATATTTCCACCGGATAGAGTAAACATTTACACATGGATTGTTCCACGTGTATTGACGATTTCTTCTATGTCTGTTTTCAACAGATGACCAGAAAAACAATTTTTTTGGGTCTATCAGGCATAAAAACTGTTGCAGCTTTAAATGTAACAAGAATGAAAACTGTACGTACCATGAATTCCATAAGGTGTAATGCATAGATCGTATCGTATGCATCTCTAAATGAATGTCAAACACGCACATGGGGAGGTATTGTTGTTACATTTAAAGCTTCAACAGTTTTCATTCTTGTTACATTTAAAGAGCTTAAAGCCAACAGTTTAGTTCAGTTTAGTTTTTATGACCGATAGAGAATTGGCTAACATTAGGTCTACTCAACTCAAGCTGTACTTTAACGTAATACATTCATATTTATAAAGATATTGATGATTATTAATTTGATTAAAATTTAAATAGTTAATATATTAAAAATTGAAAGTGAGATGAAAACTTTATCCTATTAATATGTTAAAATTTAAATAACTAAATAGAAATTGAAAGTGAGATGAAAGCTTTATCCTATCATTTTTAAACTTGAATTATAAATAATGAAATTAAAAAATGCTCATACTTTATTTATGTTAAGGTAAAATGTGATATTAAAAAATGTTCCAACTTTATTTATTTTAACACAACATTTTATATGATTTTTTTAAACTTGAATTATAAATAATGAAATTAAAAAATGTTCATACTTTATATGTTAAGGTAAAATGTGATATTAAAAAATGTTACTACTTTATTTATTTTAACACAACATTTTATATGATTTATTTATGTTAAGGTAAAATGTGATATTAAAAAATGTTCATACTTTATTTATTTTAAGAAAACATTTTATATGATTTATTTTTTTTAAGAATTTATTCCTATTTATTGTCTTTTAAGGTAGAGCAACATTTTAAAATAATATTTATTTTATATGATTAGTTTTTATAAAAAAATATATATTTAAGTGTAATCTTTTAATAAGTTAAGTTCTAATGCATCTTCCATGAAGACTAAATTTATTTAGTTATTTATAAAACCTTAATTTTAAATATTTAGTGATTTTTTAATGTGATCATATTACATTTATTTCATATTCCATGTTATGTAATTAGTTGATTTTATTAGTCCGGGGATTATAACATTTGATACCATGTTGAATAACTATTAGTTTTATAGTTGGTTTTAAATTTTCTCTTTCATTTTCAATGTCGAATATGGGAAAGTTACAATAATATTTTTTTAATTAAAATAAATTAAAAAAATATTTTTCTACAATATCATTAATATTAATTTTCACTTCTATTGTAAAGATGACAGCGGAGCCTTTGGATGGGGTGACACTTAGAGCATCAAAGCCACCTAAGACAGAGCCAGGCCTGGCCATAAATGAGGCAGGTCGACTCCCATCCCCTCAACATTAAGGATGGGAGTTGGCCCCAACCACCAATTCCACGACCAGGGACTTCTCCCTTGCGTGAGCAGTTCGGAGATGCAGTCAGTTAAGGTGGGAGAGTTAATGAAGGAGCGTGTCTTGTCGCTTCATTCGTTTATGAACAATCCTCGCCATGGATTCATCCAGTTTGATTTTGGCAAGCACCAGACAGGCAATTGTGAGCTCTAGTGCAGCCACCAGAACACCCTCTGCATTTTATCCATCCGAATTTTCATTCCAATGTCTCGAGAACGAGGGAAGCCACGTCGTGGCTCTGCTTGGTACACCTTTGATGCTCGTCAAAAGAGACAACAACGAATGGAGCGTGCGTTGTCTATGGCCCGGACTCAACTCACGTGCAGGGAAAAATTGGTTAGAACGCCTCCCATGGCGTACGTGGAGGAGGTCTTCCCGGAGGAGCCAATTAAGGCTCCTCCGGAGCATCTTCTTTTCACTATGCTCGATAATTGGCAACCACCAAGTAGCCTCCTGGGGGAAGCTACCATGGCCGCCACTGTGGAGCAGCAAGGTCGCAGCACAGGGGATGCGCAATTGGAAGGGTTTCCCATTTGTTACATAGAGGACGAGACTCCAGAGGATTTGGATTCTCAGAATGTTGCACCCGCAGCTGGTTATGCCTCGGCCAAAGGCATGGAGAGCGACAAGGAAAAGAAGACAGAGTCACAGGGTCAGAGAGCAGACATGGAGCAGCAGAGCGAGGCAGAACCAAAGGAGGCCGCGGAGAACAGGTCAGGTGGCAAATCAAGGGAGGGTGGCAAGGTCCTTGCGCCACCTCCCATCTCGTCCATGCAGGAACAGTGGCGTGTCCCACTGCCATTTTTCCACCCAGAGCACCTTGAATTGATGTTCAATTTGAGGAGCCAGATGGCAGACCAAGTCCACCGTGGCACCCTCATGAGCCAATGTTTGGATATGCTATACGACGCCTTCTCCAACGCGCCAACAGGGCAGAGATGCCCAACCTATGTGTAGCCTTTCGTGATGCCAGCTAGGGAGGGAGCACAGGACGAAGATGTCAACATGGCCACCTCTGCGGCCACCGGGTAACTACTTATGGTTATGCTTTTGGTTATGGTCTAATTGCTTATGGTTTTGCTTCTGCAAATGGTTCTAGAGTCAATCAAGACCGTTTTGTCATGGTCTAAGCTAGTTGTATTTTCTAAACTTCTGGTTACAATTCAGACTATGGGATGCCATCCATCTTGGTTTCCTACGGGCAGGACAGATGGCGGACCGCCTATTTTTGACAAGGATATCATTGATTGCTAGTTGTTCTGGTTTCCGCTATTTTAACGGAAAAGTTGGCAGCCTAAGCATAGTTGTATTTTTTGGCACTTAATATAGAAGAATCTACCTCTCTTTTTTACTTTTTTTTTCCAAAAAAAATTGCTCGAATTTATATTGCTATAAAATTCATTTACACAGAAGACTGTAGACTAATTTGGACAGCAAGCGCCAGAGTTGTAACAATCTAGCATAACACCTAAATAACAACGATAACATAAAAAAGATAACAACGAAGCCCATTCACACCTCTATTTTATCACACTCAAAAAATAAATATGTCGAAAATATAATATATTTTGTTTAAAATATTTATTGTGTCGGCCTTGGTCGTCTATTCACCACTTGATCAATACCTTCAAACAAATTTCACATTAAATTAACACAATACTACATTAATGTAATAATATAATTAATTTATACAATATATATTCAACATGAGTAGGAAAACAAAGTATTACACAATGCTATATTAACTTAATAATATAATTAATTAATCCAATAGTAAAATAATCGTAATAATATAATTAATTAATCCAATAGTAAAATAATCGTAATAATATAATTAGTCTATATACACATTTATTTATTGTAAAACATGAATTCCCACACTATATATATTGTAAAACATAATATATATTATATATCTATATCTATATTATTTATTGTTAAGAATATATATTCTAAATTTTTAAAAAATAATGAATTTTATTTGGGGGCTAGTTCTAGTTTATAATCCCAATGCAGATGAGTGCGCACTTACAACAAGTCAACCGTATACTTTAGACCATGTGATGAAATTGAGGGGTAGCTCGTTGATATCTGTTGCGCAAGTTTTCAGTGAGCAATAGAAACCGTAGATTTTTCTTTTAGATGGACGGTCAGATCGACGTCGGAGAAATTTAGACAATATTTACGGTAGATTAGATGAAAAACCTATTTTTTATTTTTATTTTTATTTTAATAAAAAACTCTAATTGGACAAAATTTTGCAATGGATACAATGCAGCAGACACTGAATAAAACATCATCGAGGGAAAAAGAAACAAAAGAGAAAAACCAGTGGATTGCGCAAAATTTTGAAGTGATACGATGGAAACAACAATGAACAGAATATGATCGAGGGAGGGAAAAGCCAGATAAGAACAAGAGCAATGAGTGAGCAAAATGAACAGCATATGATTGAGGGAGGCGAAAACCAAATGATAACAAGAGCAATGAGTGAGCAAAACCTGAATATTGGAATTCGATATAATATAGGGCGTTTTCGGAATCGAACTTGAGACCTTTCACATTAAAAAAATAATTATGTTATTAAATAAATAAATAAAAATTATGAAATGATTTTGCTTTATAAATAAATTGTTAAACTAATCTTTCGGGACGAATGTAATCCTAGTTAATTGGGGTAACTAGGAGGCAGTTTTTCATTTTTTCGGTGGTTTAACTGTAACAGTTTTGTTTCTTTTTATATATTTTTGCATTCATATGGTTTTATTGTTAGTTTTCATATTTTTGGTGGTTTAACTGTAACAGTTTTGTTTCTTTTTTATATATTTTTGCATTCATATGGTTTTATTGTTAATGAATAATATTTCAGAATCGGGAGTTTTTTTTCATTAGGCTGTTACATTGGTATTAGAGCCGGGTTCAGAGATAAAATTTTTTTTAAAAACTCCATGTGAGAGTCGAACAGCCGGTGGAGAGGAGCGGTCGTTCATAGCAGTAAAAAATTCTGAGCAAGTTAGAACCCAAATTCGTTGAGAAAGGATTGCTGGGAGATTAAGCAATAAAGACAAGTTATAATAGCGCTCAGCGAGGAAGGGATCCGCAGTAAGCCTGCTGAATAGCTCGAATTTGGTAATGGCATAAACCCTTTTGACTTAGATAAAGTTTCTTCGAATTTTGAAACGCCCACCAAAGTATTTTTGAAAATTCAGCCCGATTTTATTTGAAGATATATATTTGTTTGAAAGGAATATATATGTATAATTTAAGTGGAGGACCAGATTTTATTTGATGATATATATATATATATATATTATTTGAAAGGAATATATATATATAAGTGGAGGACTTAGAGTAAAAAGTTCCGTGGGCAGAATGTATAGTCATGTAATGGTTTCACTGTTGACCATATATTACTTAATTTTTGACTTACAAATATTTTTCCATTCTTTAATGTCTTATTTTTTCATTTTATTTGATGATATATATATTATTTGAAAAAAGAATATATATATATTATTTAAGTAGAAGACTTAGAGTAAAAAGTTTTGTGCGCAGAATGTATAGAACTGTTATTAGTCCTTACCCAGGACTCATGCAATGGATTCACTGTTAACCATGTATTACCATGTATTCCTTTTAAATTACTTTTATAAGAAACTTTATTGGCTAATACATCTGGAGTCTTATTGCTAACTTAAAGTTCAGAGTCATTGTTTCTTTGTTGCTGCTCCCACATAATGTAATTTTACATTGTTATTGTTATTGTGGCAGCTCCCACATAAACTATCATTCATAAATATTGAACCACTTCTATCTGCGTGCCACAATCTCATTGCAGACACCACTGCAGACACAACAGACAAACAAAACTTCATCAACCATACTTATAGCTGAATTTGCTTATTTTGTGGAGTCATATTTGGATGCTTGTTGTCTATTCCAACAATCCTTCTTAAGATGCCCAGATCGACCTGTGACCACCATTGCTTTTGTTGTTGAGGTTTCCTCGACCTGTGACCACCATTGCTTTTGTTGTTGAGGTTTCCTCGACCTCTGACCACCATTGCTTTTGTTGTTGAGGTTTCCTTACTGGATCTTTTCCTCATCTCCTCAGACAACAAAGCTCCCACAACAGTGTCATAATCAATGGCATCTGTTGAGCTAAACCACATAGTTGTGACCAGATGATCCCAAAACTCAGGAAACAAACACAGTAGCGTAACCGCCTTGTCCTCATATGCAAGTTGTACAACTGTCTCTTCAAGAAGATTATGTTCATCAAGGACTTTGTCATATACAGACTCTCTAGTATGTTCCACAAACCTACTGTTGTCTCCTCTTCAACTATGTTAAACAGTACATCTTCCATAGCCCAAAGCTAATCTTACCATTCTCCACCTCAAACTTAGAACTTCACTTTTAACACAAAAAACCACCCAAAACCTAACTTGTACTACTAAATCTTTAAAAATAAAGAAATAATATTATATTTAAGATTAAAACCCAAAAATATAACTTTTAATTATTTGTTTTATTTCAATGCATAAACGAGCGCTCTCCATTAAAACTATGTTACCAGAAACAAAAAACTAAACGATAAATGAGGCTAGAGGGTTTTGGAGAACAGGAAAAGTGAACGGACACATGCCATTGATTAGCAATCTACTCATGTAGTGTCGAGATGGAATGGAAACGAGAACAGGAATTGGGATGGAATAAGAAATGGATCTCCTGGTCTAGATCTCCTAGTCAGGTTTCTGGTAACACAGTTGTCTTATAACCGAAGCATCTTCTGGCATGATGGTCATTTGTAGAAGTTGAATGGGCACTTGACCATGTGAAGACAATGGAGGATAACAACTTAATTGAACTCATCTTGGATTGAAATTCAGGTGGGTATTTCCCTCATTTCCTCTACTAATGTTATAGTTCATGACAAGTTTCCTATTAGAAGTCTTCAAGAAAACATCATGTGTAATTTTCATTTGGTTGAGCAGGGGCGGGATTTGCGTCAAAATCAATACATATTTGGGATTGTGAGCATGGAAATAAAACTTGTTACAAGTGATTAGGATTGATGTATGTATGCACGTTTTTGGTTTTGAAAATTTCCAATTTCAAATTTGAGTTGTGTAGTCTGCATAGAGACTTTCAAATTTCAAATGAAACATGAGTAGTGTAATGCTATATGGCACAAGAAAGCCACCACAGGCATCTATCTCAGATTCAACTCTCCTCCTTCAAGAAGTGAAAGATTGGTGTTGTGCGTATGTGATTATTGATTTTTGGGGTAAATTAAAATATATATGCAGATCAGATCAAACAGAGAGTACGTACGCGATGAATTGGATTTTGAATTTCTGGGGAATATATCAGACCAGCCCTATATAGTCCAAACAAATGTCTATGCTCTAGCGAAGAGTGACAGAGAGCAGAGAGTAAACCTCTGGTTCGACCCTTCACTGGAATTTCACAAATGTTCCATCTTCTGGAACCATTACCATATTGTGTGAGTCTTGATATCTATTTCAATTCTTCGGCGTTCTAAAGCAATTAATTTTGTTGATTAGATTGTCGTGCATTTCTTTGAGAACTAGGATTCAACAATGCACAGGATAATGCATATTTTTTGTGGATGATATCCCATTAGGGTTTACAAGAAAAACGAAGCGAGAAGCGGTGCATTTCCGGGGACTCAAAGCATGGGGATATTCTCTTCTCTATGGAAAGCAGATAACTGGGCGACGAGGGGAGGAATGGAAAAGATTGACTGGAGCAAGGCTCCATTCGTGGCCTCTTACAGGGATTTTGAGACCGATTCTTGCCAGCTCCCGGGTAATACTAGTTGCGCGTCTAATACCAACAATTGGTGGGAAGGGTTGAGTTACAGAAACCTCAGCCCAAATCAAGCGAGGTTGTACAAATGGGTGAGGATGAATTACATGATTTGTGATTATTGTACAGACAGGAAATGCAATGAAATTAATTGCTGTAAATTCTATGCTGCAGCCTTATAGTTGGTGAGCCTTATCTAGAATTCTTGCATATCCCAAAATGTTTAAGGATACATCATTGGGACTCTCATATAATGACTTTGGGTCTCTCATATAATGACGCACTTTCAAGTGCCCCAAAAAGCACAAAACTTTGTTGGTTACCCTGTCAGAGGGCCCGTGCACATGAGAAGGAAAATAGCCCTCTAAACAAGCTTTAGAGCATACTATACCACCATCATGAGGGATTTCAAGAAGACTTGTGCAACTAAATGGTGTGCAGTGACAGCCCGTCCAAGGCTCTTTGATAGAAATGGTGTGCAACCACAAAAATGGTGTGCAGAGACAGCCCGTCCAAGGCTCTTTGATAGAGATGGTCTGCAGCGATAGCCCGTCCAAGGCTCTTTAATAGAAATGGCAGCAAATACACAAGATAAGGTATAAAATATCAATTCTATGTTTAAATTTTGAATTAATTGACAAAACAATTATGTAAATGGCAGGGGTTCATTTAAACTCCATGTGCATCAGACCATGGTTTAAGTTACAATGACGTCATAATAATGTGGGTTGAGGAATTAGTTATTGTAAATCCTATGTTGCAACCCTGTGGTGCAGAAATACAAAGAGCCCTAAAAGCCTCTAATCGGATTTGCATACATGTACCCCATCAAAACTAAACGATTGATCAGAGTAATCTTGATTGCCTCAATTTGACTATCATCGAGGCTAGTTTTATGTTCAGATTTTAGCAAATTTTCCATTGATGGACCTGACCTCTCATGGCATTTGCTTCACTATAGCCTTCAACAGAAATACCATTAGAAATGATTGAGACTTTGAACATCAATAGAGACCTGACATTACACATTACAAATCATGGCAAAATCCAAATGGCGTGATGAAAATTCTATGCATCTTATGCGAAGCGAGATGGCGTAATGAAAATTCCATGCATCGTATGCGAACAAACCAATGCGTGGCTCGCTAGTGGAAATAGAGAAATACGTGATCAGCTTAAATCATTACCAAGATTGCATATCAATCGCTTAGTTGATGCAAGATCAACTCTTATTAACATTGCAGGGCTACTGCGTAGTTGATGCAATCAACTCAGATTCTGGCTCAATTAATATGTTTATAACATACAAACCATATCTAAGGAGGCTAAATTTTTTGGTTTGCAATTATTCACATTTGACTAAATATGATTAAGAAATCAAGTCGAGTTCATATGGCCGGTCTTTAGCTTGTATGATAAAAAGAAAAATAGAGAGACTACTATTTATCAAACAACCCGTCTTCTTATTTTCTCTTATTTATTCAAAGAGAGTTTGAATTATACTAAGGACACTTTGTGAACATGTGTTTATGGGTAAATGGCTGGAGGTCTATCAAATCGCTATTTCCCCATTCATTCTGTATTTTTCGTTGCTTTTGACATGCAGATTGTGAGAATTGTTTTTGATGTTGCAGTTAAAGTGGTTCTTCAGCCACCAAGTGTTGTTATCAATTTCAATGTCACTTATCTAATTAGTTAAAGCTAATATTACAAGACGGTAGCCAAGGGTTTTGAGTTTTAACTATTTCTCATAAGAGTTCAAGTTCTGTTGTCCATCGAAAGGGTTTTGAGTTTTAACTATTTCAAGCTATGTTGTCTCTAACATTAACATTAAAATTTATGATGTTTTATATTGAAATATTTTTTTTTATGAATATTTTAAAAATGTATGATGTTTTATATTAAAATATTTTTTTAATGAATATTTTAAAAATGTATGATGTTTTATATTGAAATATTTTTTTAATGAATATTTTAAAATGTATTTTTCAAAATAATAATTATGAAGAAAACTTAACAATTTATTCATGTTAATTTATTCATAATGACTTTAACCTATTATTAATGGGATATAATCTAAGTGAAGTAATGGAAATATAACCTAAGTGTGTTGAAATTACCTATATCTCAGTCAGTCAGTGAGATTACTGCCAATAAATTAACCTGAAACCAGAATTTGTCTGTGTTATAATAAACACTAAATTTATGCAGTTAACCTACACCAAAAATATAAAACAGAAATATCTGTGTTGATATAAAAACTGAATTTATGCAGTTAACTTACACCGAAAATATAAAACAGAAATATGACAGCAGAAGCATACAGAACCAATCACACAAAATTCATAACACACCAGATATTACCTTGAAAACTCCAGTGCGGGAAAGCCAGTTAAGAGAGGGCTTTATTGAGCATTCAGGAGAATTATTACAGCAGCGGAGTAAAACTCAGAAACTCTTACAAATACAGAAGAAAAATGCCCAGCTGTTGGCTGTACGGCCCAACCTGTACGACCTGTTCTATACGGCCCAGGTACGGCCTGTACAGATTCGGCCTGCTGTATGACCTGTTTGCTGGTGCTGTTACAGCTTGCAAATAGCCCTCTTTGCTGAGAAAAATCGGCCTGAGCTTGGCCTACTCCTCTCTACTTCTTGTTGTCCTAAAGTGGCCTCTGTTTGCAGCCCAAATTGGCCTCTGTTGGCTGCCCAAACTTGGCCCTGAACTTGCCCTCTCAGCTTCAGCTACTCCCTCTGCTTTTCCTGCCCAAGCTCCTTATCCTTCTCACCTGCCCAATCTCACAAAAAAAATGTTTTTCCAAGTCCACCCTCAGCCCCTCTTTTATCTCTCTTTCAACCTCCATTTTCTTTGAGATGTGTGCCTAGCCTTGGGCCTAAATGACTGAGATTGGGGCTGTTGGATCCCACTCTCCACTAGGAGGTGCGTGGGACCCACACTCCACTAGCAGCCACCTTCAGAGATGCGCTCTCTCTCATTGGCCCCACATTCCACTCAAAGATGATTTTTTGTTAATTTTGTTTAAGTCTAATTTTGGCTGACATAAAAGGTCGATCTAGGCTATTTAAGGTGTCTCTCCACTGGCCTAGGGCACATAGGCACAGCTGAGATACCAACTAAGTTAAAAACCAAGTGAAGAGAATAACATTGCATCCCACAATCACGCAAATTAGACTCAATTAAAAAATAAAAAAATATTTTAAAATGTTATTTGATCACTTTTTTTTAATACTATTTGTTAAGGAAAAATTATATTTATTTAATTTTATATTTACATTAAAAAAAATTATATTTATCAAAAACAAATTACACATCTTTCTTTATTTTTTAATCATGACATCACTGTAAGGTTTTCTCTATTTTTTAATCATGGCATCACGGTCAAATTACACATCTTTCTTTATTTTTTAATCATGACATCACTGTAAGGTTTTCTCTATTTTTTAATCATGGCATCACGGTGAGTAGTATTTCTTTATTCTATTCAATCCAAAAAAACTATAAGGTTTTCTTTATTTTTTAATCATGGCATCACGGTGAGTTGTATTCCTTTATTCTATTCAATCCAAAAACAAAATTAGAAAAAAGCTGGCTAAACCGTACATATTTGCAGTTTCTAATGGTGTGAGTGGAATATTATTATTGTAATCGATTGGAAGCATATCGGTTTTTCACCAGTGATTTTAACAAGAAGTATATATACAAGGAAAGTCCTACAATGGGTAAAGAACACAGAGAGTCCGAAAGACGTGTTGAATCGTTACTATCCAGAGCTGATAGAGAAATGGATAAATTCATCAAGTGCATTTTCCGGGTTGTAAGCAGAGGCATCAACGCTGTCTAAATTATTATTGAAGAATTTATTAAAATGTTATGCCCTTATAACACCTAAAGCCATTCAAGTAACGCCAGTGGCGTGAATATATTCATCCAAAGAGTCTTAAATGTGTGAGGATGGTGCTTGGGATATGCGAAGGGACTTGGGAGTCTTTTGTTGAACAGCAAATTGTGGAGGATCTGCCCGGGCATCTTATGTCGTTCCCTGTGTGGGTTCTGAAGGTCGAGTCGTTCTTCAGAACCCACACATCGTATGATTAAGAAATTCCATGCATCTTATGCGAACAGACCAATGCATGCCTCGCTAGTGGAAATAGAGAAATACGTGGTCAGCTTAAATCATTACTCGCATTGCATCGATGCGGCGTAGTTGATAAAAAAGATCAACTCAAATTCTGGCTCAATTAAGATGTTTATAATATACAAATTATATATAATTAATATGTTTATAATATACAAACTATATATAAGGAGGCTAAATTTTTTGGTTTGCAATTATTCACATTTGGCTAAGTAAGTGTGTTTACTTAACAGAAAGTGTGTGCCTAATGATTGGCTTGCAAGGTTTCACTAAATATGCTCATCTATCCCTATTAGTATCACATGGTATAACGATTTTTCACTTCGCCTGAGGCGACAAGATTTCAATACGAATGCTTTTAATATCACATGGTACAACGATTTCTCATTTATCTAACATATGCTCTTTTGTGAAGTGAAGTGAGCTCTGTTTTTCTATGACAGTAATACCATAATAGTAAATACCAAAGAGAACGTTGCATATGCATTGACATAGGTTGAGTTCGAAAAAAATCAAGCGATGTCCTCATTTTATTGGAAGGAAAAACCAGTATGTTGGAGGGGTTAATATAGTGATTAGATGCATAGACTCCAGACTAGCATACTCAACATCTCCAGTTAAATGCATGCATGAGATTCTCATGCTTATATGCATGCATGATATAGTACAAGCAAATACTTTAAATACGAACAAATTTGAAATTCGCCGTGATGATTTCTGAATTCTTAAAAGCTAGTGGGCAAATTCCCGTGATGAATTCTGAATTCTTAAAAGCTAGTGGGCAAATTCCTTTGTTTGGGATGATATATTAATGAACTAAAAATGAGTTTTCCTCACGTTTTCATGAGATATATTAATGAGCTAAAAATGAGTTTTTCCTCATGTTTTTATGAGATTTTATTGTAAAATCTAAGTTATCTATAACAAAATTAAAGCAAATAACATTCAAATTCAGCAAAATTAAATTAATTGAAACATAAACTACTTAAACAAAGACAGGGACTAATTGGACTAATTGCTATGCAGCTTTCCCTTGTTTAATCTTTAGTCACAGCCTCAGTTTAATACAATCACCTTCTACATAACCAAATATTCTTAAAAGATGAAGTGGCTTTACAAAGGCTTTTTTGGAAAATTAACAACACATTTTTTTTACATAGTTGGTTTTTATAACTGTTAAAAGGGCTATTCAGGGGCATCTAAGCTGTCAAAAACCTCGCCTGAGCCACACCAACCCTTAACATGGTTGGATTTTTTGTCCCACAGCAGCTTAACAACACACTCCGTCACCAACTGTCCTACACCTAAGGAACATTTAATTATAATTTTTAAAACCAAATATAAATATATTAAAAATTTAAAATTTAATTTTTTTTTTTTATGTAAAATAAATAATTTACCATTGCTGATTATGTTATAAAATTTTAGTTTGCAATTGCAATCATATTTTTTTTTGTGTTTAACAATTCATGAATATATACATTAATTTGAACAAAGCCAAAGCATTGTTTATGTTTCACAGAATTAAAATTCAAATAAGCATACTTTGATTCATAATAAGAGAAGCTGTGTTATTTTAGAATCTTATCAATTGTACTTAACCTGAATTAATGCTTTTACAATGCGTCAATATTGTTGTAAGTTTAACCGTTTTATTTCCTTATACTAAAAAGATAATGCTTTCGAAAGGAGAACATGTAATGTATCTAAGTATTATTAATAATAATCCTTATTATGTTCATTAGGGTAATAGTGCCTCTTATATCTTAAATATATGATAATGTTCTTGAACATAAATCATTATATTTTATAATTTCTGTTTTACTATATTTGTTTAAGTCATTTTGGAATATATAACTTTGTGTTTTAACCTATGCATTCTAATGGCATTCTATGAGTACCGCACTGTCAAGACTATTTAAATAATTTGAGAAGTTTTCTATTTAAGATGTATTTTGTTATTGGAAATTATTGCATTGCATTGAGAGAAGCTAGATGGCTATGTATAATTTTTAGGTGACAAACTTTTCCCTATTTAACATGTGTTTAGTCATTGAAAATTATTTCATTTGCATTAAGAGAAGCAAGGTGCATTTTATAATTTAATGTGAAGGAGATGTGTAATATCTATGCCTAATGCTTTCGTGACACATGGCATAAGCTTCCCAATATAACATTTAAAAATTGTTTAAACAATAACAATATAATATAGATGAGATGTATAATGTTTGTGCTTTTGATGATGATCGTGTTACCCTCCATTAAGACCAACATTGATCTATTGGACCTTAACAAAGAAAATCTAATTAATTTGTTTTATTATATTACTTTAATAAGATTAAATAACTTGGAAATAATATTATTGAACTCACTTTGGTTTTTATGGATTAACATGTTATAAATATCAATGGTATTATAAATTTTTGAAAATGAAAGAGAAAAAATGTTTATCTTCTATTTTGTTAGAATTCTAAGCTTTACAAAAAAAATCTTCTCATAATGTTTTAATTCTTATCCACTTCCCAATTTTTCTATAAAACTTATGGAAGTTTTTTAGATTATTTTTACAATATTTATTTTTTTTAAATATCCAAAAAAAAATTACATCACTTTCTTTTTTATCCCTTACCATGCTTAATTCATATGAATCTCTATTAATGATCTATTCAAGATTTTCACCCTCTAAATCAGAATAATCTATAAATACCAAATAACAAAAAAAATTGTACCAATAAAAATGTGCTCACTGTGACACATCGAGTAAAATGCCTTCGCATGGACTTCAAATCTATTTTTATTTCAAAGTGAATTACATAAATGTGTTGCCACACGTTTTTTTTTTTTTAATTCGGAAAACTTTAAAAAGTGCATTTAAACCTATGCATATTCATTTGTAAACATAGAGATAGGCTCACACTCCCACATATATGGGTTTTGGTCATTATTATGACTAACGACTTGGAAGATTAAGATAACAAACGGTTCTCCAATTACATGGTTTCCTATGTCCTCCTATGCGTTAGGTTCTTCATATTCCACATATATGGGTCTCGGTCATTACTATTATGACTAACAACTTGGAAGCTTAGATAACAAGAGGTTCTCCAATTAGAAGGTTTCCTATGTCCTCCTTCTATGCGTTAGATTCATCAATTAGATGGTTTCCCATGTTCTCGCTCTATGTGTTTGCGTCCACTTTTTGTGCACATGCCTTTGTTTAAAGCTTCCAACTCATTCAAAAAGATCTTATATTAGCGTTGAAAATTCGTGAACATTTTTATAGGCTAGAATGGTGGTAATAGGTGCTAATTAAATATAAGGTAATGAAACATTACAATTGCTCCTAGCCACTCCNCTTTGTTTAAAGCTTCCAACTCATTCAAAAAGATCTTATATTAGCGTTGAAAATTCGTGAACATTTTTATAGGCTAGAATGGTGGTAATAGGTGCTAATTAAATATAAGGTAATGAAACATTACAATTGCTCCTAGCCACTCCAAAACTCGTGAAAATGAAAAAGAAAATATCACAAAGACCCTTCATATAAAAAAGAAATAATGAGCAACCACTCTAATACATTCAATTCCAAGCTGGGTACGCTAAAAACAATTTAATAAAAATTTTGATACCAATTTTAAATGTGGAAAAAAATACACAGCACGACATTCAAATTCATTCAGCAATTCATACTAAAAAAGCAAATACAACTACTTTAATTATGCACAACTTCATTCAGCAATTTATACTAAAAAAGCAAATACAACTACTTTAATTATGCACAACCAAAATAATTGAGAGTAAAATGCACAACAGCTATATCAGCATTAGATATTAATAAACAAAATAAATAAGATCACTTATCTTATAAAATATGCAGTCTGTTGCATGTTCCTCCCAACCATAGACTTGTTGTTCCAGTTCTCAACAACAAGTCACCCATGAGTTGGGGCTATGAATCCACAAGAGATAGCGGTCCCTAAGACTGGCGAAAGTCCCCCTCTCAACAAAAAATTCTCACCACTAATTCCAGTCCACCAACTCTCTTCCCCCTCTCTTCCCCATAGCCTGCACAACCCAAGGGATCGGATTCCCCTTCATTGCTCACAATCTCTAAGGCATTTCCACTCCCCTCCTAGACTTCCAGTACAGGTTAGACATGAAATCTCTCTGTTGGGACCTAAGGAATTCTACAGCTGCAACAAGAATTCACCTAGCAACAAAACGCTTGCTTCTCTTGACAAATTCGAACAGAATATTGCTCAGAAGCCGTTGTTAGTTTTGTAGCTCTATAGGTGTCTCAGCATGGGCCTAAGTGTCTCTTATGAACATAATATATATAGAAATAAATATAATAAATAATAAGTCCTGCCTTATCTAAAAGATGTGTCTATTCATGAAAGGACACCCATGTGAGGATATATAAATGAGCCCTCATTTTCATTGTAATGATCTCATTTTACTATTCATTCTTATTACATATATATTTGTTTATATAAATTTGATTACTATATTCTAGATATTTTAGATTATTTATGCATATTAGTCTTTAACCACAACCTAACCCTAGCCACTCAAAAAAATAAAAAAAATTAAATATTCCATAAATTCCAAACAATTGAAAAGGATTTAAACCTACCCATAGTCACCGTATGCCCATACAATAATACAACCACTCCACTAAATATAAATCCGCTGCAATTTCAAGAAAAAGATAAATACTTATCACTCCACTACAAATTAGGAGAAATAAGAAATTAGAAAAAAATAATAAATACCTATTATCCAGATTCAAGTAGGCATTTACTAACTCGGAAGAGTTAGAATTACTTTATTTCAAGTAGATAGAGGCATAGAATTGCATAAAATAGTTACACCACAACCACATTGGATTTGGTAAAGTCAACAACCAAAGGTAATATCAAATATTGGGTATTTACTAACTCGGAAGAGTTCGAATTACTTTTAGTAGAAAGTCGCAACAACCAAAGGTAATATCAAATATTAGGTATTTACTAACTCGGAAGAGTTCAAATTACTTTTAGTAGAAAGTAGCTACTGCATATTTCAGATACATAAAGGCATATAATTGCATTAAAAAAGTTACACCACAACCACATTCATTTCAGGTACATAAAGGCATATAATTGCATTAAAAAAGTTACACCACAACCACATTCATTTCAGATACATAAAGGCATATAATTGCATTAAAAAAGTTACACCACAACCACATTCATTTCAGGTACATAAAGGCATATAATTGCATTAAAAAAGTTACAACACATCGATTTGGTAAAGTACCTTTCCCGTAGGGAAGGGAAGGTTCTCCCCTTTATTTCTTCCAGTCATTAATTATATATGTAATTACGCTCTCGTAGAATTGAGAAAAGAATTGATCTCGGGATTTATTTGTTCTTCCGGTTATGAGTTATGAATTATATAGGTAATTATGCTTTAAGAGCCGAGGAAATAAGTGGCTGCTATTATATATGTAATTACGCATTTCATGATTAAAGTTAACCACCAAAGGTAATATCAAATATTTTAGTATTAAATTAAAGAGTGAGAAAAAGGTGAAAAGTATTGGTATAAAGTAATATATATATATATATATATATATATATATAGTTTAAAAAAGGTTATTAAAGGGTACTTTATTTTCAAAGTAATATATATATATATATATATATATATATATATATATATATATATATATATATATAGTTTAAAAAAGGTTATTAAAGGGTACTTTATTTTCAAATTTTTAAGGCTCCAAGTGAAAAAAGAGTACTTCAAAGAGGAGGTGACTAGTGAGGAAAACAACATGGCAACATTTATAAAGTAAAAAAGTAATATTAATTTTTTTTATTAAAAGTATAGAAGTTATAAGAAAAAAGTTAAAAAAAAAAAATTGAAAAAAAATATTATTTAAAAAAAACCTTAAAAATGAGATAATTTAAAGAAGAGTTATAAGGAAGATTATAAGGAAATTAGTCGTGAAGGTATTCTTAAATTAAAAGCAAGATATAAAATATCGTGAAGTGTTCAAAGTTCTAAAAAACTTAAAAAAAAAAAAGACATTCAAATATCTTTAAAATATATATAATATATCGAGGAAGTTTTATTAAAAAAAAGAGGAGTGAAGGGAATCTTTTGTTCCAAGGAAGTTATTGAAAAAAAATTATAAGGGTATTTTTTAAAGGAAAGAAGAAACTTATCATCAAAAGGTGAAGAAAAGTAATATATATTTCAAGGTTCAAACATAGATTTATATAAAATGGAGTTTTATGGTGAAAAATAAGAAAGAGTTCCTCCTACTTGTAAAAAAATATGTGGATTCCTTATTAAAAGTTAATGAGATTATTCAAGGAAAGAATATCAACATCGTTGTTTGCCCGAAAGCTAGGAACGTTGACCTGACAAACCAATTAATGGTTTTAGAACCAAATATAATTGAAAATGACACGTCTTTCCGCCGAAAAATATGAAATTAATAACCTACAACTATCTATTGGTAATTACAAATTCTTCCGAAAGAAGAACCATTATCATGGTTCAAGCAACCATGGCCCATTATGTTCTTTGATCATAATAGAGCTTATCGGCCGATACGATATATCGGGAATAACCCATTTACTCGCCTAGGTCCTGTGAGGACCGAAGTATCTCAATATTTTTTTGGCACATATTCGAGTGATGGAAA
>ML795352.1:237863-290528 GCA_009831015.1 Picea engelmannii
AAAAGCACAAACATTATACATCTCATCTATATTATATTGTTATTGTTTAAACAATTTTTAAATGTTATATTGGGAAGCTTATGCCATGTGTCACGAAAGCATTAGGCATAGATATTACACATCTCCTTCACATTAAATTATAAGATGCACCTTGCTTCTCTTAATGCAAATGAAATAATTTTCAATGACTAAACACATGTTAAATAGGGAAAAGTTTGTCACCTAAAAATTATACATAGCCGATATGCTTCCAATCGATTACAATAATAATATTCCACACTCACACCATTAGAAACTGCAAATATGTACGGTTTAGCCAGCTTTTTTCTAATTTTGTTTTTGGATTGAATAGAATAAAGGAATACAACTCACCGTGATGCCATGATTAAAAAATAAAGAAAACCTTATAGTTTTTTTGGATTGAATAGAATAAAGAAATACTACTCACCGTGATGCCATGATTAAAAAATAGAGAAAACCTTACAGTGATGTCATGATTAAAAAATAAAGAAAACCTTATAGTTTTTTTTGGATTGAATAGAATAAAGAAGTACTACTCACCGTGATGCCATGATTAAAAAATAGAGAAAACCTTACAGTGATGTCATGATTAAAAAATAAAGAAAGATGTGTAATTTGTTTTTGGTAAATATAATTCTTTTCATGTAAATATAAAATTAAGTAAATATAATTTTTCCTTAACAAGAAGTATTAAAAAAAACTGAGTTATCAAATAACATTTTAAAATATTTTTTTATTTTTTATTGAGTCTAATTTGTGTGGTTGTGGGATGGAGTGTTATTCTCTTCACTTTATTGGTTTTTAGCTTAGTTGGTGTCTCAGCTGTGCCTATTTGTCCTAGGCCAGTGGAGAGACACCTTAAATAGCCCAGATCGACTTTTTATGTCAGTCTAAATTAGACTTAAACAAAATTAACAAAAAATCATCTTTGAGTGGAATGTGGGACGAAGGAGAGGGTGCACCTATGAAGGTGGCTGCTAGTGGAGTGTGGGTCCCACGCACCTCCTAGTGGAGAGTGGGGTCCAACAGCCCCAATCTCAGCCATTGAGGCCCAAGGCTAGGCACACATCTCAAAGAAAATGGAGGTTGAAAGAGAGATAAAAGAGGGGCTGAGGGTGGACTTGGAAAAACATTCTCTTATGTGAGATTGTGCAGGTGAGAAGGTGATGCAAGAGCATCTCAAGCGAGCCAACGCAGAGATAAAAGACAACTCGAAAAGCACCCAGCGAAAATTTTGAAAATGTTATGTAATGGCAATGAGATCATTAAACGGAGGGGACACTTGTATAATATAAACGGACCTTGAGCGATCCGCTCTCATCCTTAGTAGGTAAAAGACATTTATAATAGTTAATGCAAGTAGATAGAATTTAATGCGTAGATTAGACAGTTTAGAATGAAAGAGGGAAACGAGATATAGACACCCTCATTGTGTATTGTAACAGGATGATGTCAATTGAGAAGCATAGAGCATAGAAGAGAAGAAGCAGAGAGCTGTATAGACGAATTCCATGTACAGAAGTTCTGGATTAATACAAAAAGGGCTTTGATTCAGACTCATGGTGTTCAAATATTCTTTGTGTATGCATTGTTGAATGTTATGCTCATGAAGGTTTTACTCTTTCTGTCATGCATTTGATGTTTATGCCATGTGTGTATGATTTCTTGTTAAATGTCTGAAATCTGAGAGAGAGAGAGAGAGGGTAAGGGAAATGAGTTTCAATTGTTTCTCTATCTTAGCAAGAGTTCCTGCAAGGAGTGCAGTTGAATTGTCCGCAAGGAGTGCGTTGACAAAGGGTTCAGAGGTTTATCTCTGAAAGCTCAGATAAGATAGCTTTTGTTCTCATTTCCTCAGAAGTGCAGCTAAGCACAGGAGCCGTGCAAAGTGTGCGTAGGCCGAGTAAAGTCTCAGAGTTTCGCGAACCTGAGAAATTGTTGAAGGACTACTGCTGTAGGGAGTGCGCAGAATTGAAGGACTTCAATTCTTTGAAGAAATTGAAGGATTTGTCGCAAGGAGTGCGTGCAGGAGTCTTCTTTAAGACTCGGGGTTGGAGAAAAGCTCAGAAGGGATAGAGTCTTCACAGTCGTCGATGAAGAGCACAGAAGGTTGATGTCTGGAGGCGTCACAAGGTTGTATTGCAGGCGGTTAAGTTCCGGGGCGAACCACCTTATCAAATTTGTAGAAGTTCTCAGAAGGGAGAACGGACAGTCGGAATTCTCCGTGGAGAATTCGAAAAATCTCGCGAGCTGTCAGATCTCGCAGAATAGCAAGGAGGTTACAGTGGTTGTTTTTAGCAAGCGAAAGCTCAGGAGAGAGAGAGCCGTAGATCCAAGTCAACCAGAGTTGTTGGATTTGGTCGTGGACTTTCATTTCAGGATTTTCGAGAAATGGAGAGTCGGGATTTCGGAGGTCGTGGAGAAGAGTTGCATGACATCGCAACTCGCGAACTCACGAAAGTCGAATAGCCGAAATTGATATCGGGATTCGGGAATTTGGGTTTTGCATTGACAAGAGATTTTGGTATCGAGAGTGTCAAGCTCCCGATACACGAAAATCGCGCTGACCATTGGATCAAGTGGGGAATCACAACCGTTGATTCTTTTGGTCATCAAACATCGAAGTTCGGTAATTCGGGTTTCGGGGGTCCGAGGGATAAGACACTTGATTACAGGATTTGCGAAATCGCGAAGTCCGATCTCCCGAAACGTGAAGGGGGAATTCCACGAGGTTTTGCTGTGGGTGCAGATTTTCCTGAAAGGGAAATAGAAGAGCCAATTACCGAGAGCTCTTTGGGCCAGTGGAAGAAGAATGATCCTATGTACGTGGACTTTTGACCTGCGGGCTAGGAGGGTTGCGTCAGTCTGGTATCAAAGCATGATTCTTGTTTGTATATTTCAGGCAGGAAAAGCGAGAAGGAATTTCAACCATGCCACCGAGGAGAAGGGACAGACAAACACCCGACCCGTCAGAGGATAGGGAGGTGTCAAGAGAAAGAGGTAGGCAGGTGCAGAATCCAGAAGTGGAAAGAGATCTGCATGACATTTGCGCCAGACTCATGGACATGGAAATAAAATAAAGGCGCAGAGCTGATATTGGAGATGTCAGTGAGTCCGAAAGCAAAGACGAAGATGGACATGGAGAAGAAGAAATCACAGCAGAAGATGTAGCAAATGAATGCTTAATTAGAGCTGTTGCAAGAATGAGTGCAAGAGCCAAAATGGACATTCTAGTTTATGAGGGAAACTTGGATGCTGAAGAGCTTCTAGACTGGATTAGAGCTCTGGACACATATTTTGACTATGAAGATGTCGAAGAAGACAAGAAGGTCAAACATGCTGTCATGAGACTTAAGGGACATGCAGCATTGTGGTGGGATGAACTGCAAGCTGACAGACGCTGCCAAGGTAAGAAGGAAATCAAGAGTTGGGATAGGATGATTGCAAAAATGAAAGCGAAATTCATTCCCAGGGGTTATTAAATTACTCTGTTTCGAAGGAATAGAACTTGAGGCAGAAGTTGATGACAGTGAAGGAGTACACTGAAGAGTTCTATAGGTTGAACATCAGGGCAAGTCATTGTGAAAGTAACGATGAAAAGGTTGCCAGGTATATGAATGGCCTGAGATACAAAATTCAGGATGAGATGAGTATGTGGACCATCCGAACGGTGGAAGATGCTTATCAAATGGCTCTAAAGGCGGAAGAGAAGCTGAGCCGAAAGCAGGGTCAAAGAAGCCGAGGAAGAAGTCAGCCCAGGGGAAAGTCAGTTGTCCAAGATAGAAATCAGAAGCCTAAAGAAGAATGGAAGAAACCTCAACCTCAGATTGAGAGAGGTGGAAGCTCATAGGGAGGGCAATACGCTGGACAGAGAGGGCAGTATGCTGATCAGAGAGGAGAATATGCTAATACCAACATGTTTCCTCGTACTAGAGGTAGAGGAAGAGGAAGAGGAAGAGGTGGAGTAATAACATGCTTCACATGTAGAAAGGCCAGACACAAGTCTTATGAGTGTCTAGACAAAAAGAAGGAAGGTGGTGAGGCTCACATTTCCGAAGCACAGAGGTGGAATGTTGAGGCAGAAGATGCTGAAGGCGGAAGATCGCTGATAATGCGAAAAGTTCTCTTAACACCAGAGAAGGAGGTGGAGAGTTCAGGCCAAAGAAACAAACTTTTTCGGATTGCTTGCAAAACCAAGGACAGGGTATGTAAAGTTATTGTAGACAGTGGTAGCACGGATAATCTCGTTTCAACAGAGATGGTAAAAAAACTGGTGCTGGAGACGATTGATCATCCAAGCCCATACAGAGTTTCGTGGTTGCAAAAATGACATCAAGTAAATGTCACTAAGCAATGTTTAGTTGAATTTAAAATAGGAGGGTATAAAGATGAAATACTCTGTGATGTTATTCCTATGGATGTTTGTCATCTATTGCTGGGTAGACCGTGGCAATATGACAGAAATGTAATTCATGACGGGAGAATGAACACATACACCCTAGAGAAAAATGGGAGAACTCACATGTCGTTGCTGATCAAAGATAAAGAATTAAAACTGGAGGTGAGCAACGCTATACTTCTCATGAGTGGGAAGGGACTTCTTAAGGAGGTTAAGAAGAGGGAGGAACCACAATTCATTGTGGTCAGGAAGCCAAAGATTGTTTTAACCAGCACAAGGGTAGATGATTTACCAGAAGAGGTTCAGGAACTACTGGAAGAGTTCGCTGACATAGTAGTGGACGAATTACCTCATTCGTTGCCACTGATCAGAATTGTGAGTCATCATATTGAACTCATACCTGGAGCTAGTTTTCCAAACAAAGCAACGTACAGATTGACGCCGCAGGAGAATGAAGAGGTCAAAAGACAAGTCCAGGATTTGTTGGACAAAGGTTTGGTCAGAGAAAGCTTGAGTTCGTGTGCTGTTCCGACAGTACTCAGTCCAAGGAAAGACGGAGGCTGGAGGATGTGTACTGACTCGAGAGCGATCAATAAGATAACCATCAGGTACAGATTTCCATTGCCAAGGATGGATGATTTGATGGATTGCTTGAGTGGAGCAAATAATTTTTCGAAGATTGATTTAAAAAGTGGTTATCACCAAATCTGCATGAGGGAAGGTGACGAATGGAAGACAACATTCAAAACCAATGAAGGGTTATACGAATGGCTTGTCATGCCGTTTGGTTTAACAAACGCGTCGAGTACTTTCATGAGATTGATGAATGAAGTCCTGAAGGATTTCATCGGAAAATTTGTCATTGTGTACCTGGATGACATACTGATTTTCAGTAAAACAAAGGCCGAGCATTTGAAACATTTGGCTACAGTAATGCAGAGGTTACAGCAAGAGAAGCTGCTGATAAACATGAAGAAATCCTCATTCATGAAGACGGAGCTCATTTATTTGGGTTTTGTTATTTCTGCAGATAAGTTGAGGATGGATCTAGATAAAGTGGAGGTAATCAAGAATTGGCCGTCACCAAAGAATATCTTTGAGGTGAGAAGTTTTCACGGATTGGCTAGTTTCTACCGAAAATTCATTAGGAATTTCAGTGGAATTAGTGCACCAATGATGGACACAGTGAAGAAGAGACACAAATATTTTCACTGGACAGAAGAAGCCGAAAAGAGTTTTAATTTGTTGAAAAGGAAAATCACGGAACAACCAATTCTGGTGTTGCCTGATTTCCAAAAGACATTTCAAATGAAATGCGATGCAAGTGGATTTGCAATAGGGGTAGTCTTGAGTCAAGAAGACAGGCCGATAGTGTATTTCAGCGAGAAGCTGAATGAGATCAAAGTAAAATACTCCCACGTATGACAAGGAGTTCTATGCTACCATTCAGGCATTGAAGAAATGGAGACATTACTTGATCCCGAACGAGTTTGTTTTATACAGTGACAATCATGCACTACAGTTTGTGACTCAACAGGAGAAGTTGAATCAAAGACATGTAAAATGGGTTGAATATATGCAAAATTTCACTTTTGTGATTAAACATATTTCTGGTACTGCTAACAAAGTTGTTGATGCTTTGAGCATGAAGTGTTTGCTATTGCAGGAATTCAGAGTCAAAACATTGGGTTTTGATGATCTCAAGGAGATGTATCAAGCTGATCCAGATTTTAAAGAGGTGTACAAAGCAGCTGAGAATCCAATTCTTAAAGATAGAAGCCAATGGGCAGAATACATGATCCAGGAAGGATTACTGTTTAAAGGTAATCAACTTTGTATTCCAAAATGCTCCATGAGGGAGAATCTGCTAAAGGAGAAACATAGTGGAGGATTGGCCGAGCATTTCGGTCATGACAAGATGTTCGCAAAGTTGAATGAGTCATATTTTTGGCCAGGAATGCGAGCAGACGTCAAAAGATTTGTGGACAGATGTAGAATTTGTCAACATTCAAAAGGAAAGAGGCAGAATGCATGTTTTTATCAACCATTGCCCATACCTAAGAGGCCGTGGGATGCGATCAACATGGACTTCATATTGGGGTCGCCAAGAACACAAAGAGGGTTTGACTCAATCTTTGTGGTGCTGGATAGATTTTCCAAAATGGCACATTTTATACCATGTCAGAAAACCAGTGACGCAACTCACATTGCGAACCTGTTTTTCAAAGAAGTCATTCGACTTCATGGCTTGCCAAGAAGCATAGTTTCAGATCAAGACACTAAGTTCGTAGGACACTTCTGGAGAACCTTATGGAAGAAGCTGGGAACAAACTTGTCGTTTAGTTTAGCTTATCATCCTCAGACGGATGGACAAACAGAAGCGGTGAACAAAAGTCTGGGAGACTTGCTGAGAAGCTTGGTGACAGAACACCACAGCCAATGGGATAACATATTACCACAGACGGAGTTTGCGTATAACGACTCAGTTAACAGAAGCATGGGACAGAGTCCATTTCAGATTGTCTATGGCATGCAGCCGAGAGGAATTTTCGAGCTGAGAGATTTAGAACAGATTGCGACTAGGAGCGCTAGTGAAGAAGATTTCGCAGAAGCGATGAAGAAACTTCACTGCCGGGTGAAGGAGCGATTGCAATATTCAAGCCAAGAATATAAACGAAGAACAGATCAACACAGGAGACAACTTTAGTTTGAAGTTGGCGATTTGATCCTCGCACATTTGAGAAAGGAAAGGTTCCTGAGAGGAACATATAATAAACTGAAAATGAAGAAAATCGGACCATGCAAGGTCTTGAAGAAATTTGGGGCAAATGCTTATGAAATTGAATTACCCGATGGGATCGGAATTTCTCCGATATTCAATATCTCAGATTTGTACCCTTATAAAGCTGAGGAAGCAGAAGAAGGAAATGAACAGCCAGAGGTTCAGTGGATAAAACAAATGCCAGTTGCAGAAAAGCCGCAGATGGAGCGCATAATGGACAAAAAGGTTGGTAAGAGGACCAGGCGAAAGGAATACTTTGAATACTTGGTTAAGTGGAAGGGCCATCCAGTTGAAGATGCCAGCTGGGAAAATGAAGCAGAGATCCAGAAGCATGGACAGACCGTGCGAGAGCTCATGGACAGGAGCCCATGAAAATTTTCAAGCGAGGGAGTATGATGCAGGAGCATCTCAAGCGAGCCAGCGCAGAGATAAAAAACAACTCGAAAAGCACCTAGCGCAAATTTTTAAAATGTTATGTAATGACAATGAGATCATTAAATGGAGGGGACACTTGTATAATATAAACGGACCTTGAGCGATCCGCTCTCGTCCTTAGTAGGTAAAAGGCATTTATAATAGTTAATGCAAGTAGATAGAATTTAATGCGTAGATTAGACAGTTTAGAATGAAAGAGGGAAACAGGATATAGACACCCTCATTGTGTATTGTAACAGGATGATGTCAATTGAGAAGCATAGAGCATAGAAGAGAAGAAGCAGAGAGCTGTGTAGACGAATTCCATGTACAGAAGTTCTGGATTAATACAAAAAGGGCTTTGATTCAGACTCATGGTGTTTAAATATTCTCTGTGTATGCATTGTTGAATGTTATGCTCATGAAGGTTTTACTCTTTCTGTCATGCATTTGTTGTTTATGCCGTGTGTGTATGATTTCTTGTTAAATGTCTGAAATCTGAGAGAGAGAGAGAGAGGGTAAGGGAAATGAGTTTCAATTGTTTCTCTATCTGAGCAAGAGTTCCTGCAAGGAGTGCAATTGAATTGTCCGCAAGGAGTGCGTTGACAAAGGGTTCAGAGGTTTATCTCTGAAAGCTCAGATAAGATAGCTTTTGCTCTCATTTCCTTAGAAGTGAAGCTAAGCATAGGAGCCGTGCAAAGTGTGCGCAGGCCGAGTAAAGTCTCAGAGTTTTGCGAACCTGAGAAATTGTTGAAGGACTACTGCTGTAGGGACTGCGCAGAATCGAAGGACTTCAATTCTTTGAAGAAATTGAAGGATTTGCCGCAAGGAGTGCGTGCAGGAGTCTTCTTTAAGACTCGGGGTTGGAGAAAAGCTCAAAAGGGATAGAGTCTTCATAGTCGTCGAAGAAGAGCACAGAAGGTTGAAGTCTGGAGGTGTCACAAGGCTGTATTGCAGGCGGTTAAGTTTCGAGGCGAACCACCTTATCAAATTTGTAGAAGTTCTCAGAAGGGAGAACGGACTGTCGGAATTCTCCGTGGAGAATTCGAAAATTCCCGCGAGCTATCAGATCTCGCAGAATAGCAAGAAGGTTATGGTGGTCGTTTTCTGCAAGCGGAAGCTCAGGAGAGAGAGAGCCGTAGATCCAAGTCAACCGGAGTTGTTGGATTTGGTCGTGGACTTTCATTTCGGGATTTTCGAGAAATGGAGAGTCAGGATTTCGAAGGTCGTGGAGCAGAGTTGCATGACATCGCAACTCGCGAACTCACGAAAGTCGAATAGCCGAAATTGATATCCAGATTTGGGAATTCGGGTTTTGCATTGACAAGAGATTTTGGTATCGAGAGTCTCGAGCTCCCGATACGCGAAAATCGCGCTGACTGTTGGATCAAGCGAGGAATCACAGCCGTTGATTCTTTTGGTGATCGAACATCGAAGTTCGGTAATTCGGGTTTCGGGGGTCTGAGGGATAAGACACTTGACTATAGGATTCAAGAAATCGCGAAGTCTGATCTTCCGAAACGTGAAGGGGGAATTCCACGAGGTTTCGCTGTGGGTGCAGATTTTCCCGAAAGGGAAATAGAAGAGCCAATTGTCGAGAGCTCTTCGGGCCAGTGGAAGAAGAACGATCCTGTGTACATGGACTTCTGACCTGCAGGTTAGGAGGGCTGCGTCAGAAGGATAGGGAGCTTGGGCAGGAGAAGCAGAGGGAGTAGCTGAAGCTGAGAGGGCAAGTTCAGGGCCAAGTTTGGGCAGCCAACAGAGGTCAATTTGGGCTGCAAACAGAGCCCACTTTAGGACAACAAGAAGTAGAGAGGAGTAGGCCAAGCTCAGGCTGATTTTTCTCAGCAAAGAGGGCTATTTGCAAGCTGTAACAGCACCAGCAAACAGGTCATACAGCAGGCCAAATCTGTACAGGCCGTACCTGGGCCGTATAGAACAGGTCGTACAGGCTGGGCTGTACAGCCAACAGCTGGGCATTTTTCTTCTGTATTTGTAAGAGTTTCTGAGTTTTACTCTGCTGCTGTAATAATTCTCCTGAATGCCCAATAAAGCCCTCTCTTTACTAGCTTTCCCGCACTGGAGTTTTCAAGGTAATATCTGGTGTCTTATGAATTTTGTGTGCTTGGTTCTGTATGCTTCTGCTGTCATATTTCTGTTTTATATTTCCGCTGTAAGTTAACTGCATAAATTCAGTTTTTATATCAACACAGATATTTCTGTTTTATATTTTTGGTGTAGGTTAACTACATAAATTTAGTTTTCATTATAACACAGACAAATTCTGGTTTCAGGTTAATTTATTGGCAGTAATCTCACTCACTGACTGAGATATAGGTAAATTCAACACACTTAGGTTATATTTCCCTTACTTCACTTAGATTATATCCCATTAATAATAGGTTAAAGTCATTATGAATAAATTAACATGAATAAATTGTTAAGTTTTCCCCATAATTATTACTTTGAAAAATACATTTTAAAATATTCATTAAAAAAATATTTCAATATAAAACATCAGAAATTTTTAAAATATTCATAAAAAAAATATTTCAATTTAAAACATCATAAATTTTAATGTTAATGTTAGAGAACATAACTTGAAATAGTTAAAACTCAAAACCCTTTCGATGGACAACAGAACATGAACTCTTATGAGAAATAGTTAAAACTCAAAACCCTTGGCTACCGTCTTGTAATATTAGCTTAACTAATTAGATAAGTGACATTGAAATTGATAACAACACTTGGTGGCTGAAGAAGCACTTTAACTGCAACATCAAAAACAACGCTCACAATCTGCATGTCAAAAGCAACGAAAAATACAGAATGAATGGGGAAATAGCGATTTGATAGACCTCCAGCCATTTACCCATAAACACATTTTTCACAAAGTGTCCTTGGTATAATTCAAACTCTCTTTGAATAAAGAAGAGAAAATAAGAAGACGGATTGTTTGATAAATACTAGTCTCTCTATTTTTCTTTTTTTCATACAAGCTAAAGACCGGCCATATGAAGTCGACTTGATTTCTTAATCATATTTAGTCAAATGTGAATAATTGCAAACCAAAAAATTTAGCCTCCTTAGATATAGTTTGTATGTTACAAACATATTAATTGAGCCAGAATCTGAGTTGATTGCATCAACTACGCACTAGCCCTGCAACCTGCAATGTTAATAAGAGTTGATCTTGCATCAACTAAGCGATTGATATGCAATCTTGGTAATGATTTAAGCTGATCACGTATTTCTCTATTTCCACTAGCGAGCCACGCATTGGTTTGTTCGCATACGATGCATGGAATTTTCATTACGCCATCTCGCTTCGCATAAGATGCATGGAATTTTCATCACGCCATTTGGATTTTGCCATGATTTGTAATGTGTAATGTCAGGTTTCTATTGACGTTCAAAGTCTCAAGCATTTCTAATGGTATTTCTGTTGAAGGCTATAGTGAAGCAAATACCATGAGAGGTCAGGTCCATCAATGGAAAATTTGCTAAAATCTGGACATAAAACTAGCCTCGATGATACTCAAATTGAGGCAATCAAGATTACTCTGATCAATCGTTTAGTTTTGATGGGGTACATGTATGCAAATCCGATTAGAGACTTTTAGGGCTCTTTGTATTTCTGCGTATTTCTGCACCACAGGGTTGCAACATAGGATTTACAATAACTAATTCCTCAACCCACATTATTATGACGTCATTGTAACTTAAACCATGGTCTGATGCACATGGAGTTTAAATGAACCCCTGCCATTTACATAATTTTTTTGTCAATTAATTCAAAATTTAAACATAGAATTGATATTTTATACCTTATCTTGTGTATTTTCAAAATTTAAACATAGAATTGATATTTTATACCTTATCTTGTGTATTTGCTGCCATTTCTATTAAAGAGCCTTGGACGGGCTATCGCTGCAGACCATCTCTATCAAAGAGCCTTGGACGGGCTGTCTCTGCACACCATTTTTGTGGTTGCACACCATTTCTATCAAAGAGCCTTGGACGGGCTGTCACTGCACACCATTTAGTTGCACAAGTCTTCTTGAAATCCCTCATGATGGTGGTATAGTATGCTCTAAAGCTTGTTTAGAGGGCTATTTTCCTTCTCATGTGCACGGGCCCTCTGACAGGGTAACCAACAAAGTTTTGTGCTTTTTGGGGCACTTGAAAGTGCGTCATTATATGAGAGACCCAAAGTCATTATATGAGAGTCCCAATGATGTATCCTTAAACATTTTGGGATATGCAAGAATTCTAGATAAGGCTCACCAACTATAAGGCTGCAGCATAGAATTTACAGCAATTAATTTCATTGCATTTCCTGTCTGTACAATAATCACAAATCATGTAATTCATCCTCACCCATTTGTACAACCTCGCTTGATTTGGGCTGAGGTTTCTGTAACTCAACCCTTCCCACCAATTGTTGGTATTAGACGCGCAACTAGTATTACCCGGGAGCTGGCAAGAATCGGTCTCAAAATCCCTGTAAGAGGCCACGAATGGAGCCTTGCTCCAGTCAATCTTTTCCATTCCTCCCCTCGTCGCCCAGTTATCTGCTTTCCATAGAGAAGAGAATATCCCCATGCTTTGAGTCCCCGGAAATGCACCGCTTCTCGCTTCGTTTTTCTTGTAAACCCTAATGGGATATCATCCACAAAAAATATGCATTATCCTGTGCATTGTTGAATCCTAGTTCTCAAAGAAATGCACGACAATCTAATCAACAAAATTAATTGCTTTAGAACGCCGAAGAATTGAAATAGATATCAAGACTCACACAATATGGTAATGGTTCCAGAAGATGGAACATTTGTGAAATTCCAGTGAAGGGTCGAACCAGAGGTTTACTCTCTGCTCTCTGTCACTCTTCGCTAGAGCATAGACATTTGTTTGGACTATATAGGGCTGGTCTGATATATTCCCCAGAAATTCAAAATCCAATTCATCGCGTACGTACTCTCTGTTTGATCTGATCTGCATATATATTTTAATTTACCCCAAAAATCAATAATCACATACGCACAACACCAATCTTTCACTTCTTGAAGGAGGAGAGTTGAATCTGAGATAGATGCCTGTGGTGGCTTTCTTGTGCCATATAGCATTACACTACTCATGTTTCATTTGAAATTTGAAAGTCTCTATGCAGACTACACAACTCAAATTTGAAATTGGAAATTTTCAAAACCAAAAACGTGCATACATACATCAATCCTAATCACTTGTAACAAGTTTTATTTCCATGCTCACAATCCCAAATATGTATTGATTTTGACGCAAATCCCGCCCCTGCTCAACCAAATGAAAATTACACATGATGTTTTCTTGAAGACTTCTAATAGGAAACTTGTCATGAACTATAACATTAGCAGAGGAAATTAGGGAAATACCCACCTGAATTTCAATCCAAGATGAGCTCAATTAAGTTGTTATCCTCCATTGTCTTCACATGGTCAAGTGCCCATTCAACTTCTACAAATGACCATCATGCCAGAAGATGCTTCGGTTAGAAGACAACTGTGTTACCAGAAACCTGACTAGGAGATCTAGACCAGGAGATCCATTTCTTGTTCCATCCCAATTCCTGTTCTCGTTTCCATTCCATCTCGACACTACATGAGTAGATTGCTAATCAATGGCATGTGTCTGTTCACTTTTCCTGTTCTCCAAAACCCTCTAGCCTCATTTCTTGTTTAGTTTTTTGTTTCTGGTAACATAGTTTTAATGGAGAGCGCTCGTTTATGCATTGAAATAAAACAAATAATTATAAGGGCAGTTGCACCTCCCCCCATTGTATTGTACACAACACTAGATGGGCAAATGCACGCAAAAAATGTCTTCGATCTAGATTTTATATAAAAGTTTACAAAAGCCATATATTTATATAGTGAAAGGCACAATTCACGCCCCTCAAAATTTGATTGATTTTATTGCATTGCACAAATTTGATTAGGAATGTTATGTTTTTCTTCGACTTTTTAATTTATCATTTTCACATTCCTACATAACTGACGTTCTCATTTACAATCCTCACAAATTTACACAACCGTTTTAAGTACCCTACCTCACAAGTATCTTACTCACTCAGTAATGTGTACTTGGTAGCTTGATATAAACTACTTCGTGATAAATTTGCCCACAAATTAAATTTCATATAGACCCACTCAACCTTCTTGCGATAAATTTGCCCAAAAATTTCATATAAACCCAATCAACCTCCCTGCGGTTCCATGTTGTACAAAACACTGAAAATGTCCTTGAGATGGGAAATGGCATCTCAGAAAATGTCCTTGAAACGGGAAATGACACATCTCACCTGGGGATCTTACACTTAGCACCTGGGGTTTATTCACACTGCTTGATACGAGTACACCGATGCAATGGAAATGAGAGTCCCGTTGGCTACCTTGAAGAAGACCTCACGACGCATTACCTGCCCTCAGCCCTCTGTCTCAGCTGAGGATAGCATCGGTGACTATAACACTTACTAACTATTCCACATTCAAACAAACAAACAAACAAATTGAAATTTCTATAATATGAAATGAAAATAGAATTCTCAGTAGGAATTCACAAACTCGTTCTTGACATCAAAATCCACAAACCATAAAAGAAATAAATTCAATTAACTTAATGAAAAAAATGCCCTCCAACGGATTCAATCCCGTGGCCTGGCAAATGCAGTTGCGTCAATCCATGTACTGGGAGGAAATTTTGGGTATATGCCAAGATGAATGGTTGCAATTGCGCGGGCCTTCTTTGTATTGCTCATTAAATATTAATATTAGTTCTAAGTTTTTTAATTAAAAATAATGGTTTTCTTAATTAAAAATAAAAAATAAAAAATAAAGTCTTTATTTCCTTAATTTAAATTGCTTAGCATTGTGTTTTTTAATTTAAAAAAGTTAAGGTGGGGGCACTTGGAACTGTGAAAGGTTGTATGACCCTCCTCCGTGGCTCTTCAATTCAAAATTTCAATCTCGGCGCCTTGTATCATTTCATCATTTAAAATCAACCCACTAAAGTTGTGTACAAAATCCAATAACAACAAAGCCAATTCTGTGTTACTGATCTTACTTTAATGACAAAATTCTGTGTTACTGATCTTAATTTAATGACAACGGTGGAGGCGTGGAGCAGAAACTATTAACTGCAATATCTCCCTCGTGGATCTCTCAGAGGCGGTCGTGGAGCAGACACTGAATGATCTCTAGTTTTTTATTTTTTTGGCAATTTTCTGTTATATATATTTATTTATTATTTATTATTTATTTATTAATTGTTTTTTTTAATGTTACCTTGAGGTAAGGGTATTTAGTCATATCAAGTTGATTGAGCAATTACAAAATAGTTATTCAAACTTTTAAAAATTAAAAAAAAAAAACAATTTAATAAAAATTAAATAAAAACTTTATAAAACTTTAATTTTTTAAAAATAAATTCCATCAATTCAATTCAGTTTGACTAACTGAATCGATGGCTATATTCCCTACTTTGACGAGAACTTTAAAGGTTCAACTTAACTTACTCAAAGGTCACGATTATTCTTTTTAAATTCAAACTTTCGATAAGTAACGGTGGAGGAATTCTTAAATTAATTCCTTTTCTTAAATTACATCCTTTTCCCCTTCCGTCTTGATATATTAGCGCCCCAAGCAAAGACTTCACTTTTTATTAGTTGACCCAAGTTACTTTTTTAAATAAAGAGCGTAACTATCGGCTTAAATGACTGCCATGTTTTTAAGGTGTTGTCTTCCACTCGTGCAGTGTCTTCCTCCTTAACGTCGATTACGTTCTTATTCTCCAATTTCTTACCTTCAATAGCTTACGAGATTCAGTTAATGATAAGATTTTATGATGCAGTGGTATTTTATTTAACATGTCTCCTCTTTTCGATTAGATTCTTATTCTCTATTTTCTTCCCTCCATTGGCTTAAGAGATCCAATTAATTAATGATAAAATCTATAATGCAATGGTATTTTATTACACATGTCTTTCTCTTTCCAGGCTACGAAAGATAGGGTTCGTTCAAACTATAAGTCGAATGCTAGATGTCTATAGGCTAGAGGATCCGCAGGTTATGATACCACTTATGATGTAACTTGCGTTACTCACAGGATGCTGCAAGCATTCACAGGTATGTAACTTGCATTACTCACAGTATACTGTAATAGGTATACGAAATAAGAAGTAAAAGTTACAAAATATGATGATATGCAGAATCTTGTCGTATTCACAGCATACTATAAGCATTCATAGGTATATACCTTGCGTTACTTAGAGTATGCTATAATAGGTAAAGGCACAAAGTCATATACGCAAAAATGCTAAATAACTATTAATAATTATGCATATTACACAAAATAGAATCAACCAAGACGGGTGAAAAGTGCCTCTGCTTTAATGTAGACGGGTGAAAATTGCTCGCTTCGCTTTAATGTAGAATTGTTAATTAGATGCCTGACACTAAAAATAAAATTAGGAAGGAGTAGCTCATTCAAAGTTTATTTGGAAGAAAATTAAAAAAATAAAACTCAACCATCTTAACTGATTGTACAGAATGGGCACATATTTACCATTCAAGTCTTTAATATGTAATGTCTCATTGTTCATTAGACGCTGTACCGTCCATTACTCTCAACGTATCAACCATTTACTCTCAACGTATCATCGTATCTGAATGACGTTTATTTTTACTGAAGTATCTATGAATTAATTTATTCAAGAAACCTATAGTTTAATACATACAATATCTTTCATCTCGCCTTCAATTCTTTTTACAGCGTTGGTAAACCCCTTTTTCTTGTTCAGCAAAGAGTTATGAACCTGAACTTAAGCTTTGCATGATCGCGTGTTCACTTTAACGTAAAGAGCTGTCAAACTCAACCAACATATACGTTGTTATAGGACCATAGATTCGTTGAGTATGTTACAAAAAATGTGAAATGAAACACGAAACTAGTACAACTGGGGAAACAAAAATTTTCAATTTTGGCTGCAGAAACATTTAAAGGTCTCCTTAGATGTTGTTAAATATATATAAAAAGTAATTAATTTTTTTTTAAATTACAAATCCTCAGTTTCAAACATGTACCATCTAATATCTCAATGTGGTAAATATCTTTTATTTTTAAGAATTTTTTAAATTAATTTTTTAATGTTTGATAAATTTCTTTCAAAGATTAAAGCATATATTCTCAAAACTTGTTTACAACATTGATATATCCATGCGATTCATCTATGCCTTGTACGTGTTATCTGTCCCTTGTACCTCTCCTCGATACGTGTGCCTACACTTTCAAGTTGCCATATACCAACAACTATGCAACATCCTCACTGATTAGCCCTGCCTCGTGGTCACCTTGCCACTGCTTAGCAACTCAATGGTGTCAGTTCAACCGTCACTCTAATTTCCCTTTCTTTGGGTTGATTCCTCCCCTTTCCTCATAAATCCTCCTCCACCATCATCCCTTTAGGCCTTTAGTGAAAATTAATCTATGCCTATTGTTGGAGTCTCCTTCCTTTAAGACTACATTCCGCAGATTTTTAAACTTCAAGGCTGTATTTTTAAACATGCCAATTAATTTTCTATGCGGTCACATTCCGCAGATTTTTAAACTTCAAGGCTGTATTTTTAAACATGCCAATTAATTTTCTATGCGGTCATAAGCGTGTGTATATATATATGGAATGTGCATGCATGCACTCTTTTGTGAACACATTATGTAACTGGTGGATCTAAATTTCAAGGCTGTATTTTTAAACATGGTAATTAATTTTTTATACAGTCACATGCACATGTGTATATATATATATTAGGAATGTGCATGCATGCACTCTTTTGTGAAAAAATTATGTCATTGGTGGATCTATTTATAATCATTTAGTCTCACTGTTTAAGAGATGCTATATATATGAGCATACCTATAGAGGTGAGAGTTAGTCTCACTGTTTAAGAGATGCTATATATACGAGCATACCTATAGAGGTGAGAGTGTAATGTGTAGTGAGTGTGTGAGAGTAAGACGCAATACTGAGTTGATTGTGTATATGAGAGGAGAGGATGGTTGTATGTTTGTGTTGGCTATTGTAATTCTCCCTTGGATAATAAGAATACCGATTATCATTGCTTCATGGTTTTTTTTACATTGGGTTTCCAGGTAAATCATTGTTATTACTTGTTTATACTATGTTTGTACTCTGTTTTACTTCAGCGTCTTAACAAGTGATATCAAAGCATAAGGTGAGAAAGCCATTGCATGAATGAACGGGATCTACAAAAGAATTTCTGTGAAAGAGGGTGTTGCTTGAGACATTGTTCTGGTGATGCCTGATGCACTGCAAGTGTGATAGAGCTGCAAGTGCAAGAGGAAGCCATTGCATGAGCAGGGATCCGTGTCCCGCGTGTTGGAAGAGATTCATTGCGAGATAGGCGATAGCCTCTTATCATCGTTGTTTGCAACTTTTGGGAGGGTGTGATACCCGTCAAAGTCGAGGTAGAGTGATAACGAGAAAGTCGTGGAGTGATTTTTCTTTGTGAAATCGTTGAAGGAAGTTTGAAAGTTCAACCAGGTATGAAAGTATATTTTTAATTGAGTTCCATTAAAAAGGATAGCCTTTATCTTTAAATGAGTCGAGGTTGTGAAATCGTTGAAGGAGGTTTGAAATTTTTTAATTGAGTCCGGATCGCCTTTATTTTTAAATGACTGGAGGATGTCTTCTTTATTTTAAATATTAAATGGTGGAAGTGTGAGGTGATGTTTTTTAATAAAAGGTTTTTTTTAATACTTATTAAAACTTATATTTTGGGGTTTTAATCTTAAATATAATATTATTTCTCAGTCTAGTATAAGTTAGGTTTTGGGTGGGTTTTTGTGTTAAAAGTGAAGTTTTAAGTTTGAGGTGGAGAAATTCAGTGGTAAGAATAGCTTTGGGCTATGGAAGCTCAAGATGTGGGATTTGCTTGTGCAACAAGAAATGCAAAAGGTTTTGGCGGGCAACCGGCTAGCAAGATGTATTCTTTAACATAGTTGAAGAGGAGACAACACTAGGTTTGTGGAACAGACTAGAGAGTTTGTATATGACAAAGTCCTTGACGAACATAATCTTCTTGAAGAGACAATTGTACAACTTGTATATGAAAGAAGGTAGAAAATTGTTGATCACTTGAATGTTTTCAATACTTTGATTTGTCAATTATCTAGTATGAGTTTTGGGATCATCTGGTCACAACTATGTGGTTTAGCTCAACAGATGCCATTGATTATGACACTTAGCTCAACAGATGCCATTGATTATGACACTGTTGTGGGAGCTTTGTTCTCTGAGGAGATGAGGAAAAGATCTAGTAAGGAAGCCTCAACAATAGAAGCAATGGTGGTCAATTATGACACTGTTGTGGGAGCTTTGTTCTCTGGGGAGAGATGAAAAGATCCAGTAAGGAAACCTCAACAACAGAAGCAATGGTGGTCAGAGGTCGATCTGGGCATCTTAAGAAGGATTGTTGGAAAAGACAACAAGCATCCAAAGATGACTCCACAAAAGAAACAAATTCAACTATAGGTATGGTTGATGAAGTTTTGTTTCTCTATTATTGTCTGCAGTGACACTGTGGCACTGTGACACGCAGATAGAAGTGGTTCAACATTTATGAATGATCGTTTATGTGAGAGCTGCCACAATAACAATAACAATGTAAAATTACATTATGTGGGAGTGGCAACAAAGAAACGACGACTTTGAACTTTAAGTTAGCAATAAGACTCCAGATGTATTAGCCAATAAAGTTTCTTATAAAAGTAATTTAAAAGGAATACATGGTCAATAGTGAATCCATTGCATGAGTCCTGGGTAAGGATTAATAACATTCTATACATTCTGCCCACAGAACTTTTCACTCTAAGTCCTCCACTTAAATAATATATATATCATCAAATAAAATGAAAAAATAAGACATTGAAGAATGGAAAAATATTTGTAAGTAAAAAGTTAAGTAATACATGGTAAACAGTGAATCCATTGCATGAGTCCTGGGTAAGGACTAATAACAGTTCTATACATTCTGCCGACAGAACCTTTTACTCTATATATATATTTAAGTCCTCCACTTATTTAAGTCCTCCACTTAAATATTTAAGTTCTCCTTTCAAATAATATATATATCATCAAATAAAATCTGGTCCTCCACTTAAATTATATATATATATATTCCTTTTAAACAAATATATATCTTCAAATAAAATCGGGCTGAATTTTCAAAAATACTTTGGTGGGCGTTTCAAAATTGGAAGAAACTTTATCTAAGTCAAATAGGTTTATGCCATTACCAAATTCGAGCTATTCAGCCAAAAATACTTTGGTGGGCGTTTCAAAATTCGAAGAAACTTTATCTAAGTCAAATAGGTTTATGCCATTACCAAATTCGAGCTATTCAGCAGGCTTACTGCGGATCCCTTCCTCGCTGAGCGCTATTATAACTTGTCTTTATTGCTTATCTCCCAGCAATCCTTTCTCAACGAATTTGGGTTCTAACTTGCTCAGAATTTTTAACTGCTATGAACGACCGCTCCACTCCACCGGCTGTTCGACTCTCACATGGAGTTTTAAGAAAAATAAATATCGCTGAACCCGGCTCTAATACCAATGTGACAGGCTAATGAAAAAAAACTCCCGATTCTGAAATATTATTCATTAACAATAAAACCATATGAATGCAAAAATATATAAAAAAGAAACAAAACTGTTACAGTTAAACCACCAAAAATATGAAAACTAACAATAAAACCATATGAATGCGAAAATATATAAAAAAGAAACAAAACTGTTACAGTTAAACCACCGAAAAAATGAAAAACTGCCTTCTAGTTACCCTCCAATTAACTAGGATTACATTCGTCCCGAAAGATTAGTTTAACAATTTATTTATAAAGCAAAATCATTTCATAATTTTTATTTATTTATTTAATAACATAATTATTTTTTTAATGTGAAAGGTCTCAAGTTCGATTCCGAAAACGCCCTATATTATATCGAATTCCAATATTCAGGTTTTGCTCACTCATTGCTCTTGTTATCATTTGGTTTTCGCCTCCCTCAATCATATGCTGTTCATTTTGCTCACTCATTGCTCTTGTTCTTATCTGGCTTTTCCCTCCCTCGATCATATTCTGTTCATTGTTGTTTCCATCGTATCACTTCAAAATTTTGCGCAATCCACTGGTTTTTCTCTTTTGTTTCTTTTTCCCTCGATGATGTTTTATTCAGTGTCTGCTGCATTGTATCCACTGCAAAATTTTGTCCAATTAGAGTTTTTTATTAAAATAAAAATAAAAAATAGGTTTTTCATCTAATCTACCGTAAATATTGTCTAAATTTCTTCGACGTCGATCTGACCGTCCATCTAAAAGAAAAATCTACGGTTTCTATTGCTCACTGAAAACTTGCGCAACAGATATCAACGAGCTACCCCTCAATTTCATCACATGGTCTAAAGTATACGGTTGAGTTGTTGTAAGTGCGCACTCATCTGCATTGGGATTATAAACTAGAACTAGCCCCCAAATAAAATTCATTCATTTTTTAAAAATTTAGAATATATATTCTTAACAATAAATAATATATATAGATATATAATATATATTATGTTTTGCAATATATATCAAATAAAATTCATTCATTTTTTTAAAAATTTAGAATATATATTCTTAACAATAAATAATATATATAGATATCTAATATATATTATGTTTTACAATATATATAGTGTGGGAATTCATGTTTTACAATAAATAAATGTGTATATAGACTAATTATATTATTACGATTATTTTACTATTGGATTAATTAATTATATTATTAAGTTAATATAGCATTGTGTAATACTTTGTTTTCCTACTCATGTTGAATATATATTGTATAAATTAATTATATTATTACATTAATATAGTATTGTGTTAATTTAATGTGAAATTTGTTTGAAGGTATTGATCAGAGTGGTGAATAGACGACCAAGGCCGAGACAATAAATATTTTAAACAAAATATATTATATTTTCGACATTTTTTTTTTTTTTGAGTGTGATAAAGTAGAAGTGTGAATGGGCTTCTTTTTTTTTTAAATAACGGAAACCAGAACAATTGGCACCCAATGCTATCCTTGTCAAAAATAGGCGGTCCGTCATTTGTCCTGCTTGTAGGAAACCAAGACGGATGGCATCCCATAGTTTGAATTGTAACTAGAAGTTTAGAAAATACAACTAGCTTAGACCATGACAAAACGGTCTTGACTGACTCTAGAACCATAAGCAATTAGACCATAACCAGAAGCATAACCATAAGCAGTTACCCAGTGGCCGCAGAGGTGGTCATGTTGACATCTTCGTCCTGTGCTCCCTCCCTAGCTAGCATCACGAAAGGCTACACATAGGTTGGGCATCTCTGCCATGTTGGCGCGTTGGAGAAGGCGTTGTATAGCATATCCAGATGTTGGCTCATGAGGGTGCCACGGTGGACTTGGTCTGCCATCTGGCTCCTCATATCGAACATCAATTCAAGGTGCTCCAGGTGGAAAAATGGCGGTGGTACACACCACTGTTCCTGCATGGACGAGATGGGAGGTGGCGCGAGGACCTTGCCACCCTCCCTCGATTTGCCACCTGACCTGTTCTCCGCGGCCTCGCTTGGTTCGGCCTCGCTCTGCTGCTCCATGTCTGCTCTCTGACCCTGTGACTCTGTCTTCTTTTCCTTGTCGCTCTCCATGCCTTTGGCCAAGGCGTAACCAGCTGCGGGTGCAACATTCTGAGAATCCAGATCCTTTGGAGTTTCCTCCTCTATGTAACAAATGGGAAACTCTTCCAATTGCACATCCCCTATGCTGCAACCTTACTGCTCCACAGTGGCGGCCATGGTGGCTTCCCCTAGGAGGTTGTTTGGTCGCTGCCAATTATCGAGCATAGTGAAAAGAAGATGCTCCGGAGGAGCCTGAATTGGCTCCTCCGGGAAGACCTCCTCCACGTACGCCATGGGAGGCGTTCTAACCAATTTTTCCCTACACGTGAGTTGAGTTCGGGGCATAGACAACGCACGCTCCATTCGTTGTTGTCTCTTCTGACGAGCATCAAAGGTGTACCAGGCAGAGCCACGACGTGGCTTCCCTCGTTCTCGCGACATTGGAATGAAAATTCGGATGGATAAAATGCAGAGGGTGTTCTGGTGGTTGCACCAGAGCTCACAATTGCCTGTCTGGTGCTTGCCAAAATCAAACTGGATGAATCCATGGCGAGGATTGTTCATAAACGGATGGAGCGACAAGACACGCTCCTTCATTAACTCTCCCACCTTAACTGACTGCATCTCTGGACTGCTCACGCGAGAGAGAAGTCCCCTGTCGTGGAATTGGTGGTTGGGGCCAGCTCCCATCCTTAATGTTGAGGGGATGGGAGTCGACCTACCTCATTTATGGTCAGGCCTGGTTCTGTCTCAGGTGGCTTTGATGCTCTAAATGTCACCCCATCCAAAGGCTTCGCTGTCATCTTTACAATAGAAGTGAAAATTAATATTAATGATATTGTAGAAAAATATTTTTTTTAATTTTTTTTAATTAAAAAAATAATTATTGTAACTTTCCTATATTCGACATTGAAAATGAAAGAGAAAATTTAAAACCAACTATAAAACTAATAGTTATTCAACCTGGTATCAAATGTTATAATCCCCGGACTAATAAAATCAACTAATTACATAACATGGAATATGAAATAAATGTAATATGATCACATTAAAAAATCACTAAATAATTAAAATTAAGGTTTTATAAATAACTAAATAAATTTAGTCTTCATGGAAGATGCATTAGAACTTAACTTATTAAAATATTACACTTAAATATATTCTTTTTATAAAAACTAATCATATAAAATAAATATTATTTTAAAATGTTGCTCTACCTTAAAAGACAATAAATAGGAATAAATTCTTTTCAAAAAAAAATCATATAAAATGTTTTCTTAAAATAAATAAAGTACGAACATTTTTTAATATCACATTTTACGTTAACATAAATAAATCATATAAAATGTTGTGTTAAAATAAATAAAGTAGGAACATTTTTTAATATCACATTTTACCTTAACATAAAAAGTATGAACATTTTTTAATTTCATTATTTATAATTCAAGTTAAAAAAATTCATATAAAATGTTGTGTTAAAATAAATGAAGTTGGAACATTTTTTAATATCACATTTTACCTTAACATAAATAAAGTATGAACATTTTTTAATTTCATTATTTATAATTCAAATTTAAAAATTATAGGATAAATCTTTCATCACACTTTCAATTTTTAATATATTAACTATTTAAATTTTAATCAAATTAATAATCATCAATATCTTTATAAATATGAATGTATTACGTTAAAGTACAGCTTGAGTTGAGTAGAACTAATGCTAGCCAATTCTCTATCGGTCATAAAAACTAAACTGAACTAAACTGTTGGGCTTTAAGCTCTTTAAATGTAACAAGAATGGAAACTGTTGAAGCTTTAAAGCTTTAAATGTAACAACAATACCTCCCCATGTGCGTGTTTGACATTCATTTAGAGATGCATACGATACGATCTATGCATTACACCTTATGGAATTCATGGTACGTACAGTTTTCATTCTTGTTACATTTAAAGCTGCAACAGTTTTTATGCCTGATAGACCCAAAAAAATTGTTTTTCTGGTCATCTGTTGAAAACAGACATAGAAGAAATCGTCAATACACGTGGAACAATCCATGTGTAAATGTTTACTCTATCCGGTGGAAATATTTAAAAGATCAGAGTAGGTAATTTTTAAATGGAGAAATGTATTAGAAATTAGAATATATCACATATGCAAAATCCTTGGTAGTTAATGCACTCTGATTTTTACCTTATCCATTCCCTCTCCAATTACAGTTCATTACTCATTTTCAAGAAGAGATTGCATTTTAGTTGTGTTTATCTAGATTTAGACTAGCATTAGTTTCTACATTTATGTGTAACCTTTTACTTGTCAAGGCTCTAATACCAGGTTTTGTTTGAAAATTTTGGGAATTTCATTAACTCTTTCATATTGGTAAATCAGCTCACCTTTTGTCACAGGATGATGCACATATCTTCTGTTTGCCTAGCCAGATCAAGGACGAAATAAGAGGTGTTTTAGATCTGACAGAAGCGATCTTGTCTCAGTTTGATTTTAAGAATTATGAAATAAATCTATCAACAAAACCTGAAAAGGCAGTGGGTAGTGATGTTATTTGGGAGAAAGCAACTTCTGCTTTAAAAGATGCTCTTGAAGACAAGGGGTGGGACTATTCTGTTGATGAAGGAGGTGGTGCATTTTATGGCCCAAAGATTGATCTTAAGATTGAAGATGCACTTGGAAGAAAGTGGCAGTGTTCGACAGTTCAGGTATAATTTTTTTGGATAATTAATATCTAGACTCTACCGATTATGCATTTTTTCGGATTCAGATACTCATCTACTGTTTGGTCTAGGTTATCTTCACAATACGATGTTTTTTCTCTCTCAGGGTTGAATAAAAAGAATACGATGCTGTAGTTATGTGTAATATGGATTCTGTACCCTATGATATAATGTAATAGAGTGTTGTTTGCAGGTGGATTTCAATCTGCCTCAGCGATTTGATCTATTCTATATTGATTCAAACTCAGAGAAAAAACGGCCCATCATGATTCACAGGGCCATCCTAGGATCTCTTGAAAGGTTCTTTGGCATATTGATAGAGAATTATGCTGGTGACTTTCCTTTGTGGCTTTCTCCAGTACAAGCACGTATTTTACCCGTAACAGACACTCAGGTTAGTAGATTGATTAATGATGAATTTTTGTTTGACAAGAAAGATACCAGCTGCTGAATAATTCTTTTCACTATATCAGGTCCCATACTGTCAGAAGGTAGTGGCAAAGATGAAAGAGAAAGATATTAGAGCAGAATTATCATATGGTGAGCGTCTTAGCAAACTAATTAGGAATTCAGAAACACACAAGATACCTTTGATGGCAGTTGTGGGGCCAAAAGAGGTTGAAAGTGGAACTCTGACTGTTCGCACGAGACACGGGGGAGAACTTGGGACCATGACCATCGATGAGGTTATAGAAAAAATTCAAAAGGCAGCAGCTAATAGAAATTTTTTATAGCATCATAAAATTCAGTCTTATTGTCTCCAGTGCGGCAATTTCCTTTAGCTTATTCATTTCTTGGGGACAAATGTGTTTGTAGCAAAAATGAAGGCCAGAAGCATTTACCATATTAATGTTAGTACATTCTAGCCAGAATGACATTGCATGGAAATTTGTGCGGAGTCTTGTTCAATGTTATGGATAACTTGATATATAGATGCTTATTTCCCCCCTTCTTTTTTTAAAGGATAGAGGATGCTGCATTTTCCTGTATAGTGCTGCTCATGATGAGGCTAACAATAGCTCTTTTGATATAATATAATAATTTGTATGTCCTCTTCCATGTTAAGTAGTTTTTTCATTGGGACTTATGGATGCTCATGATAGAATTTGGCTTGGTAACAATAGTGGAGCCGAACGACAGTAAATAGCTGTGCCTTTATGTTATTTGTTTGCTTTGTTGGAAGTTGGAACTTATGGATACTCATCATGGAATTTGGCTGGGTAACAATCCTCGAAAAGAAGGAAAGCAAACAGTTATAGTTGTGCCTTCTTTATGTTACTTTTTTCTATATAGCCAATATTAAGGAATACAATATTTAAAATATGATGTAATTACTTTTACTATTTACTATTTGTAAAATTCACAAATTCAAATTTAAAATTAACCATTTTAAATGTAGCTATACATATTTTATTGATTAAGGTTGCTTGGTCAATAAATTAAAAAAAAAACATAAAACATTTTAAATGTAGTTACATATCTTATTGTTTAAGGTTACTTGGTCAATCAATTTTCAAAGATTTGATTTTTTTAACATATAAAAATATAAAAATATATTAATATGTTACATAATAATGATAATGATATAATCACTAAAAATTATAACCACAATATATATAAATATACTAATATGTTACATAATAATGATAATAATAAAATCATTAAAGATTATAACCATTCAACATTATGATTAAAGAATGAGTTTTTATTATTTATAAGTAATATCATTAAGAGAGTTATTGTAATTCAGTGTATTCATACTATTTAATTTAATTTTTTTTATATGGATTTTTTTTTCACATTTTTTGGAGCATCTTTGATCTCAGCTTTTTTGGGCAATTTTCAATCTTTTTGCTATGAAAACATTAGTCAAAATTACAAGAGGATGGATTGAGGGCATATGAGTCACACTAAGTGAATATAAAACAATTAACTTGTGCAAGTTGATAAAGAAATAAATGTAAAGATCAATTGCTTGTCAAAACACCATCCAAAATTTGCAAAAGAGCAGAAACAATCTCCCCCTCAAATTGATCTAATCTGAAAATTTATCATAGGGAAGAATAGGAGCAATTACTTTGCTACAAAGAAAATTGAATCAAGATAGAAGGTTAAAAAAATTGAAAGGAAAACTCCCAATGCGCAAAACATCTTGGAAAAACATAGACATCTGTAGATAGGGGTGTGTTTGTAGGTTTCTTGTAGAAAAAATCAAGGATTAGGGGTGGGTAGAGAGAGCATCTCATATGTGTTTGTGAGTGTGAGCATCTACAAGAAAGCCAGTCAACTACAAAGGATTACCTTGTAGTATCTAGGAACACCGAACCACAAATCAAGGTGCACACCAAAATGGTAGCCTACATTTTCTATGAATTTGGTGGCCACCAATCAAGTTGCCATTTCCAAAAAATGTTGAGGGCATATTGTTTTTTTTCTTACATTGATGACACATTTTCTCCACACTCGAAGGATAGGTCTAATTCTTAATGACATGCTCAGTGATCTCCTTGTGGTATGCTCACATGGTGTGGCTTTTATGTGTGTCATTGGCAAAAAACACACTCAAGGAACCCAACATCCCTATCTAGAGGAGAGTTGTAGGGTCCCACAAAGTCAACCTCGTGACTTGATGGGGTCAAAACCCCACATAAACCACTTGGTCTACCCACTGTTGCAGGTACTTGACATTGTTATTTAGAGAAGAGTTATAGGGCTACATATAGTCGACCTTATGCATTAATGGGGGCCAAACCCCATGCATATCAGTTGGTCCATTCACCATAGACATCCTGATCCAGGTGGATATTGGTGGTCATCCACCTGTTCCAAATTCCAACTGGCTTATTTTGGAAGCTTTCATATCGATACATCTTTATGTACTTCCAGGGCCGTTTTGGGGCTCTAAACAATGTTTTCTTGGCCTTTCGTAGTTAAATTGTAGACAGAGTCAGAATTTGTTAGCATAATGCGTAGTTCTCGAAAATACCTTTCCAACAAACTATTACGTGCCTAAAACAAAAATCATATGCAAAAGTTACGACCCCAAAAAGTTAATGTACTAACTTACCCTAACGGGTCCTGCATGACTTTTGACGTTTCATCTCCTAGGGTTAGGTTTTTGGATGTCTAGGGTTTTGACATTCATGTTTATCATAAAAAGGCCTTCAAAGCCTCACTGTAATCATCTTCTTGCAAATGAGCGTAGCTGTCACATCTCTTCTCAGAGATAAAACTACAACCATTCCAACGAGTCTTGCACTCTGTATTTTTACAGTCTATATAATTCTTTCATTAATAGAAATCATGTATTGTTGTATCTCTCTGTTTCTGACAATTTTCATGAGTATATCATTGTAATATCTCTACTTTCATTTTGTTCCGAAAATAATCTGGATCAGTGGTATCAAAGCAGGCTGTTCTTAATCGTTTTTTTAAGCGCATATCCTCGACGAGGTCCGAGTATAACAATTTGGGTCTCAAACTTGTCTCTCTTGAGGACAATCACTCTCTCACGCTCAGGAAACCCTCTATGGTGGAAGAAAAGAAAAATGACCGAGTAGAAGATTATATTAACCTGTTGCTTGAGCAAGCTCTCGTGCGACAAAGGGATGAAATGATGGAGAAATTTTCACACATCCTTCAACGCCTGTCGATAGAAATAGACGCATCTTCATCAAGCGACCATTTTGGAGGAACCTCTCGCTTCAAGGTACAAGTTAATTTTGATATTCCCATATTTGAAGGTCAGATATATGAGAATGCCTTAGAAAAATGGTTAAATTTGCTAGAAGGTTATTTCTTTGTTCAAAATTTTTTCGATAGGAAAAAGATCACCTTCACACTACTCAAGTCTTTCCGCCATGCCGAACATTGGTGGGAAACTTACTGAGAGAAAAGCTCCACAGAGGAATCTGGAATATATGGGGCCGATCCCACTTGGGATTTTTTTGTGGATGCGGTCAAGGAACAATAATACCCTGTTGATAACTATGAAGACCAACACATGAGATGGACCACACTGTGGCAAGATAAGAGCCAAAGAATGTCGGAGTTCACAAACACTTTCCATACCTTGCGCACCAAGCTGGGTATCAAAGAATCCGAGCAACATCTCGTTCTGAAATATCGACGTGGGGCTCTGCATAGGTACATCCAAACCGAAATGGATTTCCTAAACATCTCATCATTGAAAGTTGCCTATCGATATGTTGTCAAAATCGAGCAGAAATGTAGGCAAAATAACAAATGGGAGTTTGGGTCTGCAAATCCACAACAACCAAATCATGGTAAAGACGAACCTAACCAACAAACTCCAGACAACCAATCCAAGACACGTGACAAGAAAGGTAAAGGAAAGACAAAGAATGACACTGGGAAGTGGTGTGACTTCCACAAAATCCCCTGACACAACATCGATAAATGTCGCTTGAAACCGTCATTGGTGGTCGAGGTCAAAGACAATGATCCAAACCTTGATTTAGAATCTGAGCCAGAAAATATTGAAAACATGGAGATCATCGACACAGACCCCACTGCTACTGTCGCGACCATAATAATTCAACCAGAAGAACCAGTAGATCCTGAAGAGGGGGAGCACCTCTTCCATTCACAGATGTGGGTGAAGGGGACCTCATTGCATTTCATTGTTGATAACGACAGCCAGAAGAATCTCATCTCAGCTAAGGTCGTCAAACATTTGGGGTTGTCAACAACACCACACCCGCAACCATACAACATTGGGTGGATTCACCAGGGACAAGATCTTCGTGTTAGCCAACAATGTCATTTGTCCTATGGAATCCATCCCTTCAAGGATGAGGTAGTGTGTGATATTTTGCCTCTTGATGTTTGTGATATTGTTTTAGGCCAACCATATATGTGGAAACATCATGTTGTTTATGAGTCTTGACCCCGTAGTGTCATTATTACTCTAGGGGGTCAGCTCTACAGGATACCAGAGTTAGTTTTGACTACTGTTCCACCAAAACAGTGTCGTAAGGTAATCTCTCATACTGCGAAATTCATCCTCTTCACAGTTTGTTCAAAGGATGCACAGAAGACCACTACAACCTCAACACCTTTTATCCAGTAGAGAAGATTGCAAAAGAAAAAACAGATATTGTTCCTTCACCTCCAATGGTGCCTACACAATGCCCCGTCAAGCCCAGAGACAACAGGTTGGTGGAACAGATTCAACCCCGCCCAAATTTGTCCCAAGAATAAAATATTTAATTGGGATTCCTTCAATAATGGGTGCTTCCTTTAAAACCTATTTTGTTGAATGTATTAAGGATCAACATTACTTTTTCTCAAACTCTGTCATAACACATTAGTAATCCTCTTCAAATATTTAATTGGGATTCCTTCAATAATGGGTTCTTCCTTCAATAATGGGTTCTTCCTTCAAAACCTATTTTGTTGACTGTATCAAGGGTCAACATTACTTTTCCTCAAACTCTATCATAACACATTAGCAATCCTCTTCAATGTTGGGCATTAAAATCCTCCTCAAAGTATGGAGTGCTTTACCTTGGAATGTATGTCTAGGGTCCCTTGTATATTGGATGTAGTTCTTTTATACAACCAACCTTTTGGAACATGTGCAAGTAAGGGGTTATGGTGTAACCATCCCCCAAAAGTAGGGTTGCTTGACCAATAAATCGTAACTTGTCTTCAAAATGGAAGTGCACCTCTAATCATGTTGTTTATCTTGTCAATGGGTTGTCATGTCATCTATATTTCCTTGCCCAAGTAACACTCTAGTTTTTAGGATGTTTAGACACTTACGAGTTAGTTAAGTTCAACTTGGTCTAATATGTCTTCAGGAAAAAGTGTGTTTCTTTAGTACGTATTTGTACTTGTGTTATTTGATGGTCATGATATGGTTTAGACATAGAGTGATCCGACATATCATATTCTCCTCACTCTTAATGGCTATATTGATCCCTGGATTAACACCTAATTGGTCCATGATATCTATTTAAAGAGCATGGAGGATCATTTTCTAATGATCGATTGTGAGAAACGGTTTCCCTCTTCGAGAGTTTTAACCGTGTAAAAACATCAATATATAGATATTTGATATGGTTCAAATGGTTATTGAAGGTGTTCGTCCTGTGTAGGAATAACATGCTTTGTCAAACATGGTATTAGAGCCTATTTGAAGACCCACTCCCATTATGGATCGATATCTTGAACTTGTGTTTCCAAATTTTTGGGTTTTGATATTTCTATTCATTTTGGGATGAGAAAAATATTCCATTGTGTTTGGAGCACTTCTTTCAGTTGGAAACACTTTTTGTTTCATTCTAAAAGGTTTTTGTTTTCCCAGGATATAACAATTTTTGTTATATCTAGAGGTATAAACTCAAAAAAAATCATTCTTTTTACAGAGTTAATATTTTGTTTTTTCTATTTTTATTCTCGGTGTGTTATTCTTTATAGTTTACATATACTATTTCCATGCGATCTATGTGATCTCGACAAATTTGAAATAAAGCGGAAAATGTTTTATTTTCTGTGTATGCTCTTTGCTCTATGCTTTATGTGAGCTCAACAAATTAGAAACATAGAGAAAAATTGTGTTTTCTGAGTAAGCTAACTGAGATCTAACCTCATTATTGTTGAGATTCATAAATTATTTTTTCAAAATTTCATTTGTTTTTGTGTGTGACTATGTTGAAGTTTTTTGCAAGCAAAAACAAGGGTTTTTTAGGTAAGCACACACTTCGAGGCAAAGAGTAAAAAGAAAATAAGAAAAAAGAAGACCCCCTTCTCATTCTTTAAAATTATTATATATTTTCCACTAGCTCACTTGGTTGAAAGTTGTTTTATTTAATAAGAAGTCCATTAATTTATAAAGTAACTTTATTGTAAAAGTGATTATCACTTATTATCCCTTAACATTTGAAGATAAACACGCTAAGTGTAATCATACAACCAATGAAGCCATGCACTTATCTCATCAATGCCACTATGTTTTCCTTTTTGTTTGGTCATACACCAAAATAAGAAAATGCTCATCATTAAAAACACATGAGTTTAAAAATACATGATATGATGGCTATAATATGAAATTGCATCGTAAACATGGTAGCCAACATAGAAATCTATGAAATAGTGGCATAACTCAACACATGCTAAGTCAATCTCATGTTGAAGAGGGTCGATATAAGCTCTGGAAAATACATATGGCACCCGATCAACCTGTGATAAATCATTTGTATGCCTCTTCAAAGGTAATTCTGCATGTAAAACATCATTCATACCTTTAAGAAACAAAGGTGTGGGTGAATTTAACAAATATAAATCTCAAGTATGCATCCAAATTTCAAATATGAAAAAATAAAATAAAAAATTGTCCACAATCTAGGGCTGGTTGCTCCCTTTGGATGGTTGGAAATTGATATTATATATCTGAACTTAAAAAATTACTGTCCTAAGTAATTTCCAACACTAAATATCCATTTTCCAGCCATAATTTCTGATGAAAATGTAGAAAATATAAAAATAATAATGGCTATAATTGATTTGCATTTTTTACATCCAAAGTTAAAAAAACTTCCAAATTATTTATGACAGAAAAAGATTGAAAAAATTCTGAAGTTTGGCCATCATAAACATGGCCCAAAGGCTGAAATAAATCTGTGATGTATGAGGGAAAATAAGGCTAAATGTTTTCTGAACTCAATCCTTATTCATCAACAACAAAAGACTGCAAATTTTTAACTCATTCATGACCCAAAACGTGCTCTACAGGCTCTCCAAAATATGCATCATTAGTGTTCATACATGGTTAGAAATTCCCTTCAAATTTTCTGTAAAAATTTCCAACCTATGTAATTTCTCAAGAAACAAAAAAAAAAATGCAATTTTGGCTTTAGAACCATCATCATCAATGTCATAAATGGTATCCCCATCAAAATGAAAACAATATTTATCTCATCTATGTCTTTCAATAAGGAAAATAACATCAATCCCATGTTCCTCATCAAATGAGGTTTCTTCTACACATCTTCCTTTTTGAAATCATAATTGGATGTACCATACAATTTAGAATGATGGAAAGCAATATAACTCACCAAACCATTGTCTTCATGAGTGGATGAAGTGGATGATTCCTCATCATTCCTTTGATCTTGCATTGACTCATGTATTGGTTCTTTATCTTCAAGGGGATGTTCTCACCATATTATTCCTCCTCGTACATTTGATCTTCAATGGAAACATAAGAAACTTCATCATTCATGTGCTCTTCATGTTCTTGATCTTACATAGGTGATGAGGTGAAAATATATTTTTCCTAGGAGTTGCCATATACCCATGTTTCTCTAATGAGTTCCAAAGAGCATTTATGTCTTCAATTTTCTTTCTTATTTCAACAACCAATTTTAACGAGGCATTGATATGAAATACAATAATTACTTCATCTATTTCTCACTTCTTTTCGTGACAAACCTCCATTGAATGATCTGGGTACTCCATTTTTTCTTCTTTGGATAATGCCAAAACAATTTTCTAAATGAGGTGCTAATATAAAATCTGAAAAATGCATATTATTCATACCTCATATCAATACCAAATATGTGAAGCGGAGTCACTAATGTGAATATTGAAATTCCTTCACTATATTTATTTCTTCAACCTACAAGTAATAAGTCTGCGAAAATTTGAAATGAAAAATGGCCTTTGTGGAGTCGCCATATGAGCTTAAATGTTGATTTCCAATTAACTCAATGTTCATCAAATAAAATGTAAACTCGGGGTAATGGAATTCATCCCAATGTCTAAACTTAGGGTAATGTACTTTATCCCAGTATTGACACCAAAATGTTACCTCCCAAGTTCTCACTAGGTGTAAAAGTTCTAAGCACAAGGGTCAAACCCTAAGGGAAACTATAGGCAAGCCACCACTATCACCTTAGTGGATTTTCCTTTCTCACCTTAGATTGTGGATTAGTGAAGGAGGGATTACCTAAGGTCAACTAAGCTCAGTGTGTTGTAATGTGTAGTGGGAGCAAGAGAGAGCTTAGTTTTATTATGATCTAACTTAGTGTTTATGATTAATGTTCTTTAAAATCAAAACTAAAACTAGATTTCCAATTAGCCTTAAAGATTAACCATTGCAACACGTGACTAAGTAAAAGTAAGTAGATTCAACAAAGGTGTCCTCTCTAAATCTATATCTCAAGAACAATTTGTTTTTTTGGAAGGCAAGAAGATCCATGAAGCAATTGGTGTTGCTCAGGAAGCTATGCACAACATAAAGACTCAGAGGCTAAAATGAGCAGTGCTAAAGATCGATCTTTCAAAGGCTTATGATCGAATCAACTAGATTTTCTTGAAACTGCTTCTCACTCATTTGGGATTTGGATTTTCATTAATAAATTGGGTCATGAGTTGCATCAATTCGGTTTCCTTCGTCATGCTCATAAATGGGGCGGCTTCACCTTTCTTTCTTGCAGAGAGAGGGATATGGCAGGGATCCCCCCTTTCCCCTCTACTATTTTTGTTGGTCGTTGAAGGTATAAGCAAGGATTTATCTGAAGCTAAGAGTAATAGAAGTTTCTAAGGTATTCCTCTCACCCACTATATTTCCCTCACTCATTTAATTTTTGTAGACGATGTACTAATTTTCTGCAGTGAGTTAAGAGGAGATGTTGAAAATCTGGGTTCCATCCTAGATCTTTTTAGCAGGGCTACGGGAATGCAAATAAATAGCTCAAAATCTACTCTCTCGAATCGTCTTATGGACCCAGAAGAAGTCTTGATCTATAAAGCCCTCTTTCCTTTCGCAGAAAATCCCCTTGACGAAGGTTTAAAGAATCTAGGATTTCATCTAAAACCAAAATCCTACACAAAATCGGATTGGAATTGGATAATTGCAAAGCTAGAAAAAATACTAAAATCTTGGAGTTTCAGGTGGTTGTCCAGAGCTGATAGGTTGATTCTAGTAAAATTTGTCCTTGAGCAAATTCCAGTCTATTGGCTTTCTATGGCTTGGATTCCAAAAGGTACTCTGGACAAAATAAGGAAATTATGGTTCAAATTTATTTGGGGAGGTCAGAAGGAGAGTTTTGTGATTCCTTGGGTAAAATGGGACTCTCTGGAATTACCAAAGCTCTTGGGGGGACTGAAGAATCTCCATAATTTTTCCACTTCCCTTGTATCCAAGACATGATGGAGGTTGATCCAGTCTGAAAATTTATGGTCGAAGGTAGTTACCCAAAAATATATAAGCCCAGATTCAGTGGTGGAGTGGATAAGAAGGCCAACACATAGTTTCCAAAATGGCTCTATCATGTGGAAGAATTTCATCAAATCCTTTCTGATTATTAGCCAAGGGATTGCTTAGAAGTTGGAAAAGGAAATTCCCTCAGGATTGGTGGAGATCCATGGATGGTCAACAATGGTTAGCATATCCTTCCCCAAATTTTGATCGACCGATTGCATGAGTTGGGTGATTTCCACCTAAATCAAATTATAGATGAACAAAAAACGACAATTTGGAGCCAAGGTTGGAAAGACACACAAGTTATGATCTTGGATGAACGACTCTCTGTTCACTGGAGTGCTTACATCAAGTCTCTCAATCCATATCAGGATCAAAGACCAAGATGATGAACTAATTTGGCAATTCAGTCCTTTTGGGGTCTATACCCCGAAAGATGGCTATTCCTTTTTAATGATCAATCTCAGACAAAAGGCTCCAGATTGGTGGTGTAAGGGGCTCTGGAAATCCAAATGTCCACTTGAGGCATGTCTGTTCATGCAGTGTCTCATCATGAGAAAGGTTCCCACATGGGATAGAATGAAATTAAGAGGAGTGGAAGGGTCGGGCTAGTGCCCTTTATGTAAGGGGAACGAGGAAAATTATACTCACCTTATCTTAGAATTCCCTTTTTCTCTTGAAACCTGGAGAGTTGTCTCTTCTTCCTTGGGTATCTCTTGAAACTGGCTTGGGCCATCCATTGAAGAGGCCCAAAGAACATGGTTACAAGAACACAAATATAAAAACATAAAGGCACTTCCCCTTCTTATTCTCTAGGGTATATGGATTTCTTGTAATGCATGTATCTTTAAGGATACAACTTCCCTTCCTGGCATAATTTCTTCCCAAAGCATCACAATCCTTGCACATTTCCCTCAAGAAAGGGTGCTCCTGCTCCCAAGCAGGTGGTGGAGAAACATATAGATTTTTCTAGGCCATGGGATCTTTTTTGATGGATCTTCCCAAGAAAATGGAGACTGTTGTGGGGGTGGGGGAATCCTTTTCTTGACCCCTTCACATTTTTTCAATTTAAAGTGGGGCTTGGGCCAGGGATAAAATAATTTTGCATAAATTTTGGCTCTAAAGCTTCTTATCACCTTTGCTAGTGAAAAGGAGATCTCAAACCTACAAATTTTTAGAGACTCAATGTTGATCATCAACTGGTTGCAGAAATCCCAACAGTTTCATAATATTATCCTCTCTCCTACTCTGAATGAAGTCTTTACAGTTGAAAATATATTCACAAATTTGTCCTTCCAACATGTCTACAGGGAAAGGAACGTCAAGGCAAACTCCTTATCTAAAGAAGGTTCTTTCATGGCTAAAGGGCAGTGGCACATCTTAGAGTTTAAGGATGGATAGATTTTTGAGCATTACCACCAACCATTTATAGAGAAGATATGACCAGACAAGGATCTTCATCAAGTCTTGTTTCTTTTTACATTGGATCATGGATCTTATAGTGTTTATTTTTCCTCTTTAGTGGATTAAGGTTTGGAATAGCTACTATATTGGGAGAAGGATCCCATTTCCTCACAGAGATCATCCACAAAGAATTTTCAGAGTGTCAGAGTTTTTTTTGATGCAAATTCATTAGAATCTTGTTAAACAAGAAGTCTCAAATTACAATTTTTGTATGGAGTGTTTTAGCTTCCAACAGAAATTTTTGATGGGTTGATTATCGGGCGTCGATCTATTCAGCAAAGTGTTTTGATAAAGAAAGAAAATTTGTTGATGTTCGGGTGTCAAACCATTTGGATAAGTCTTTTGATCGAGCAATAGGAAGTGCTGACGACCGATGGGTTGATGATCGGGTGTCGGCCGGATTAGTGAGGTGTTCGAGTCATCCAAGAGAAACGATCGAAGGCCGATGAAGCAAGAGGGTGATGAATTTTCATGCTACGTCATCATTCACATGTCATGCCACATAAAAATCCACATGTTGTGCCATGTCAACCAATTTGACACCTCGGGATGACGTGTCATGCCATGTCATCCCATAAGTGGTCTATGGTCGAAGGTCGTCTAAATTGGTGAGAAATTTCATTCAGAAATAAAAATCACTGTCCACTGATGGTTGGGCCGACCAATTTAGTGTTCTGTTGTGAATAAGTTGTTAATGGATTGGGCCGATGGTTGATGGTCAGGTTAGCAGGTTGGAAAAAATGTTGCGTGCGTGCAAAGCAATTAGTCGATGGTCGACAGAGTGTAGATCGATGACTGAGATTTCACCAGATCATAGATCAACGACTCAAATTTAAAGGTTGTTACACACTAAAAAAATCAATTTTATGTGAAATTTTGTAGCTTTTGAAGGTCATGAACTTGCAAGGCGTTTTTGAGAGCATGAACGACATTTTTAGGCAATCAAAACCAATGAAAAAAGAGTGTATGAAGATACACTCTATATCTATAGCTTAAATAAAAGAACTCGGTGAGATATTTCTAATGATCTAATTTGTTCGCAAAACAAAGCTCGTATGAGAAAGTAACAACTGAAACAATTAAGGTAAAATTTAAGCATCAGTTTACTTCCAGAGGGCATAAATCCTAGCTCAAAAGTCTGTTTTGGGCACATGAGTAGTGTATGGAAAGATTATGAGCAATAGAAGACAAATGTATAGCCATATTTTTGGTTTGGGTATGTAAAAAATTTCAGGAAGATAAATAAGACACCTGTAGAATATAAGGATAAAAATGTAAAACAATCAAAACTTTTGCATGTTATAGCTATCATTTCAGAGCCCGATTAAGGGTGAAACTTCGAAATACCATTCAAAGGGTAGTAATGAGATTACCAAATTGAGACTCTGTCCAAATCCAAAAGAAATTGATGTAGGGATGCATAAACAAGTCTAAAATTGCTAAGCCATGATAAAGTGCAAAGGGGCAAAGCTGACATTTCCAGATTGCCACAAATTTTGATTGGAGCATCGGTTTGACAATGTGAGAGTTAATATGAATGCAGTGTAAGTAGTACTCTATGTGTAATGTATAAATTTTTCCAGGTTTCTGATATATTTACCTCTATGAGTGAAAAAAATTGTTGTTTGAGATTATTTACACCAGGGAAAAAGGTGCATAAAAGGGTTAAATTGACAATATTCAATTGCCTGTAATTTTTTTCTCAGTGCTCAGGATTGAGCAAGAAAGTAATCATTGGAAAAATATTTGATAGGGGAATTCAGATATCCACTCAGAATTTAGTTTTGAGTTGAAGAGTTGTCAAGGAATCAGAAGGACGATTTTTGATGGACTTGAAGGGCACCATTGAGAAGAATGGAATTTCAGAATGCCATAACTTTTGGCTCATAAATCATACTAAAGCATGAGTATGTTCATTGGAAAAGTATTTCAAAGGAAAATATGACAAGAGGTCTAATTTCTCCAAAGTAGCATTAGGTTTCTCCATATATTTTGAAGAAAAGTGGAATTGAAATTCCATGAACCATGTAATTACTCAATGTGAAGATTTTATTTTCCAAATACTGTCAAAGTTTGGAGAAACTTTCCTAGATGATAGTGGTGATTTCCAAAGGTAATGTCTAGGTAAGGAAGAGTATTGAAACTCATGTTAGTGCATATGCATAAGTATATATACACACTTGAAGTGAAATAGCCTATTAATGGGGAAAAGGTGGTTGAGTTTATTAGTAGAGCATTGTTAATAAGGAAAGGATCACTTTAATAGATAATGTTGTGTGAGGGGTTTCTAGAAAGAGGATAATATTCCACAATTGAGAACTGTGTGGGTCTATTATAGATTAATCCTAGGGTCCATTGGATAGGGGAGCAGTTCAATCTTGTACAATTGGATTAAGCATAAAATAGTTGCAAAGAGAAGTTCTTGTTAGCTTTTATAGCTCGGGAGGTACTCTGCATGTTTTGTCTTGTATGCGGAAGTGACCTTGCATTTGTACAACTAGGCACTTGACTTTGTAATAGGTGTTTTATAAAGTTGTAATAAAGTAGTTCTTTTATTAAAGTGACATTTTGTAAAGTGACCTTCTATTATTTTATTAAAGTGACTTTATGTCATAAAAGTGCACTTATGTCATAAAGTGGAAAAATAATTTTAGTAAATTTAAGTGATTTATTTTGGAGGGAATGAATCATGTCCCTGGATCTTGTAAAGGAAATATTAGATCTTGGCCATTGGATTTAGGAATGGGGAAGGTGAAAAGTAATTTTTAGTTATAAGAGTAAGCCTAGGGTATTGTGCGAGACAAGTCAAGAGAAATTTGAGAGAGAGTTGGAAGGAAAGTGTATGCAATAGATTTGGCACAGATTCCAAGAGAATTTGGGCACAAATCTCAAGACAAATTTCTATGAGAATTTGTTGAAGGTTGTAGCTGAGTGGGAGGCCATACTGTATGGATCTATATAGGTTGTACATCGGGAAAATAGGGCACGAAAATTGAGTCAGTTTGTGGCATGATTTTTGAGTTTTTTTGAGGTGTTTTTTGCTACAAAACATTCGTACATATCTGACCATACAAGAGAAGGTTGGCACGAGTTTCAAGGTGTTTTTTTCTCAGCTAGGTCGTAGATGTCGTACGGTCTTGTCGAATGGTTTTCAAGGAAGAAGTTGTAGACTGTTTGTGGGTGTTTGCAAGTGAGTTTAACTTGTGTTTCTCTTGCTGCCAAATGTATTACTGTTGTAGATTTTGCACTTCCTAAAGCTGATAATAAATCTCTCTTGGTGGGTTTCGCCATTATGAGGTTTTCCCTGGATGGGTGCCAAAAATATGAGTGTGCACATGTGTTTTGTGACTGTTGTTCATTGTTATTTTTTGTTGCTATTTTCTCAGTAATGTGTGTTTCTGATTATGATATAGATGAATGTGGATTATTACATATCAGAGTTCATTTACGACATAAATATGTGTTTACTAAGTGTTTGAAAAAAGTCCTATGTGAGTTAGTGCACTTTTGTTGCTATTTTTCTACATGGTATCAGAGCAGGTGCTCTAAGTTACAGTGAGCAGTGTTATTTTTGGCAGGGATTTGAAAGGGGGAAACTTGATTGCTTGTTTTCTATTGAATAGTTGAGAAGAAATGACTACCTACATTAGATATGAGGACCGGTTGGAAGAGATTTTCATCTATTTGCAATGGAAACTCAAAATGTTAGCTATTCTTGGGGAGAACAAACTTTGGATCTTTGTCGACACTATAGTAGTTGTTCCCACAATAGACCCTATTGATTTAGATGTACATGAGGGAAAGGAAGCCAAAGCTTAGAGGCTTATTCTGGATGGATTGAAAGACTCACTTATTCCACACTTAGCTGAGAAGAAAAAAACTTATGACATCTGGGAGACACTGAAAAACTTGTATGCGACAAAGAATGAAAACCAAAAGATGGCCTTAAAGGAAAATCTACATGATACTAAGATGGCTCAGGATGAGAGTGTGACATATTATCTTACTTGAGTAGCACATGTGAAAGATTAGTTGGCTACAGTTGGGGAGGTCATTTCATATTTAGAGTTGGCGAGGATAGCCTTGAAAGGCTTCACCAAGAAATGGGAATTCTTCATGAAGTGTGTGGTGGGTCGGGAACATTTACGAGATTGTAGAAGATCGTGGGATGATTTCACTCAGGAGGAGATCTGGAAAGGATCTCAAAGAAGTGGAAAGAAGGGAGATGGAGATGATGAAGAGAATGGTTCTCTTGCGACAAAGAGAAAAAGTAAGAAGCAGGGGAGTTCCGGGAAAGATTTGAGAAAAGTCAGATGTTTCGTCTCCAACTAGTATGACCACCTTGCAGCTCAGTGTTCAGAGAAGAAGAAGAAGGGGAAGGAGGAGGGGCCAATTGCAGTGATAACAACAACAATAGAGTACTTTTCAAACAAGTTTGAGAAGGAATTATCATTGTTCACTCTCGTGTCAAGTGTCAAGAGTACTAGATTTGTGTGTGATAGTAGATGGATAATTGACAATGGAGCCTCATGTCATATGAACGGAATAAGGCATATATTCCTTAGTATCACACAGACAGGTCCAGACTGGTTAGTTGAAAGTGAAGGAGGAATGGCACGAGCAATACATGGAGTTGGAAAGGTCATATTCCAGCTCAAGTTTGGAGAACTCCCAGTGGTTGATGGAGTTCTATTTGTTTCAGGGATGAGGGTTAACCTTCTCTCGGTGTCAGCCTTGGAATATGGGGGATATGCGACATTGTTCAAGAGTGGACATGTCTTTATCTATAGAAAGGGAGTAGATCTGGTCGAGCCATAGTTGATTGGTGATCTGATTGATAGGTTGGACATTGTGCGAGGACAACCTACAGTTGTAGATTCAGAGTCGGATGAGGAGCAGGAGGATCTTGAGACTGTAGTGGGCCCAAGGATTCAGTCTCGAAATATGAGGGAAGAGAGGGAGTCTCTTCTGAGCACCAACAAGAGGCTCAACTGGTGTGAGTGGATAGAAGCTCAGGTTGGGAAAGTGGATTCTCCTAGGAGCTCAGGGTTCATAGTGGTTTCCAGGAAGAGGTCTCCAGGTTCAAGTTTAGTGCAAGTGTTGAGGTTGGCTCTAGATTTAGAGGGAGCTCCTACTAAGAACAATGTGATGGACTTGAGGACAGGACCAAGTGATGATGATGGAAGTGAGTACCTCCCTTGCTAAGATGGAGTGTTAGATTTTATAGCTCAAGAGGCACTCCACATGTTTTGTCTTGTATGTAGAAGTGACCTTGCATTTGCACTACTAGGAACTTGACTATGTAATAGGTGTTTTATAAAGTTGTAATTTAAAAGTGGATCTTTTATTAAAGTGACTTTTTGTAAAGTGACCTACTATTATTTTATTAAAGTGACTTTATGGTCATAAAAATGCACTTATGTCATAAAGTGAAAAATTAACTTTAGTAAATTTAAGTTATTTATTTTGGAGGGAATGAATCATGTCTCTTGATCTTGTAAAGAGAAGATTAGATCTTGGCCATTGGATTTAGGGATGGGAAAGGTGAAAAGTTATTTTTAGTTATAAGAGTAAGCCTAGGGTAGTGTGCAAGACAAGTCAAGAGAAATTTGAGAGAGCGCTGGAAGGAAAGTGTATGCAATAGATTTGGCACAGATTCCAAGAGGATTTGGGCATAATTCCCAAGACAAATTTATGTGAGAAGTTGTTGAAGGTTGCAGCTGAGTGAGAGGTCATACTATACGGATTTGTATAGGTCGTACAACATGAAAAGAGGGCATGAAAATCGAGGCAGTTTGTGGCACATTTTTTGAGGTTGTTTTGAGGTTTTTCTTATTGAAAAAAAGATGTATAGGTTTGACTGTACAATAGAAGGTTGGAACAAGTTTCAAGGTACCAATTTCTTAGCTGGGCCGTATTGGTCGTACATTCTTGTGGCATGATTTTCAAGGAAAAAGTTGGGTATTGTTTGTGGGTGTATGCAAGTGAGTTTAACTTGCATTTCTCTTGCTGCCAAATGTATTAGTGTTGTAGCTTTTTCACTTATTGAAGATGATAATAAATATCCCTTGGTGGGTTTCCCCATTCTGGGGTTTTCCTTGGCTGGTTTCCAAAAATTTGAGTGTGCACATGTGTTTTGTGACCGTGGTTCATTGTTATTTTTTTATGCTATTTGATTAGTAATGTGTGTTTATGCTTATGATATAGCTGAATGTGGGTTATTACATATTAGAGTTCATTTAAGACAAAAATATATGTTTACTAAGTGTTTGAAAAAAATCCTATGTGAGTTAGTGTAATTTTGTTGTTGATTTTATACAGTGCATGGCTGTAGAAAATGTGATGCAAGGTTGACAAAGGTCCAAGGAAGAGCAGAGGAATATAATAATTTAATTTCTATAGAGTCTGAATGGTTTGCAAATGAAAAAAGGATGTCATGAGATGAGGTGTGACTCATGAAGTGGATGGGTCATATCTATGTGTGAGTATAGGAATGAAAGAAGAAGGGATTGTTAGATATGATCTAGCAACTCTTGTCAAATACACAAAGAAAAAAATTGTCTATGTTATTAGAGTGCGCAAAAAAATCCTGGTATAGGTGAAAATGGAGGAGTGTAGTATTCCATTTGGACCAGAGTGGTCTTGAGTGGTCAAGTAGTCCTTCATAGTGAATCACTTAATGAAGTGAAGAAATGTATTTAAAATTGAGTAAAGCCATGGATAAAAAAGAGTATTGGAAAGATGGCATAAAAAATATTTCACAGTGATGAAATTCCAATCGATGATAATGGTATTTCAAGATCGGTTTGGTAAAGGAAACAGGGAGTGGTTAATTAGATTGCAGTGTTAATGTTCAACTAGAGTAGTGCATGTTACAACACTATGAATATTGATAATAATAGCCAAAAGATGTTGGGACATGTTTTTCTTTTCTCTGCATAAAAGAAGTCGCAGTGAGATGGTAGTATTAGTGGATCTAGTGGTTGGAGATGCAGGATGGTCAAGTGGGGCCTGGCTAGAAGGTTTAGAATAAGGCCCAAAGGTGCACAATTGAGTAGAATGACAATGCACAGGGCATCAAGATTCTATAGAAATTCAAGGAAATTCATCTACAACAACAAAGCTAAATAAATAAATAAATTTGAAATAGATATGCATTGGAGTTCATGATAGAATTGATGCATGATGCATACAATAAATATAGAATGCATGTATATAAAATATGCATGAAAGATCAAATTCTTGGTGCATACTCATGTGCATTTGTGCATGTGGACATGATTGAACATGTTGGTGGCATGAGTATAGGTTAAGAGTAGTCTATTGATATATATATGAAATAATGATACTATGATATTTGCATAAAACTAATGATGGATTGTGTATCTAGGAAAAATGATTATAGCATGATGATATTGTTGTTTATGGTATCCATCCATATGAAGACAATCATGGATGGTGAAAATGTTGATCAAGAGGACGGTGAAGAGAGTCTATGAGCTTCTACAAAGTCCCAGCTGATCAGGCAACATAAAGTAAATTGATAACAACCGTGAAGGTATGCATTGAGGTTGTTATGATGTATAAATGTTGAAGGGAATTGAAGTAAGAATTCCCTCCATGAAATCTCAATATTTGAATTGATGTAAAGGTAGGAGGCCTTGAGTATGCAAAACTTATCTATTGCTTGAACACATTTATGAGAAATTTAATTGCATATTGTGTTATTATGAGATCATAATCAAGTTAAGTCAAGAGACATTAATCCTATTGTAGCAATGAATGCCAATAGAGATGGCCATGAGTGAGGCCATGATACTATTGGATATGGAAATTATATGGCTCCATACAAGTGCATAATGGTATTCCCCAATATAACCGATGTTTGGACTGCAACCTCTTTGCCGACATAGGAGAGCACTAAGATAATTATAATCCTAGTGTTGTGTATGGGTCAAAGAAGGATGTATTGAAATGATTGGACGGGTGAATTTGGGAGAATTTGAATAATGTGTTGAGACGTTGGCTAGATTTTCCAACTCACATGGTGGAATACATGGCATGGATATACGGTATTCTCGAGTCAATGCAAGGATGCATTGGGTAAATGTGGCCATGGGCATTGGCACATTGGGTAAATAATTATATGTTTTACTGCATTATGAAAATTTTGGGTGTTGATAATGCATATGTGATGAATGATGTTTTCATTCCATTTAATATTAATAATAATTGGAAGTGATTGAATTTCTAGACTAATATAATTATGAAAATCATTTCATGGAATTAACACATATGTTGCATTGAATGATAGTTTCATTCTAGATAATATGATTAATGGTTGAATTCCATTTTTAAAGTGAATAATGGTTGGAAATGATTGAATTTCTTGTAAATTACAATTATGAGATCATTTCACGAACTGTTGAAAATGGTTATAATATGCTAACAATATGTTTGGACGAATTAAAGTAAGAAAAATTGCAGGAAAAATGGTCTTGTATATGACAATGGTGTAAGTCCATAAGGAATATCGATGTCTGATGTTGCAAGAGCCAAACATCTTGAGAAGAAATCTCGTGGTTGGGAAACTTGATTTCCTATATAAAACAGATTGGAAATTAATAAATAAATTTCTATGATGATATTTCATGATGACTATATGTGTGTGATAAAGATGAAATGATGGCTATTAAAGATGGGAAAGCTTGGAAAAGAGGCTATTGTTACAACATTGAAACTCTATGACTGCCATAGGTTACAAATTCCAATGAAAATTTGGTAGTGATTTGGTTCTCCCCTTGTGCAAGAACACCTTGGAAAATGATCAATTACCCGAGGGACTGTATAGAAATGAAGGGGATGCCTAAGCCTGAAGGGTGAGGATGGAAAGGGGGAGGGAACTCAAATAATGCATATGACATGGTGGATAGAATCATAAAGGGGTGTCAGCAAAAGAGAAGTGAGCTAAATTATTTTTGTGGCTACTCGTGAAATAGAGCAACAACCATATGAATATGTGATTGTAATCACTGTGTTAATTACGCTGAAAGATGGGTTAATTAATGTTCATTGTGTTTTAAGTTTTCCCTATTCATTGATTGCATGTTGTGCTCGAACGACGTCTTTTCATCTGTGTTTTATGTGGCTGAATGCTTTTTTGTGTTTTCTTATTCGTCAGTGTGACAATATGTTTAAGTTGATTGCATTATGTTTTAATTGTTATGGGTAGTGTGTGAGATTGTATGTCATGATTGTGTATTTACTTTCCACCAGAGTTGTGATGTTAAGATGTTGTGTAGGAGGAACAATTGCAACTATTTGATAGTTGGATATTTTGTTATCACAACTGGAGTTCTTGGAGCCACAACTCAGAGATTTCCTGTTCGACCTTGCATTAGAGTCTTGGAGGGAAGTGGGAAGGATCGAGGGATAGTGTGTAGTGAAGGGGGATCCCATTCCTTGGGTTGTGCAGGTTGAGGGGAATGAGAGTTTGATGGTTGGAATTGTTGTGGGAATCAACAAAGTATGAAGAAGATGGTAGTAGGAGCCAAAGAAAGGTGATGTAGGGTGAGGAAAAATGATAAGTTGTTGGTTGGATTTGCTGCTAGAATGATGAGTTACGAAACTATATTACCCAATTAGACCAGGGAGCCTATGTATCTATGAATTTTGGCTAGACTGCCTATGTATATATATGTTTTGGGATAGCTCACCTATGTATCCATGATTCTGGGCCAAAGTGCTTATGTAATTTTGTTTAGGCTAGAATGCCTATGTGATTTTGGGTCGAGGAGCCTATATGATTGATTAATGGCCCGAGAGCTAGAATTGTAAAATGAATGTACACATATAGGGTCTTGTGCACTGAGGACAATGAAAAAACAAAGGGAAGGGAAATGTAACAACCCTAGTTTAATCCCCATGAATTATAATGTAATTGTACAAATGTGATTTACGCTGGTGAGCCAATGTGTTGGGGCGAGGAGCTCGTAGTGGTTTAATGTGGCTGAAGGCCAAATGATATATTATGTGCATTGAAATAATTAATAAAAATAGTAATCGTTGACTGCGATATGAGAGGGATGAAGAATGATGAGAGACTATGATTCCACAAGAGAGAGTTTTCCAAGGAAGAATTACTCATGGGTATTAATCCAACTCACATTCCTAAATTATTATTATTATTATTATTGTGTAAATTTTTTATTTGTGGTTGAGTGTCCCTAAATTCAACCATTAAACTCATGTAAGAGGGTGGGTGTGAGGAGTCACACCCCATAGTTATTGGAGAGCATGGGAAGGAGTACAATCAACTTGGGGAAGAGTGTAAGTCAAGTCAAGCAAGCAAGGAAAGAGAGGACAATTTGTATGGCCAAGGGGATAATTTTTGGACTATCACATTTTGTATGGAGAACACTTTTTGCTTGCATATTTTGGACAGTAAGAGAGGAGATGAGTGTTAGGAAGAGCACCAACCATCTTGGGCTTGAAGGAAGCGATTGTTGGGTTGTGTTTTATGTTGAGAAAGAGACTTGTGTGGCTATAAATTGGGTTGTAAGCATGTGAAGCATTTTTATGTTGAGAAAATGACTCAAGATCCTTGTGAGGGTTGTTGTGAGCACTCCAGGAGTAGTTGGGAGGATTCTTGATCAATCAGATGCATTGGATCCCTGGAGGGAAGTGGGAAGGCCTGAGGGACTATGTACAATGAAGGGGGATCCCATTCATTGGCTTGTGTAGGTTGTGGGGAAAAAAGATAAACCTGGATTTTGGGGTTGTTGTGTGTGGAGAGTGGATAGCCAGAAGGCCAAATCTCTTTGTGGACTCATAGCCTCAGCTCTAGGGTGGCTTGCTATTGAGAGAAAATGAAAAACAATGCCTATGGATGAGAGGTTCATCCTTTGTATGAAACCAATAAGTTCTTTGTTGTGTTTATTATGATATAGTTGCATTCATTAATATATGTTGCTAGATGCATTTAGAACTATGGTATCAATCAAATGATTAAATTGTATATTCGACAGGTAATGTGCTTAGTTGTAGGTTGGGTGCGTTACACCTCCAGGAATGTATGGTAAATAGAGGCAACCTATTTCCTCTTCATTATGTTATGCAATCAGATTTTCCAACTTCCCATTCCTGGACATCAGAAGAAACTAGTGCTATCACATGAAAATGGACACCCCTCCCTTAAGGCCCGATTGTGGCCTCCATAAAGCTCAAGCTAGGGAAATGACTATGATGCCACTCAACTCTTTATTTGTGAAGGGAATATGAGACAATGAACCTACTCTAACAAATCAAAATTTCCATGGTTCAATAAAGTAGTTTTCCTCCGAGTAGAGGTTGAAAAATATGTTTTGTGTTTGAATAAACGAAGGCTCTGAAATCTATTTCAGTGGTAATAGTCACAGGTTTGAACTTCTCAGTGAATGAGAAATTCCATTCGCCACTCACATAAAGTTGGCCAATTGCTTTCTTCTTATTCATCAACAGTTTTTAAGTTCACTTTGATTTCTTGGGGTGGTCATCCAAGTGCGGGTCTGGTTAGGTAGGTAGGGCCATTTAGTTTGGTAGAGGGTGAAATAATGAAAGAGTCCCTCAATTAAGAGGAAAGAAGATAACCTTATTATATATGTAATTTCCTCAGCGGATGGGCCATAAAGAATGAGGAGTTTTATTGTCTACAAGTAAGGGAACCACTAGAAGAAAGGGTATAAGCACTTCTCATTTTCCCTCTTTTTACGAGACAAGTCAATTACTTCATTACCGAGCATGATTTCTTTTCACGGCTTGCATGCATATTCCACTGTCAAGATAAAGAGTCCTACAACTTTTCTTCCTTTCGAGGTATGGAAAATTGTAGATTTAAATTAGATTTATTGGTATTGCATTCTTATAATCTGCACTGTATGAGAATGATATGTAGATTCTAATTAGATTTATTAGTAATGCATCCCTGTAATCTACACAATACTCCATCACAACGATATCACATTTCATGTGAAAACTTCAGAATCTACCCAAATTTTGTATCTAAATACACATACTAGGAAAATAACAACTAAAATTTCACATTTCATGTCCAAACTTCAAAATTTACCCAAATTTTGTATGTAAATATACATCCCATGAAAATAACAACTAAAATTTATGATATGGATATGGAAAACATGTCATAAAATTTCACATTTCATGTCCAAACTTCAAAATTTACCCAAATTTTATATGTAAATATGCATCCCATGAAAATAACAACTAAAATTTAAGATATGGAAAACATGTCATTGAAGAAGATCGAAGGAGAGTACTCTTAACATGCTAAAACTTAACCATAATGTCAGGAAAAAAGAATAGGTTTATCAACGACTTTGTTTAACTATTCTAGAACATTTAGCCTACTGCTTTATCAACAACAACTTCATACTTTGCATTAGGAAAAATAGAGGTGAAATGCTCAAATTTATATATCTTTAAATATCATATATTATGTAAATATTTACAATAACAAATCCTGTAAATTGCTATTAACAAAGAGTGACCAGGTCAATTATATTACTGTGTTATTAATCTAATCACTATGATGGGAAATTTATTTACAGGCTTATACATGCTTTTTAAAGATGGTTCTGGTATATGAAAATACAACTAGCTATAACCAGGGCAACAATCGCCTATATGATCATGTTAAAAGCAGTCTTCATTTTATAAATTTCTTGTGTCATTATTGAATCTATAACCATTGGTTTGGTGATCAGTAGAACTTTTCCATCTTAGTTCAGTTGGGTTAGTTGGGTGTCACATATGTACAAAAGGTAGCGTGTTAATTTTCTATAGAGACCACAATACCAATGACACAACATAACTGGTAGATGTAAAATCTTGTTAGTTGTTATCATTTTAGAATGTTATAAATTTTCTATAAAATCAATGGTTTATGAGTGGAATCAATATAATATATAGAATGAGCGTTGCTTCAATTGCAACTTGTTCAAATTCTTTAACACTTTGATAATTCATGACAGAGTTTAATCTTATGTGAAAAAATCGAAAACTTCATCTACAAAACTATAATATATTTTATAGAATTTTTAAACATATGTGGAACTAAGACCCGATCCGTGATTATCATTACTACATTGACGAGATTAACCCCATTCATAACCATCAACAAAAGGCGTACATAGGGGGCAATATTTCTTGGAGATCTAAAATTCTTATTGCTCAATTAAGGACTAATTCTCATCAGCTCCGTTGTGAAACATGGTGCTAGAAAAGGCCAAAAGAAATGTGGGAGGCAAGAGTATGTATTTTGTGTTCTTCTGGAAAAGTGGAAACAGAAAAACATTTCATTTTAGAATGTGAAGCCTTAAAAGACAGCAGGGAAAATTATGCAGGTATTCCGGCAGCTAGTTCTTGGGGTAATCTATTCAACAAAGAGTTTGTTGAGAAGCTGGGAGCGGTTATTGTAAAACTTCACAGGAAAAGGGCTGAATACAAAAGCCAGATGGAAAAACAATCTGTCCCATAGGCTATTTTTTAGCCTCGTGGACGTTAAAAATACTTTTTTTCTTTCTTTCTTTCTTGTTTGGAACAGATTCACAGTAATGGAGCTTCATCTACAAAAATATCTGTGAGTTGAAATAGATTAAATGTTTTCAGACAGAATAAAAGTGTCCAGTTTACTTGCGATTTTTTAGAATTTTGTTTCTGTGCTCGAAAAGTATTAAGAGAAGCTTTCCAAGATCACCATACTTTTGTTGATTTAAGAGGTCAGGAAGGTTGGTAGTGTGACAAATATTTTGAAAATAAGATCTAATATGGGTATAGGCTAGACAATCTAAGAGAAAGTGTTTTTAATCTTCAACCTTCTTAGCGTCACAATGGTGACACACTCTTTCATCCCATGGCTTTTAGGAATTGACCAACGACGAGTTTCACTATGGAGCTAGTGAGAATTTGTTCTTATCTTAGCAATGCTTATTTTTTTCTTTACACTTTGAAAAACAGATAGATAATTTTGATCTTCTAGATTAGGGTTGATTACATCCTTATAATACTTTCATTTTCTTTTTTCCTCTTTATCACACCACATTTTCTTCTTAAGTTTTAATTTGAAGTTTTTTTTAATAGTATCTTTATTATGCAAAATGAGGTCTTCCATGATTCCCCAATAGTTTAGTGAAGACTGGGCATCTTTATGCCATCCTCCGATGGTGGTTATGACTCGATTTTGAAGCAATTTTAAGAAACCTCTTGTCTTCCATAGCCATGCTCTCAATGGGAGAGAAACTTGTTTCTAAGAGGAGGATGGGATAGGGGGTATTTCCTTTAATTTTGAGATTACAGGTTATAAAATTCTTTTGTATTTGCTCTATCTTTCTCCAGGATTCACGAGAGATACTACAACCCCTGACTTCACATCCATAAAGAATAACAGGTGTAACAAGAGTCTCAAAGAGGAGTTTCTTCTTATCCCAACTCCAAAGATCCACTCATTTACAATTGTTTTCAAGCCCATAATAAGCTTTCCATCCCCCAACAATAATTTTCTCAATGCTATAATTCTAGTTGAGCTTGTGGTGAATATCAATTCCAAGATATTTGTATGAAGTCACTTCCTCCAAGTTGTTGTTTTCATATATGAAGGTATCATAAGGGATCTTATTGGATTTAATAATCATGACCTTAGTCTTATCAATAAGTCATACCCATATCAGAGAAAAAATTCTTGAGGATTCTTAGTTGATTTTCAAGATCATGGGGACTCCTTGCCATAAGAACGATATCATCGACATAAAGAAGAAGTTTGATGACTATACCAGTGAGACTAGGACCAACACAACCTGTTTTTTCCAAGCAATCTTCTAACTTGTCAATGTATATGCCAAAAAGGGTAGGGGACAAGGGACAACCTTGTTTGACTCCAATATTGCAGTTAATCTCTTTTGACCGGCTCTTTATGTCTTTAAACTTAGCAATAATGTTCTCATACATCCTTATTGCATGAACACTCAACTCAAGAGGCGCTTTTATCTCTTCCAACCTATTCCAAAGGTTTTTCCTAGGAACCATGTCAAAAGTTTTTCTAAAGTCAACAAAACAACAAAAAAGATTGGTTTTAGTATTGCAGAACTCCTCTGCAATGATCCTAAAGGTAACAAGATGGTCCATAGTTGAATGATATCTCCTAAACCCGGCCTGGCCTTTAACTCTTTTACCGTGAATTTCTAGCCAAAGACTAATCTTCTTATCCAAAATAATTCCATAAAGCTTGGCTAAATTGGGCCAATCATAATAGTCCTATAATTAGAGGGAATGTTTGGATCCCCGTTTTTAAAAATAGGAACAATGAGGCTTTGCGTCCACAGTTTAGGGAAGCCCTACTTGACTGCTAAATTGAAGAGCTTGTATATGTGAGCAATAATGATTGGCCCTCCGATTTTAAAAATTTCAGCTTGGTAGCCTTCAATGTCCTTAGCTTTCCAATTTGCAAGCCGCTTAACCCCGAACTCTATGTCATCTAAAGAAAAAATGTTTTCCTTTGTAGCGACAATAGTTTATATAGTCGTGAAAGTTGCTCTTGCCTTTTATTGATTTAGTATATTTTTTTCCTTTTAATTAGGGCTTTGTACATATTGATCTTATCGGGTTAGAAGCATCCCTAATGGCTTTCCTAACAATTTTACATTCTTTATCATACCAAGGGTTGGTGGTTCTATTATTCTTTTTATAGGACACCTCGAAAGAGAACTTGTTAATAGAAGTGGAAAGGGTAGTTGTAAAATTATGATAGAGTTCTTCAATGTTGTCCTTATAGGGAAATTTAATTTACTATTTAAATCCTTTAAGAAAATGTCAACTTTACTTTTTTCAAAG
>ML795352.1:290628-303369 GCA_009831015.1 Picea engelmannii
ATTTTAGCTTTTACGTTCTGCCTTTCACATGTTTACGTAATGGTCTGTCGCGGCTATTTTTAACCTAGGATTTTATCGTGGCACTTCTTGAATCAGGGCTAAGATAATAGACTTCACTAGGTACTACAATTCTTTACTAATCAGTTTCAAAAAAAAAATCTTTTTATGTTTTTCACATGAGTTGGGATATACTTTCAGTCATTTATTAAGTGGTAAAAGTTCTTATAATTTATGGTTGTTTTTATAAAAAGTATACAGCAATTTTTTTTTATGTGGATTCATGTTTTTCACTAAATACATTTTGAGTTGGGATATTGTTTCACAGTCATCTATAAAGGTGGTAAATTTTTTTATAATTTATGGTTGTTTTTATAATGAATATAATTATTATTAATTGTTACTTATGAATATAAATTGACTTGTTACAATTATTGCTATTGACTAATAATCTTTAAGAAAATAAACTTTCACTGTCATTAAAAAACTCTTGATGATCATGAACCTTTTTATTCCAAAACTAAAAGACTATTACAACCTAAATAATATCTACAACTAAATCATTATTCCATATTAGTCATCTCTGAAATATAATAAAAATTCATATACTTACAAACAACATATAATTAAAATCTATAATAAAAAATCATAAACTTATAAATAACATCTAATTTATATATATTTTCCATCTAAAAATACATTTCTTAAAATCAAACATGTTTCTTTCTTAAAATTAAAAATATATATATCTTCTTCCTAAATATATGTTCCTTATATTTTGAAATTAGTTGGAAGATATTTTTGGAACAAGGTTTATTATATTCTGGTCTTTTGAATTTATGTATAAGAAAATTATCTGGTTTAGAATTTGAACTAGTCAAAGATATATAGGTAAGTCAGAATTTTGAGAACAACTATATATTCTTTCCTCAAAGAATAAGTATATACTGAAAGAATATTTGGAGCAACTATATATTCTTTCCTCAAAGAATAAGTATATACGGAACAACAATTTTAATGGGTGATCAAGGATTTATATCAGTTTTTTTTATTGTTTATTAAAAAAATTGTAGGATACTATATAAATGTCTGATTTATAGAATTATAAATATTTTTTATTAAAAAAATTAAGCATGTGGACATTTATTTTTGCAATCATATACAATGACATTTTTGGGCCATACTTGTTGGGATTTGGTGACAATCAATTTGACTGGTAAAGTCTACGGAGGTATACATACCCTATTCCCCTTTGGATTTGAACTTGTAATCTATTAAGAGGAAACGCATGTTCTTAACCATTAGGCCCACTCAAGCTGTATATTAATTAAAAAGTGGGAGTTATAAGGTTTTAAAAGTTAAAGGGTTTTTTAGCTCTAAATTATTAAATCTTGTATTTATCCCTTAAGCCTTTGTAATATTTGATCAACCATCATATTATAAAGCTTGTTTTTATAAGCTTTGGGTTTTATAAATTTCTGATCCAGTTTTTTAAGAAAAATGGCTAAGATGCAAAGTTCGAAGTTTGAAGTTGAAAATTTCAGCGGTAAAAACAACTTTGAGCTCTGGAATCTCAAGATGTGGGATTTACTGGTGCAACAAGGGTTGCAAAAAGAATTGGCAGGCAAGTCAAAGAAACTAGCAGCCATGACAGAATGATAATGGGAAGATCTAGATGTGAAAGCTCTTAGCACCATTTGTTTATGTCTAGCGGATGAGGTTCTGTTTAATATCGTAGGAGAGGATACAACATCAGGCTTATGGAGTAGGCTGGAAAGTCTATATATGACGAAGTCCTTGATGAGCAGAATCTACTTGAAGAGACAACTGTATTGTTTGCGGATGAAAGAAAGTACAAAAGTCGCTGACCATTTAAATACCTTTAATACCCTTATAGTTCAATTGACTAGTATGGAAGTTAAATTTGAAGATGAAGATAAGGCTATTACACTATTGTGTTCGCTGCCTGAGTCTTGGGATAATCTAGTCACCTCTATTAGTTTTAGCTCAGCATATGTTTTAGATTATGACACTGTTGTGGGAGCTTTGTTGACCGAGGAGACGAGGAGAAAATCTAGTAAAGAAACCTCAACTTCAGAGGCGATGTTGATCAGAGGTCGAACCATAGAGAAGAATGAGAGAAGTTCTTCTCGATCTAAGTCAAGACACAGAAAGGGTAAAGCAAAATGTTGGTACTGTGGAAAAACAAGACATTTCAAGAAAGATTGTTGGAAGAGAAAGGAATCTGAGGAAAGCTCTACGAAAGAAGCAAATTTGACTGTAACAAATTCAGGCATAATTGATCACGTTTTATCCATTTCTAGTAATTTACAATGTCAAGAAGAATGGAAGTTAGATTCAGGTAACTCCCACCACATGTGCTCACATAGAAATTGGTTCATTTCTTACCAATCTTTTGATGAGGGTGTAGTGTTTATGGTAAATGGTATTCGTTGCAAAACTGTTGGGGTTGGCAGTATTAGAATCAGGATGTTCGATGGTATTGTTAGGGAATTAACGGATGTTAGATATGTACCTGAGCTTAAATCAAATTTGATTTCATTAGGAGTGTTAGATTCTTGTGGATAAAAGTATACAGGTCAAGGTGGAGCTCTCACAGTGTCGAAAGGGAATTTAGTAGTGATGAAGGCAACAAAGGTTGATAACCTTTATAAGCTAGAAGACAGTACTGAAGTGGCATCTGAAGTGACAGATGTGTCTTCTTGTTTATGGCAGAAGCAACAAGGTCATAAGAGCAAGAAAGAATTGCAGGTATTGGTAAGAGGTAAATCAGTTTCAGACTTAAAATCTTTGTTTTTGAATTCCTGCTTGTCTTATATCTCTGCAATTTATGATGATGGTATAAAGGGATGTTGTGTGTGGGATCCTACTTTTCATAAAGTTATCATTGACAGAGATATAGTATGTATGGAACAACCAAAAGGGTTGATTCAAGATCACAACGGTAAATTTGTTTGCATGCTAGGTAATTCATTGTATGGCCTATTGGTACCCAGACAAATATACAAGATGTTTGAATCCTTCATAGTGAGTCAGAATTTTTCAAAGGGTAGGAATGACTATATGGTTTATAGTACATTCACAGTCTTGATGTTATTTGTTGATGATATGCTCGATGCAAGCTGAAGCATGGATAAAATCAGTAATAAAATGACTCAAATGGACATGACAATTCATATGAGGGATCAAGGAGCAACAAAACAAATTATGGGTATGGAAGTACACAGAGATGGTAATGGTACGTTGTGGTTGGAGTTCAGGATGAGCATTATAAAACCAGTTTTTATCCCTCTTGCTTTCCATTATAAGTTTTCTTCAAGCATAGAGCCTGCCTATAAAGAAGAAAAGGTTATGTCTCATGTAAGTTCAGTATGAGGTTTGTTGTATGTAATGAAATGGTTAAGACTAGATGTTTCACATGCTAATGATGTTGTCAGATACGTGACAGATTCAGGTGTTGCAGTGAAATGGGTGCTTCAACGTTTGAGAAGCACAAATGTCACCTATAATGGTTACACTGATGTTTGTGATAATTGTACTGTATATTGTAATATAGGTGTTTTGGATAGAAGGAGATCTATCATTAAATATGTCTCACAAAACAGTTGTGGAAGACATGTTGGAGGTGGAGTGACCCCTCAGGAAATCCAAACTCGTGCAAGTCACACAGGCGATATCATGAAACCAATTTTATTAGAGAAATTGAAATGGTGCTTGGCTTCTCTTGGCTTGTAGCAAAGGTGATGAACAAAAGGAAGGAGCAAGGAGGCTTTGCGTCCACAGTTTAGGGAATCCCTACTTGACTGCTAAATTGAAGAGCTTGTATATGTGAGTAATAATGATTGGCCCTCCGATTTTAAAAATTTCAGCTTGGTAGCCTTCAATGTCCTTAGCTTTCCAATTTGCAAGCCTCTTAACCCCGAACTCTATGTCATCTAAAGAAAAAACGTCTTCCTTTGTAGCGACAATAGGTTATATAGTCGTGAAAGTTGCTTTGTTTTTTATTGATTTAGTATATTTTTTTCCTTTTAATTAGGGCTTTGTACGTATTGATCTTATCGGGTTAGAAGCATCCCTAATGACTTTCCTAACAATTTTACATTCTTTTTCATACCAAGGGTTGGTGGTTCTATTATTCTTTTTATAGGACACCTCGAAAGAGAACTTGTTAATAGAAGTGGAAAGGGTAGTTGTAAAATTATGATAGAGTTCTTCAATGTTGTCCTTATAGAGAAATTTAATTTACTATTTAAATCCTTTAAGAAAATGTCAACTTTACTTTTTTCAAAGCTCAAATTCCTTTGATTATCAAAATTCTCTTCAATGACACTCCTATGCATGGAAAAGTAGGTTTATGATCAGAGAGTCATGATCTTGGTCATTTAAAAGGTCAAAAGTTGTTATTTGGTTGGAAATGGAGATATTAGATATCACATAATCTACAACACTACTAATTAACCCATAAATACAAGTCATCTGATTGGAGTTTGACCACTTTATTTATTTAATTAATATTAGTATTCACAATTTTCTTTTATTTATTTAAAAAAATCGAATTAATACTAGTTTTCATCCGCTAAATAAATAAACTAACTAATAAGCGGCCAAGGCAAATTGACTCTAATCGATTGCTTTTGACAGGGACTAAAAATCATGAGTTACACTATTAACATAATCTTCATTATATACTGGTAACATCCAAACAATAAAATCCATAAGGTTACGTAGATATTTTTATATAATTTCGAGCCTACTGGAACATCTCACTTGTGACGTTATAACGCGCTAATTCTTCCATAATTTAAGTTACTCCACATACTCTTCGTTATCATTTCAAATTTAATAATAAAAAACCGTAGACTAATCACTCCGTGACAGTTGTTAATATAATAATATAATTAATCATATCTCGACCAGGAACTTACTTACGACTGTATACCTAAAAGGAACGGAAAAGCAACTGAAGAAAGATCACGGAATCTTCACCTGCAGTTTTCATAATTTTAGCTTTTACGTTCTGCCTTTCACATGTTTACGTAATGGTCTGTCGCGGCTATTTTTAACCTAGGATTTTATCGTGGCACTTCTTGAATCAGGGCTAAGATAATAGACTTCACTAGGTACTACAATTCTTTACTAATCATTTACTAATCAGTTTCAAAAAAAAAATCTTTTTATGTTTTTCACATGAGTTGGGATATAGTTTCACAGTCATTTATTAAGTGGTAAAAGTTCTTATAATTTATGGTTGTTTTTATAAAGAGTATATAGCAATTTTTTTTTATGTGGATTCATGTTTTTCACTAAATACATTCTGAGTTGGGATATTGTTTCACAGTCATCTATTAAGGTGGTAAATTTTTTTATAATTTATGGTTGTTTTTATAATGAATATAATTATTATTAATTGTTACTTATGAATATAAATTGACTTGTTACAATTATTGCTAGTGACTAATAATCTTTAAGAAAATAAACTTTCACTGTCATTAATCTCTTGATGATCATGAACCTTTTTATTCCAAAACTAAAAGACTATTACAACCTAAATAATATCTACAACTAAATCATTATTCCATATTAGTCATCTCTGAAATATAATAAAAATTCATATACTTACAAACAACATGTAATTAAAATCTATAATAAAAAATCATAAACTTATCAATAACATCTAATTTATATATATTTTCCATCTAAAAATACATTTCTTAAAATCAAACATGTTTCTTTCTTAAAATTAAAAATATATATATCTTCTTCCTAAATATATGTTCCTTATATTTTGAAATTAGTTGGAAGATATTTTTGGAACAAGGTTTATTATATTCTGGTCTTTTGAATTTATGTATAAGAAAATTATCTGGTTTAGAATTTGAACTAGTCAAAGATATATAAGTCAGGATTTTGAGAACAACTATATATTCTTTCCTCAAAGAATAAGTATATACGGAACAACAATTTTAATGGGTGATCAAGGATTTATATCAGTTTTTTATTGTTTATTAAAAAAATTGTAGGATACTATATAAACGTCTGATTTATAGAATTATAAATATTTTTTATTAAAAAAATTCAGCATGTGGACATTTTGTCCTCACGCTTAAAAGCGTGAGGACATATTATGGAATAGTTACTAATTAATCCAAACTATAATCCTTTTATCTCCTTCTAAAACTTTTTATTTTTTTTTTCTTTTCGAAAATTTTCAATTGTTTACTTTCCTGGGTACGGATTGTTTCCGTAATTGTCACGTCATCTTCAGAATTTGGAACGTTAGAGGCGGTAGCGAGCAGGCTCCAGCGTTCTAACCAGTGCCTGTGGCTAGGGAAATGGAAGTGAGCAGTATTAACATAAGTTTAAGACAAACGATGCCTATGCTTGGTGGACGCAGTCCAACAATTTGACTCGTAAAGTCTATGGAGGTATACATACCCTATCCCCCTTTGGATTTGAACTTGTAATCTCTTAAGAGGAAACAAATGTTCTTAACATTAGGCCCACTCAAGCTGTATATTAATTAAAAGGTGGGAATTATAAGGTTTTAAAAATTAAAGGGTTTTTTTGCTCTAAATTATTAAATCTTGTATTTATCCCTTAAGCCTTTGTAATATTTGATCAACCATCATATTATAAAGCTTGTTTTTATAAGCTTTGGGTTTTATAAATTTCTGATCCGGTTTTTTAAGAAAAAATGGCTAAGATGCAGAGTTTGAAGTTTGAAGTTGAAAATTTCAGCGGTAAAAACAACTTTGAGCTCTGGAAGCTCAAGATGCGGGATTTACTGGTGCAACAAGGGTTGCAAAAAGAATTGGCAGGCAAGTCAAAGAAACTAGCAGCCATGACAGAATGATAATGGGAAGATCTGGATGTGAAAGCTCTTAGCACCATTCGTTTATGTCTGGCGGATGAGGTTCTGTTTAATATCGTAGGAGAGGATACAGCATCAGGCTTATGGAGCAGGCTGGAAAGTCTATATATGACGAAGTCCTTGATGAGTAGAATCTACTTGAAGAGACAACTGTACTGTTTGCGGATGAAAGAAGGTACAAAAGTTGCTGACCATTTAAATACCTTTAATACCCTTATAGTATAATTGACTAGTATGGAAGTTAACTTTGAAGATGAGGATAAGGCTATTACACTATTGTGTTCGTTGCCTGAGTCTTGGGATAATCTAGTCACCTCTATTAGCTTTAGCTCAGCATATGTTTTAAATTATGACACTGTTGTGGGAGCTTTGTTGACCGAGGAGATGAGGAGAAAATCTAGTAAAGAAACCTCAACTTCAGAGGCGATGTTGATCAGAGGTCGAACCACAGAGAAGAATGAGATAATTTCTTCTCGATCTAAGTCAAGACACAGAAAGGGTAAAGCAAAATGATGGTACTGTGGAAAAACAAGACATCTCAAGAAAGATTGTTGGAAGAGAAGGGAATCTGAGGAAAACTCTACGAAGGAAGAAAATTTGACTGTAACAAATTCAGGTATAATTGATCATGTTTTATCCATTTCTAGTAATTTACAATATCAAGAAGAATGGAAGTTAGATTCAGGTAACTCCCACCACATGTGCTCACATAGCAATTGGTTCATTTCTTACCAATCTGTTGATGAAGGTGTAGTGTTTATGGGAAATGGTATTCGTTGCAAAACTGTTGGGGTTGGCAGTATTAGAATCAGGATGTTCGATGGTATTGTTAGGGAATTAACGGATGTTATATATGTACTTGAGATTAAATCAAATTTGATTTCATTAGGAGTGTTAGAGTCTTGTGGATATAAGTATACAGGTCAAGGTGGAGCTCTCACAGTGTCGAAAGGGAATTTAGTAGTGACGAAGGCAACAAAGGTTGATAACATTTATAAGTTGGAAGGCAGTACTGAAGTGGCATCTGAAGTGACAGATGTATCTTCTTGTTTATTGCAGAAGCAACAAGGTCATAAGAGCAAGAAAGAATTGTAGGTACTGGTAAGAGGTAAATTAGTTCCAGACTTAAAATCTTTGTTTTTGAATTCCCGCTTGTCTTATATCTTTGCAATTTATGATGATGGTATAAAGGGATGTTGTGTGTGGGATCCTACTTTTCATAAGGTCATCATTGACAGAGATATAGTATGTATGGAACAACCAAAAGGGTTGATTCAAGATCACAACAGTAAATTTGTTTGCATGCTAGGTAATTCATTGTATGGCCTATTGGTACCCAGGCAAATATACAAGATGTTTGAATCCTTCATAGTGAGTCAGAATTTTTCAAAGGGTAGGAATGACTATACAGTTTATAGTACATTCACAGTCTTGATGTTCTTTGTTGATGATATGCTCGATGCAAGCTGAAGCATGGATAAAATCAGTAATAAAATGACTCAAGTGGACATGACAATTCAGATGAGGGATCAAGGAGCAACAAAACAAATTATGGGCATGGAAGTACACAGAGATGGTAATGGTACGTTGTGGTTGGAGTTCAGGATGAGCATTATAAAACCGGTTTTTATCCCTCTTGCTTTCCATTATAAGTTTTCTTCAAGCATAGGGCATGCCTATAAAGAAAAAAAGGTTATGTCTCATGTAAGTTCAGTAGGAGGTTTGTTGTATGTAATGAAATGGTTAAGACCAGATGTTTCACATGCTAATGATGTTGTCAGATACGTGATAGATTCAGGTGTTGCAGTGAAATGGGTGCTTCAACATTTGAGAAGCACAAATGTCACCTATAATGGTTACACTGATGTCTGTGATAATTGTATTGTATATTGTAATACAGGTGTTTTTGATAGAAGGAGATCTATCATTAAATATGTCTCACAAAACAGTTGTGGAAGACATGTTGGAGGTGGAGTGACCCCTCAGGAAATCCAAACTCATGCAAGTCACACAGGCGAGATCATGAAACCAATTTTATTAGAGAAACTGCACTGGTGCTTGGCTTCTCTTGGCTTGCAGCAAAGGTGATGAACAAAAGGAAGGAGCAAGGTATCAGGTTAATTGTTGTCAAGGTGGAGATTGTTGGGATTTGGTGACAACCAATTACCAAAAACAGATTTGGATCCTATTATTCTGCGTTGGTTATAACCAAATAGACCAAGTTAGAATATGGATAGGGATTACATTTATTAGTCAGTTTCTTGTAAATTTATATAAATACATGTAAGCCCGTAGAGGCAAAGATGACTATGAGAGACTGAGTATGTGAGAGACTTGAAAATTTGATGTAATCTCCATAATCTGAATAATAAGACAACTGATGCCTATGCTTGGTGGACGTAGCCCAACGTTTGGGTGAACCATGTGAAATCCCTGTGTCTATTTCTTATGTGTGTGATTGTTAATTATCACTGTGAATTGTGTTTTCTGCATTGACAATTCTAACAATACTTAGTTGCAAATAAGAGTTCCAAGAATCGAATTATGTATTCATCATGAAGACAAGCAAGGTCAGTATTAAGATGCCACTAAAACGAAATTTGTATGGCAAGTACACCCAGGTTTTCCCAAGTTTATGAAATCATAATAATCCCACGAAGAATAACCAAATCCCCGATTATGGAAAGGGTATCCTCCGCCAAGTTTAGAGTTGTATGAAGTCAGCGTTGCAAAAGATTTCAGAGTAGAAAATAGCCAACAATTGTATGCTTCTATATTCAACTGAAAATTAGATAAGAGACTCTGTTAACTAGTTTGTAAAGTAAGTATTTACTTTTTTAAAATATTTATATTTTTTTATGAAATTTTATTTTGAATCGAAAAAGTAAATGTATTTTTATGTATAAATATTTTGTCATATAAAAATAATTAATCATTCATATTCTTGTACCCATGCCTTAGATGAACGGAGGTGAATGCAACTAGACTAGTATAGGCCACAAAGAAGCCTCCTGTAGCAGATCGAGAGTGAGCAGATTCAGGTGTAGAAGCATTTAACCCCTATACTGATACAGTGGAGCTTTAATTAGTCGATCTGGAACCCAATTCAGTTTACCAGGAGTTCCTAGCATCTGAGTTAGTAGCTTCAAGAACAGCTAGAGGGGCAACCATATGAGCATAGCCTATTTTATTTCACTAATACTCATCAACAGAGTTCTGAATTAAATGGTTCTTTATTAGCATTGGAAAATAAACGTTGTTGTTGGGGATATGCACATTACACTTGTCAGGTGAAATTATATTGTTGTTGATGGCACATGCACGTTGCACTTGTTTAGTAAAATAGCCAACATTGCTAGATTAGTAGAAAGCATGACATGAGTGCATTAAAGGAGAGATATTAGACATGACATCTTTTGACTTAGAAAATGGGAAAGAGATCAAAGGCTCACAGGTGAGGCAGGCTACGCCTGGAGGTTGCCTAAGAAAAGTTAGTCATAGTGCTTTTTATTAATCAATAAAGAGTACATTATATAGGAGGTCATTCGGTTTAGACTGTTGTAACCAATTTGTAACAAACATAAGTAACATGCCTGTTGGTATGAGTCTTAGATAGGCTTACAACTTGACTCTAACAATTTCATCTAGACCTTTCTTGTTGTTAGATAGTGATGAAGATGGAACTTCTTACGTTTCCTGCTCCAGATCTTGAAGACTTCGTGACTTGTTTTATTTTCCACTTTAATATTCATTGTGTTCTTCTTAGTTATGAAACTTGGTTGCAAATTTACTGTTTTGGATTAAGCCATTCAAGAAACTGTAATTGTAATTCTTCTTCAAACTTTGTTGACACTTCATTTGAGTGCTCTTCTTTTTGTTCAACTGCTTCTACTTTTATTGTCACTGCATTAAGGCCATTGTCAAGGCCATTGTCATCAAGTGTTGACTCATCTTTGTCTTTTGTTGTAATCTTCCTGGTTGTAGTTTCATCCACCTATTCTGCAAGCAGGGTTACTTTTCCACTTAACAATTCATCTATCAATTTCTTCTCCTGTAGCATTTGGAACCAACATTCACTTGAAAAGTTTTCATCATCATATTTAACTAAATTTACCAAATATTCGCACTCATCTCCATTATCAATCTCAGTTGAATTCACCAAATCACTAAATGCTATTTTAGTGTCAGTTTCTTCATTAATCATTGCAACTTCAATAGTGTCATTTTCATTCTCTCTTCCAATTACAAGATTGTCAACACAATCACCATTTTCAACAACAATATCTTCATCCACTTCAACATTCTTCATACTGTACTTTATTTCAAGAATATTCTAAAATATTTTTGCACTACTTATCTCACCAAATTCAAGCAAAATACTAGACATATTGTACTTTATTTCAAGAATATTCCAAAATATTTTTGCACTACTTATCTCACCAAATTAACCCAAAATACTAGACAAGAAACATCCAACGCTGACATAATACGTTGTAATGTTATTGCACCTCTTCTCTTATCATAGAATTTGACACTACCTTCATGATCATAGTGAAATAAATCTACTAGCCATAATAATTTTTTCATTTCAGTTGCCCAAGATTCATAATTTATACATGAGAAGAATGACAAAAATTGGCATCACTATTTCATATATTTCATCAAATTCTTCATGGTCTTCATTGGAATCATTTACTACTCATTTCACAACTCCATCATTGAGGTTTTGACATTTTTCATCATCATCGCGGATAGATTCTTCGAGCCTTTTAACCAAATCATCCTTCACACATTTAGTTGTTATGTTTCGCCTCTTGAGTTCATTTTTCAATTCCGTAACCTTCCACTGCGCCAGAGGGCGATTTCTCAAGTCCGTCAATGACATGGCCATTTTCTCGAAACCCCTCTAAAGAAAACAAGTCAGGTGGCAATCCCAACAAGTGTTCAAGAGATTATTCACCTCGGATTAAAAAAGCAATATCGTCTAAACCTGATTATGCTCGAGGCACGAGATACACAATGTGTATGTTGCAGATCGTGTGCCCGTTCAAGGCTTTCCCTGCAAATGTCTTGCTTCTCCTTCTCTCAATAGGTCTCCCCCTCGCGCTGTGTATCCCAAACTCGCCACACGATGTAAAATCCTCCACAAACTTGGCTGGCGAATATAAAATCCTTCTTACACACGATTTTGTGCAGGCTTCTCCGAAGCGATCTCTCCTTCCAATTATCCTCCAGCGAATATCCTGAAAACGTTTACATGCACAAAAATATAAAGTGATAAGAATATCTTGGGCGAAGAATGCCACTGGCAGCGAAGAATAATTATATAATATTTTTTTCTAAATAATAAAGTAAATGTTAAATTAATACTTGAGTTTATTTAACAATCTATTTTTTAAATTAAAATAATTATATAATATTTTTTTCAAAGTCATAAAGTAAAATGTTAAATTAAGATATTATCATTAATTTATTTAATTATACTATAATTTTCAAATTAAGTTTTAATTATTATTATTTGCTATAAGAACGCTCAAATTCCATTACACAAATAAAAATATTTTATTAATATGAAATCATATATTTATTTTGTTCAATGGTAGATGTGTAGATTAATTTAATGAAATTTATATATATGGTAATTTTCAAATTAAGTTCTAATTATTATTATTTTCTATAAGAACGCTCAAATTCCATTACACAAATAAAAATATTTTATTAATATGAAACCATAGCTTTATTTTGTGCCATGGTAGATGTGTAGATTAATTTAATTAAATTTATATATATGGTAATTTGCCATATATATGCATTATAAGGTAAGATAGCAAAATTTGTCTTATTCTTTGATG
>ML795353.1:9529-61706 GCA_009831015.1 Picea engelmannii
AGAGAGAGAGAGAAGAGCTAGCTTGCACTAAGCCTCCGTAGGTAATTCTGGGGCTTGGATTCTGCAGAAGACCAAAAAAAAAAAAAAAGTCGATTGAGGTAGTGGGTATGTGACAGAAGACTATACTAGTGAGTGGGCAGGGGAAGGTTGGAAAATTTGATTAATAGGTGGAGGATCAGGTAGAGACAAGTTAGGCCAACCATGATGTTGGGAGACTGTCGGGTGGATAATCTCTTTCCATATGTCGTTTTTAGGGACTTGATGTTGTAATGAGACATGAGGGGTAACTGGGATACTAGGGACATGTGGGGCTTGGAAGGGAGGCCTTTTTGGCCTAGGTTGGACCACTCCTTATCCAATCCAGTTAAAAAATCCATCTTGGAATAGCTGGCTCAACTCTTGCGAGTTTTCATCAAAATGTATAAAAAACCTTGGCCTTCTAGGGCCCCTGTTCCAATTTCCTCTTCCTCTGTTACCCCTGCCATGGCTACCTCTGCTGAAAAATATCATTCCTATATGAATTATTGATTAACAACTAGTTTCTTCAACAACCATACATGACATCTCTTTAAATATGAAACAAAGTTTGGCTCAACAACACATCAGATTCATTCAATCCAATCCATAAAAATCGTTTAATACTTGTCAATGAGCAGGGGGTGAATAAGGGTTCTGGGATATGTGAGGGATTGTATTGAGTGAAAAGTGGTAAAATGAAGGGGATTAGATCATGATTATTGCTCAGTCAAATCATCAAACAATCAATTGTATTGTAAATCAAAACAAATATCCTTGTACTCATCCCTCTGGCACCCTTTAACTGTTATAATACAAAGTTTCACTTAACTATAATTTAATTTTAAGAACATGGAGTGGATAGTTAATATGGGAAGGCGAGGGAACTTGTAATGTGCGAACAAATGAGAGAATGGTAAGGAAAAAACAAATATTGTTTATAAAACAAATCAAGTAATCCATAAACCCAACTCTGTATTCAATACAAAACATACCAATACCAATTTTAGTAATTACTGTGTAAAAACTGCTCACTGTTCCACATTCAATTTCTTCAAAACTTCTCAATTAACATAGTCTGTAATCATACTCATAATTGTTAGGAAAATGAGAGGGGGGGTGAATCAGTTGTTACTGTGCTTAAACAATTATACCCATTTTAAACTCATTACACAACACTTAATGATGATCACAATAATTCAGGGAAGTTAGCAATAGAGTATTCACCATCAATCACACACATGAAGTATACATAGACAAATATTCATGAGGAAACCCATAAAGGGAGAAAACCTATTCTTCTTAATATGATAAGTAGTTTTTATATTCTGTATATTATCATTCTTATGAGAACCCACTATTTGTGAGGCTACCACCTCTGTTTTACAAGCTGCAACTTGTTGAGAGCACCAACTCTCTGGTTTATCTAGCACCCACTAGAAGGAAGCAACAACTCCCTGAGTGTTCCAACACCAACTAGATGGAAACACCAACTTCCAGTCACACAGGCACCAAACTGTATAAAAGAGAACAATCGTTCTCCCTTGCACCACCCTGCCACCATAGTTTCTCTGAATGCCATCAGATGGAAGATACAACTCCCTGTGTTCAAGCACCCACTTGAAACTCTAAGGAAAATAGTCCTCCCTAACGCCCTTAGATATAAATATTTTTTATTGAAATTCATTACAATGATATAGTATTAATAAATGGCTTACCAGTCTCATCACTATTCTGCTACACTACTCTTCTCTGCCTGCATCAGTGTATTCCTTCTGGCATATTCTTGCGCTTTCTGTTCTTTTGCTCTGTCTCTGCTTACGCACCTTGGATTTTTCTTCCTCTCTCAGATCATGCTTCATTGTTCTATCTCTTTCTGTTCATGCTGTATTTTCCATTACATACATGACAACTTGTTTTTCACAGAAAAAACAACCTCTCTCTATCACGACATTATCTTTTTATTCATGGTCTCATCCACCGTTACACTCCCATATCCAATGCTCAAGTCGACCATCTTAGAAAACTCATTTTGGGAATCTCAGAACACTTATTTCGGGAAAATCAGAACGCTCAAGAGACATGATTCCAACGCTCAGGAATGAATGATTCAGCGGCTTAGGAATGATGATTCAATTAGTGTAACTGAATCCGAACTGATCAAGAAATCACAATATGAAACAATAACCCTTCGATCATATTTGGTTTGATCAGTGCTATCAGATTATATCTTATTTAAATCTCTTATATCACATGACCAATGACAGTGACCAGATGCTAGGCTTAACGAGTGCTTGAGCACTTATCAATTCAACTGTCATGATTCAATCTCTTGAAATGGACAACTATCGTAACTTAGACATTTCTTACTTCAAAACTTTTGGGTTTGAAACCTTTCAAAACTTCTGAATCAGATTTCCTGAAGAGATCGGGCGGTTTACATTTATTTCACGGAAACAGATCAATCGTCAGATTTGATTCTTACAAGGCTTAATTTGACGGCCAGGACTTAATCAATCATTGAGATGGATGGCCACCTTTTACTCTGGGTATTTGGCTATTATAATTATGTTATCCTTCCACTATATCTTGATCAATGGTTGAGAGTGCACCCAACATCAGATCGACGGTTGAGATCTCCTTCGGGTCTCTGGACTTCATAGATTTCAACTTATGCTATCCATCCACTGGAGTAGATCGATGGATGAGAAGACACCCAAAGTGATATTTCAGATCGGATGACTTGTGTCCTTGCTGATGTGGTGTGCCACATATGTCCTTTGCGGACATGGTTTGCTAACGTGGTCTGCCATATATGTCCTTTGCTAACGTGGTCCGCCACATGTCCTTTTTCGACGTGGTCTGTCACATGTCCTTGCGAACGAGGTTTTCTGACGTAATCTTCTAATGTAGATCTCTCTGATCTAAGGGTCATTGTATGTTCTCCAGATCCGATGGTCCTTATTCATTTCATATTTTTGGCTCTCCGGGCTTTGGGTTTTTCAAATCTCAAATTTTCTGGAGCGTAACCTCCTTGCCTCTTTATATCCAAAGTGAATGATGTTCGTTGATCATGTTCTTAGATCAATGGCTCGATATATCTATGATGCATATTTTCTTTCTTATCCTGTCCTTCCACTTGAATTGATACCACAGTTGACGGGTAGTTGCATAAGTGAGATCTCATATATTTTACCTTGCTTATCCTATCCTTCCACTCAAAATGATCCGACAATTGACGAGAATTTGGGTTTGATATGACGACTAACGGGAATTTGGATAATCAAACTCTCAACCCTTTTAGCTTATTCTTTCCTTCCACTAAAATGTGATCCAACATTCATGAAGACACTCAAAGCATATCAACAATCAAGGATGATTGCAGAACCATAACTTGCGAGTGATTTAACTCGTCACCAAAACTCCGCAATTTGAAGTTGTGCACCGTTGGTGAGTCAACCACAATCGTCAATATTCGAGGCTATAAGATATGATGGTCCTGAGTAATTTCTTGATTAGAAATAACACGATATTTAATTCTCCTTTCGTTCTCCACAATCTATCCCTATCGTTGATCTGGATATTACGCATCCGACGGTCACAACTCAATTCGAATTAATCTTATCGCTTGTTGGATCAAACACATTCATCGATATCCAAGTCTATAAGATCTGACGATATAGACCAATTACAGGATTGGAAATAGTGAGTCATTTAATTCTCCTTTCGATCTTCGCAATTTGTCCTTGTCGTTGATCTGGCGATTGCGCATCCAACGGTCATGACTTGATATGACTTAAACTGATCGTTTGTTGGATCAACCATAGTCTTTGATATTCGAGTCTATGAGATGTGACGATCTATACCATTTGTGGGATTAGAACTAGCGAGTCCTTTAATTATCCTTTCACTCCCCGCAATTCATACCTGCCATTGATCTAGCTTGCATATCCGACAGTCATGATCCTCCAACAATTCTTAATCCCATGGTCAATCATATGACTGATGTCCATAAAATGAGACGATCAACACGGTAGATTTCTTGATCGGACGACTTTTGAGGCTTCTCACCTCGAGCTTACGCTTTTCCTTCTGAACTTTGATCTCTGTGTACTGTTCGCTCCTCCTCTGAGCTTATGCTTTTCATGTTTTCCATCGTCGTTGTTGTTCTTTCCATCAATGACAAGCACACTCTTCCTGTAAAATATGCCAACAATATCCCCCTTTGGCATTGATGGCAACCCTAAAAGGCTGCACTATTCTACTTAGACCTCCAACTGTAGCATCCAGACCAGACCTTTTCTCCCCGCTTGACATCAATGTCAAAGAAAACATGGTCCCCCTGAGTTGTTGCAGTACTTTTTGGAGGTATCATATATTCAACCAACACATACCCCCCCTTACAGGATGAACTCTCTTAGGTGAGAGAAGGGATGACACCCAGCTTCTGACAGAGATATTCAAATGGTGTCTTGGCTAGGGGTTTAGTAAAGATGTCTACAATTTGTTCCGTGGTTGGAATGTAATGAACCTGAACAATCTGATTGGTGACCTTCTCTCTCAGAAAATGGTATTTTATGGGGATGTGCTTGGTCTTGGAGTGGAATATAGGATTCTTTGACACGCTAATTTTACTAGTATTATTACAATGAATTGGGATCAGTGCAATATACTTTACCTCCAAGTCTGCAAGTGTCTAAATCATCCACAGTACTTGGGTACAACAAGTGGCAGTTTCTATGTATTCAACTTCAGTAGTCGATAAGGAAATGGAACCTTGCTTCTTGCTCAACCATGTTACAAGAGAATCTCCTAAGAAGAATGCACCTCCACTCATTCTTTTCCTTTTATCCATGCAGTTAGCCCAATCAACATCTGAATAGACTGATAATTGAAAATTCTGATTCCTAGGATACCATAGGCCATAGTTCATTGTTTCTTTCAAATATTTGAATATTCTTTTGGCAACTAGCAAATGACTATGTTTAGGTGCAGACTGATACCTTCCTACCATTCCAGCATCATGCATTATGTCTGGATGAGATGTTGTGATGTACAATAGGATACCTATCATAGACCTATATGAACCTTGATCAACATTAGGTGAGTCATCATCCTTTCTTAAATTGCATCCAATGACCATAGGTGTGCTCACAGGTTTAGAATCTTCCATTTGAAACCTTTTCAATATTTCTCTTAGATATTTTTCCTGAGAAATAAATATTCGTTCAGACCTCAGAGTAATTTGAAAACCAAGAACAAATGACAGTCCCCCTATCATAGACATTTCAAATTTAGACTACATGGCAGAACCAAACCATTGTACCAATGAAGCATTATTACTTCCAAAGATGATGTCATCTACATAGACCAACACAATGAGTAAATAATTACCCTCTGTTTTGATATATAGATTGTTGTCAATTGTTCCTCTCTTGAACCCTTTTTCTTGAAGATACTTATCTAGTCTGTGATACCAGGCACGAGGAGCTTGTTTCAACCCATATAAGGCTTTCTTCATCTTGCAGACAAAGTCAGGATTATTTGTCAGTGAAAATCCTTCAGGTTGTTCCATATATACTTTTTCTAGATCTCCATTAAGAAATGCTAACTTAACATCCATATGATATACTTTAAAGTTCTTATGACATGCATAGGCAAGAAACATTCTGATGGATTCCAATCTTTCCAATGGTGCAAAGGTTTCATCAAAATCTTGTCCTTCAATATGTGAATAGACCTTACATACCAATCTTGATTTGTTCCTGACAACTTGTCTATGCTCATTCAATTTATTCTTAAAGATCCATTCAGAACCTATGACATTTTTACCTTCAGGTCTATGAACCATCTCCCAAGTATTGTTTTTCTCAATGTGGTCAAGTTCATCATTCATGGATTTAACCCAATGGTCATATTCGCTAGCTGCATTAAAGTCTTTAGGTTCAAGCAAAGACAGAAGGGAAATATGAGATTGTTCTGAGACATTATTCAACTGCTTTCTTGTCCGAACTCCTTGGTTTAGATGACCAACTATCTGATGTTAAAGATGATTCTTTCTAATAACTCTGGAGGGTGTCTTTGTCTTGATCTCCTGGTTTGAGTCTTGCAGAGTATTTGTATCAAACTCAGAGTCTTCTCCTTCTGATTCTTGGACCTGTTCATCTTCAGCTTCTGTTGTGTCCTCTGTAGCAGACTCAATATTGCTCACCTATCTTACTGAGACTCCTTCATCAACCTTTAAATCAATGCAATCAACTAATTTATGAAATATTTTATTAAAGAATCTATATCCTTTACTATTGGTAGCATATCCTAAGAATATGCCTTCATCATCCTTGTCATCATACTTTCCAAGGTTTTCATTATTATTCTTTATGTAGCACTTACTCCCAAAGACTTTGAAGTGTTTTATTGAAGCAAGTCTTCCATACCAGAGTTCATAAGGTGTCTTGTCACTGTGTGGTCTGAGGTGGGATTTGTTAAGAATATGGATTGTTGTGTGTATTTCTTCTACCCAGTAGGTTTGACCAATGTTCTTCTCATTCATCATTGACCTAGCCATTTTCTGAACTGTTATGTTTTTCCTCTCAACTACTCCATTTTGCTGTGGAGTTCCTGGGATTGTGTATTCTCTCTTGATCCCATGTTTATCACATAATTCCTTGAAATCACTTGACATAAATTCTCCTCATCTGTCTGATCTTACTGACTTTAGCCTGTTGCCTGTTTGATTCTCAGTTAAATCCTTAAATATTTTAAATTTCTCAAATGCTTCATCTTTTTCTTTGATAAAAGCAACCCAAGTGAGTCTGGAGTAATCATAAATGATCAACATGAAGTAGTTTTCCTTCCCCGTGCATTCATGTTTTGATGGTCCACATAAGTCCATATGAACTAATTGGAGTGGCTTCTCTGTTGAAGTAGATCTCTTGGATTGAAACTGAGTCTTGGTTAGCTTTCCTACTTGGCAAGGTTTACACACAAAATATTGTTCCTTTGATATTCTTGGAAGATCTTTTACTGCCTCAAAATTTTTGAGCTTGATTAACTGGTCAAAGTTTAGATGTCCAAGTCTCCTATTCCATAACCATCTTTCATTATGTTTTCTTAGATGACACTCTTCTCTATCTTCTTTTAGCACATATACATTATTATCTGTCCTTATGCCTTTAACCACCACTTGTCCCAAGTTTACAAACTTTATCTTACAATCTTTAGAAGTGAACACCACTTCACATCCTCTGTCACACATTTGAATTACACTGAGAAAATTATGTTTCAGCCCATATACAAGTAGAGCATCCTAGGCTTTTCCTTTACCATTACTCAAACTCACCATTCCTTTACCTTTGATTTTACCTGGTTCATCATTTCCAAAGGTCACATTTCCTGTTTTACTTTTACTTATAGACAAAAACTTATCCTTGTCTCCAGTCATGTGCTTGGAACATCCACTGTTTATATACTAGGGGTCTTTTTGTTTTGAGATGAAAGTACTAACCCACATTTTTCACTATCTTTCTTTTTCCATGTGATGGCATTTCTAGCTAAGGGTTTTATCCTTGGATCTGCTTTGTAATCCTTTAGAGGATAGTTTGCATCTTTGTGGCCAAAGTTATGACAATTATAGCATTCGAGCTCATTGTTCAATAGGTCAAAGTGATTGGTGCAATTTTTTATACTCATTGGTTCTATGTTTAAAATATTGTTTATTTCTTGATCTCCTTAGTTGCATGTTTCTAAACTTAATTTGACAATTTGCAATCTTATGACCAAAATTAGAGCAGTAAAAATAGTAACCATGGAAGAAATTTTGGTACCTGAAGGATGGCCTTCTTCTTGCCATTTGTTTCTCCATATTCGTATATCTTTGTTCTTGATCAGGGATCATATTGTCTTTATTAGCTTCTAGTGGAAGAGTACTCACATGGTCTGATTGTCCGCTGACTTGGAACTTGATCATCTTTACTGGATCTTTGCTTTTTGGTTATTTGCTGCTTGAACCACTTACATAACCTAAACCAGTCTTCAACAAAGGAGATCTCCATTTGCTCAGAATGTTGTTTAGTTATTCTGAGGCTTTAATGCTTGGAATATTTTGGAGATACAAGGCTTTAAACTTCTCCATATCTTTTCTCATTTTTACTACCTCTTCTTCCAAGGCTTCACATCTTGCCTTCTTCTCTCATAACTGTTGTTTAAGAATGTCCTCTATTTTCTTTGCCTCTTCTAATTCCACTTTTAGCAGGGAAAAGTCTTCATTAGGTTTTTTACTGTCTTTCTTGAATTGTATCAACAATTGTTTTTGCATTCTCTTCTTAAGTCTGAGTCTATCAATCTCTTCCAAAGCACTAATCAACTCTCCTTCCAAGTCAACCACAACTTCTTCATTATTAACATCACTTCCTGTGATTTTATTATCATAATCCTCTTTGGCCATAAGCATAAAGTTATTAACCTTATCTTCACAAGCAGAATCACTATCTGTGTCTCTTGAAGAGTCATCATTGTTTACACATAAACTTTTCTTTTTACCAAATATCTTGAATTTGTACTTCTCTTCACCTTCAGAGTTCTGGTCCTTCTTCTTGTGTGGACACTTAGATGAAAAGTGACCTATCTTTCCACAGTTAAAACATTTGAAGGGAAACTTGCCTTGCTACTTGTCTCATCCTTTCTTTAGTTTTTTAACAAATTTTGCTTCAATTTCATCAGGTTCAGAATCCTCATTCTCATCTTCTTTAAATGATGCTTCTCTAGAGGTGGGTTTAAATTTACCTATCCTCATTTCATATGCAATCAACATTCCTAGAAGTTGATCAAAAGACAGATTTTTTAGATCATTAAGTTATTCTATAGAAAATACCTTTGGGTTGGACCTATCTGGCAGAGATCTCAAAATATTTTGAACTAAAAAGGATTCCTCAATTTTTTCCCCAAGTGATTTCATTGCATTTACTAGTTCTTCAACTCTCAGAAAGTACTTCCCAACATTTTCATCCTATTTCATATTTAGTTGTTCAAACTGTAGTCTATAGGTTTGAAGCTTGGCATCATTTACCTTCTCATTACCTTCATAATTGCTAATGAGTTTGTCCCACATTTCTTTGGTAGATTCTAAGTGCATAAATTTTACAAATTCTTCTTCTGCAAGCTCACTCAGAATTGCATTCATAGCCTTAGCGTTGAAGTTGATTTATGGCTTGTCATCCTTAGAAGCTAGTACAACTGGATTTATATAACCAGTCTCTACCACATCCTAGACATCTTCACCTAAAGCCATTATGTAGGTTCTCATCCTAACTTTCCAGAAGGCAAAGTTTGTTCGATTGAATAGGGGGGCCTTATTGGTTGAAGTTCCTTCATGGCTAGTCATGTTTAAGCTCTAGGATCTACCCTTATATAAAAGGAACCCTCTATGATAACAATTGTTAGGCAACTAAGAGGGGGGGGGGTGAATCAATTTTTAATATGCTTAAACAATTATACCCATTTTAAACTCATTACATAACACTTAATGATGATCACAATAATTCATGGAAGTAAGCATTAGAGTATTCAACATCAATCACACACATGAAGTATACAAAGACATATATTCCTGAGGAAACCCATAAAGGGAGAAAACCTCTTCTTCTTAATATGATAAGTAGTATTTATATTCTGTACATTATCATTCTTATGAGCACCCACTCTTTGTGAGGCTACCACCTCTGTTTTACAAGATTCAACTTGCTAAGACCACCAACTCTCTGTTGAGAGAACCAACTCTCTGCTGAGAGCACCAACTCTCTGTTGAGAGCACCAACTCTCTGGTTTCTCTAGCACCCACTAGAAGGAAGAAACAACTCCCTGTGTTCAAGCACCCACTTGAAACTCTTAGGACAACAATCCTCCTTAGCACCTCCCTACCATCCTTAGATATAAATATTTCTTACTGAAATTCATTACAGTGATATAGTATTAATCAATGGCTTACCAGTCTCATCATTGTTCTGCTACATTGCTCTTCTCTGCCTGCATTAGTGTCTTCCTTCTGCATCTTCTTGTGCTTTATGTTCTTTTGCTCTGTCTCTGCTTGTGCACCTTGGCTTTTTCTTCCTCTCTCAAATCATGCTTCACTATTCTATCTCTTTCTGTTCATGTTGTATTCTCCATTACATACATTTAAACTTGTTTTTCACAAACAACCTCTCTCTATCACGACATTATCCTTTTATTCATGCTCTCATCCAACGTTACACTCCCATATCCAATGCTCAAGTCGGTTATCTCAGAACACGCATTTCGGGAATCTCAAAACACTCATTTTAGGAAACTCAAAATGCTCAAGAGCCATGCTTCCAATGCTCAAGAACAAATGATTCAGCCGCTTAGGAATGATAATTCAGTTAGTGTAACTGAATCCTAACTGATCAAGAAATCACAAGATGAAACAGTAATCATTCAATGAGATTTGGTTTGATCAATGCCATTGGATTATATCTTATTTAAATCTCTTATCTCACATGACCAATGGTGTTGACCAGACGCTAGGCTTAACGAGCGCTTGAGCGCTTATCAATTCAATAGTCACGATTCAATCTCCTAAAATGGATGACTGTTGTAACTTCGATATTTCTCCCTTTGGAAATTTTGGGTTTGAAACCTTTCAAAAATAACGAATCAGATTTCCCAAAGAGATTATGTGGTTTACATTTATTTCGCGAAAATGGATCAATCATCAGATTTGATTCTAACAAGGCTTAATCTGATGGCCAAGACTTAATCAACCGTTGAGATGGATGGCCACCTTTTACTCCTAGTCTTCAGCTATTATACTTATGCTATCCTTACATTGTAGCTTTATCAATGGTTGAGAGTGCACCCGACATCAGATCGACGGTCGAGATCTCCTTCAGGTATCCGGACTTCATAGATTTCAACTTACTCTATCCTTCCACTGAAGTAGATCGATGGATGAGAATACACTCGAAGTGATCTTTCAGATCGGATGACTTATGTCCTTGCTGACCTGGTTTGTTGATGTGGTCTGCCACATATGTCCTTTGCTGACATGGTTTTCCATATATGTCCTTTGCCCACGTGGTCTGCCACATGTCCTTTGCCGACATCGTCTGCCACATGTCCTTGCAGAAGATATTTTCTGATGTAATCTGCTGATGTAGATCTCTCTGATCTAACGGTCATCATATGTTCTCCAGATCCGATGGTCCTTAATCATTTCGAATTTCTGGCTCTTTGGGCTTCGGGTTTTTCAAATCTCAATTTTTCTAGAGTGTAACCTCCTCACCTCTTTATATATGAAGTGACTAATGTTCGTCGATCATGTTCTTAGATCAATGGATTGATCTATCTACGGTGTATCTTTTCTAGCTTATCTCGTCCTTCTACTTGAATTGATCTGATGACTGATGGGTATTCGCATAAGTGAGATATCAGATCTTTTACCTTTCTTATCCTATCCTTCCACTTGAAATGATCCGATGGATGACGGGAATTCAGGTTTGATCCAACGACTGATGGGTATTCGGATAATCAAACTCTTATCCCTTTTAGCTTATCCTGTCCTTCCACTAAAATGTGATCCAACGGTCGTGAAGACACTTGAAGCAGATCAACTATCAAGGATGATTGCGGAACCATAACTTGCGAATGATTTAACTCATCACCAAAACTCCACAATTTGAAGTTGTACGTCATTGGTGAGTCAACCACAATCGTCCATCTTCGAGGCTATAAGATCTAACGGTCCTGAGTAATTGTGGGATTGGAAATAGCATGATCTTTAATTCTCCTTTCGTTCTCCACAATCTATCGTTGTCGTTGATCTGGAGATTGCATATCCAATGGTCACAACTCAATCTGACTTAATCTGATTTCTTGTTGGATCAACCACAATCGTCGATATCCGAGTCTACAAGATTTGACAATCTAGACCAATTGCGGGATTGGAACTAGCGAGTCATTTAATTCTCGTTCTGATCTCTGCAATCTATCCCTGTCGTTGATATGGAGATTGCACATCTGACAGTCATGACTTGATATGACTTAAACTAATCATTTGTTGTGTTGATATTATGGTATCTACAGGAGGTATTTACCTCCATGTGTAAACCTAACGAGAATAGAATACTCTGGGAAGCAAGAAGAAACCCTAATGAGTTGGCTAATAACCCTAGAAGACATGTCGGCTCAAGAATATAATTTGTATTAGGTTATTAGTCTCCAAGAGAAGAAGTCAGCCAGAAGAAATAATATACACTGAATGGACAGATACCCAGAATGAGAAGTCGACCCAGGCAGTTAGCTAGAATTACTATAAATACATGAGGCTAGTCTTTATTTTGGCAGGCAGTCTCAGAATTGCAGAGCAGCACTTGTGCGCACTGCAGTGCCCATTTTTTTGCACGGGTTTGGAGGAGAGATACCATTGCAACTGCTGCATCTATCATATGACGTTTGTCTTGGACTATCTCTTGGTTAGGGTTTGGACTATCTGATAATCTCTTGTTGGTGCGCTATCCTTGGGGAAAGGTGCACTACCCTTTGTTTAGCTATCTAGCCTAGGGTTTTCTTCCATAGTGATTCTCTGTCAAGTTTAAGGTGCTCGGAGGGTGGCTTCGACCTATGGTTGGGTGACAATAGCGATATTGTAAATGGTAAAATGAGAACATCCATTATATTCTAACATGTTGGGTCAACCACAGTCGTCGATATTCGAGTCTATGAGATCTGACGATCTAGACCGATTGCAGGATTAGAACTAGCGAGTCTTTTAATTCTCCTTTCTCTCCCTGCAATTTATCCTTGTCGTTGATCTGGCTTGCAGATATGACAATCACTATCCTACAATGATCCTTAAGCCCACGGTTACTCATATGACCGACGTCCGTAAAATGAGATAGTCAACATGGTTGATTTCTCAATCGAATGACTATTGAGGCTTCTTACCCTGAGCTTACGCTTTTCCTTCCGAGATTTGATCTCCACGTACACTTCGCTCCTCCTCTGAGCTTATGATTTTCTTTTTTTCCATCGTCGTTGTTGTTCTTTCCATCAATGACAAGAACACTCTTCCTGTAAAATATGCCAACAATAATCACTATGACTTTCAATAGTCCTATTAAGAGAATACTTGGTCTCTAATTCCTTTTCTTTCATTTAAAACAAAATCAAAAGAAACACACAACAACATTGCTCCATCTCTATCCATAATAAAATATCAAACACTGTCCATAAATTCACAATCTCCCAAATAAAACATATACACAATGCCAGTGGGAATGCAGACCCGAGGCATAACCTATCTCACCCAATGAACCATAAAGCATATATCTTGGCATAATGGAAACTCTAAGACTGAATTCTGAGATACGTTGATGCCAACACCATGAAAATAATCCCATAGCGAGTGAATAAATCCATGACTACGACTCTGGAAAATACACAGTGAACAAAAGGAAATCCAAAAAACATACACACCAACCATATAGCAGCCCGAATACGAACGAACATGGTTACCCTCATAACTGTGAGGAAGCGACCAACAAGGATAAACAGAGTGAAACCCTCCAACAAAACACAGAGAGATAATGCCCATATACACTTAAAAAAGATAGAGATCCATCACGATTTTAACCAGCAGCCAAACCAAATCTTTTACTTACAGAACGAATAACCACACAGTCATTCCAAAGAGAAAAACCATGCATTTACACAGTTGTCAATCTCAGGAAAACACAAACAAAGCATTACTGAGCCATCGTTCATTCATTCACAAAGCGTAATTCAATAATGGGTGAAAAAATAACCATACCTGTAACTGATAGCTTAAAAGGGGTGAGTTGGCCGAGCATTTCCTTCCCAGGCTTGGATCTCGGAGATTAACCACCAGCAAAACAAAATGCAATGATAACCATACTAGGGTGACGACCCGATGGAGAAGTATGGAGTGACGTTCATTTACTACATGTTTCTTCCACCTCCTCTTCATTCAATTTTGAAGTACACAACAACCAACAATAACTAATACATTTAACCATGTCATTAATTCCAAACCATTGAAATATGTGACCACATTGCTTGCCAAATGCACCACCCAAAACATTTGTATTAACCATTTCCAAACTTCCATACCATATCATATGTATTTCCATATTCAAATCACATAGTCACTAACCATTAATAGTTAGGATTAACACTGACTTGTTTTCATTTTATTTGCACATAAATTCTAACATAGCATAACATAGGCCCTTTCTTTTGGATTTTTTTTGTAAGTCTTTTCCCTTTTGATTTTTTTTTTATGTCGTTACTAACATATTTCTGTGCAGGTGTAGCCAGGTAATAATTGTGGTGACATAATCAAATGTAACAACTGTAAATATATGCCAATCATAACATAAAATTAAAGCTCTGAATAACAAAACATCTGATAAAATGCTTCATCCACCTGTCATTATGTCAAAACGAAACTAGGACTACATCGTTAACCATATAAGACCTTGTAAGAAGCATCGATACAACATCATAAAATGTGTGATATGACTATCTTCAAGCCTCTAGTCTACAAGGGGTTCCCACCTACTAGTATTATATCTTATTAGCATAGTTTAAATAATAGGCTTTAGCAATAATTTGGGGGCGAAATTCCTCGTTGTGATTTTTATCGTCAACAAACTGACGACTCCACAGGGAAATCTGTTTCCAACAGATTAAAAACTTGAAATATATGGTTTTTCAGGCTAATAACAACATATCGAGAAGATATAACCAAAATGATTATGCAATAGGGGGAAGTGAGAGGATTTAATGGAAAAATGACTGGAAATTTGGGAAGAACTCATGGAAAATGTTAAGTATGAGGGGGTTTATCCCTGTATGCATAATCATTCAACCAAAATTTTCTCTTGACTTCAAGGAGAAAAATGTTATGGACTTTATCTTTTGAATCTCAAATGGATGAAGAAATGGAAAGCAGAAGCGAGAGGTAGCCAATTTCCTCATAAGACAACAGTGAAAGCAAGTAACAAATTCAATTATGCTTTCAGAGGGAACATGGAAACAGTCATGTAAGCTTGATTGTTATTGACTAACAATACCTTGCAGGAGTGTCACTATGGCAGAACTGATCCAACATCTTATTCTTGACCAAAAATTGAAATCGAAAAGAACAAAAGCAAGAAATTTCATAACAGAGATGAAACTGCAAAATTTAAAACAACAGAAACTAAAATGACAGAATTGCAAACAACAGAAGGAAAACGACTAAAACAGAAGAAGAATTGAAAAATGTTTAAAAGCATAATTTGAAAAAGCAGTAATAAAAAAACCCCAAAAAAGAAAACATAACTAAACTACTTATATACAGAACAATCCAAACAGTGTTAAAACTTTTCAAGTTGGTTTCACGTAGTGTTTTAAGTGAGAATCGTTAGTGTTGTAGGAAAACAATCATTCTTGTAAATATTTTAGAATGTAAGAGTTTGTACCCAGGACAAACCGATATTGAAAGGACCCAACCATAATTCTTGAAACTTCGAGACAATTGATAGTGTTTTAGAGTACACGATTAGATCATCAAGATAGATATGAATAATCTTGCTGATCAAATTGTCAAAAGATATTTGCATAGGTCTTTGAAAAGTGGCACCTGCATTAGATAAGCCAAAAGGCATATGTTCATAAGCCAAGGTGCCCCAATGAGTAATAAAGGTGGTTTTATATATGTCTTCCCTTTTTACCTTGATTCGATTGTAACCAGAAAACCGTCAAGTAAGGACATCATCTATGACCCTGCGACTTGCTGCAAAATCATTTCCATATTAGGGAGAGAAAAGTGATATTTTATACTAGCTCAATTTAATGCGTGAAAATCTACACATAATCTGATCTGACTAGTTGTTTTCCAAACGAAAACCAAGTTGGAAACCCATTTAGAATACTTAACCGGAAAGATGATTCCATCCTTCAAGAGTTTTTCCAACTCCTTTTGAATGGTTGCTTCTAGTGCAGGGTTGATAGGTCTTTGTTTTTTCCTAACCGGTTTTATGCCTTCCTTGATGGGAATGGCATGTTGTATAAGACAGGGATAAAATCCATGAAGATCCTCATAAGAACAATCAAAAACATCTTGAAATTCACCAACCAGTCTGGAAAAATTCATTCTTTCTTCATCAGAACATTGGGTACCTATTTTAACATTCTTTGGAGACTCAGGTGTTCCAATGTTCAAGGAGATGGTTTCACCCACCTTTATTTTTTACTCCTCTTCTTTATGTTTCTCTTTATTGCCTACATCACTCGATGAAAATGAACTCTCTAGAGGAGTCAAGCCCTTAGGAATGTTGTTATCTTCCATGGATATAATTTCCTTGGGCTTATAGGTTCATTTTGAATGAAAGCATGGATTCTCTCATCACTAGGGAAGACCTGCCATGATTTTGTATTGTCAGGGATATGTGGACGATATAGAGATTTAAAAGTACAATCAAGTCTATGTGGCAAAAGTTTCCGATTAGGAGAGGATGCAAAAACAACTAACCGATCAACCATTGAGTTCAATTCCCTCTTAACATGAGTAATGTTGAAAGATAATAGGTTTGAGATAAGTGCCCAAACAGTTTGGGTGTATCGTTTCATCAACTTGTTTCTATGAGAGTATATCTTACGTACAAGGTTCACAACATGCTCAAAATCCACAAAAAATGTAAGGTGACCACAACCCTGATTATAGGCGTTTTCAATGCCTAATAATAAAGCTTTGAATTCAGTGACATTGTTTGTGCAAGGAAACTCCAACCTATAAGAAAAGTTATGGATTTTCCTCACAGGAGAGTACAAGATAATTCTAGTTTTGTTTCCTTCAATAGAGCATAAACCATCAAAGTGCATGTGCCACATACCATCGTCTAAGTCGATTTGTTCCAAGGGAGTGTTATCCTCCTTGAAAAAGATGGAATACACCCCTAGGTCCTCTTCGATGTAATTCACATTAGGTTGTGGAACACTTTCTATGTAAGGTGAAATCCTTCCCTCTCTAAGGACTACGATGTTTTTACCATTCCAAGGAATGGATAAGTGTGTCTCGTCGAGTGAGAGGTATCCACCTGTCAAAGCTTGCCAATGTCTTCCTGAGATGATTGAGTAATTTCTTACTGGCATATCAATTACCTGAATATTAAGGGTTGTCCTTATTTCAGGGTGTGCACACAAAACCAAGGTCACATATTTTATCTTACCTATGGTCGTTTTTTGTAGACTATTATAAGAGAGCATGCTTCTGGTGTTTTCATTTGTACAAGATAAGCCCAGCTCTTCCATAATAATCTTCGACATTACACTTGGGCCCGAACCATCGTCAATGAGGCAACAATGGGCGATCTTATCCATAATCTTTACAGAAATATAAAAATGGGGATTTTGTATAGGGTATCTAAAGTTATGTACACCTAATTTATTTACAGAGGAATCCTCTTCATTTACCTCTTCAGAGAGGTTGGCTACAACAGAATCGTTTCCTTCCATGAATTGTTTTAGATGCCTCCATTGTTCAGGGATGACAACCATGTCCATAAGGGTTTCATATGCTTTGATGTTGGCCAACTGATTTAGAATATTGTATTTGGAAGAGGGGAGAGGGGAGGTAGTTCCTTGACTGTCAGGAACCTTAGGAACCGGAACAGTAGCAGCTGGTGAGGATGAGATCGGGCTAGAAGAATTGCAGGGAGGATCATATTTTCCTTTGGGAGCGTAGGATTTGTTCCTAGTATTGATGATCATGACATCTTCTAGCTCTGCAAAATCTAGGACAACGATGGTAGTTTTCGATCTTTTACCAAAGATCTTATCTCTGGTACTCTTCTTTACCTCACATGTGGTTTCCTCGTGGTGTTCCTCGCAAACTTTACACCAACTACGAGCCATGATAGCCTTAGAATGAAAATTATTTTCATTTGGATTTCTAAAGGGAGGTGTTGAAGAGGATGAAGCTCCAGGGGTAAGAAGGGAGACATTTCCCTTTCTCTCATACGCTATCATATGATTATTCATGTCTTGTACACGTTGTACGAGGGTGGATATGTCTGTCTGTTTAACTGATTCTCCCTGAGGAAGACATGTTCTTTCAAGTTGTTCTTCATACTCTAAGCAAGTATGCATAGTGGAACTGAGGTTATCAATGGATTTTTCCTCAATCTTATGACAGTAGGGGGAAGGTAATGCATTACAATAATGCATGAAAGCGGCTTGGTTCTGAGGTCGAATGATTTCAAGGATTTGATTGTATAACTTGGTGAAATGCAAGTTGAAGGACTTGATGGTCTCACCATCCTTATAAGCGATGTTATTGTACTCCTGTAACTGTAAAGCTGGGATTTTAGATTGCCCATAGGTGGATTTGAACCAATAGACTAACTCCTCCAAAGTAGACAAAATATTAGGAGGAAGGTCAAATAAATAGGTCGCAGCCTTTCCTTCCATGGAATTGACAAACAAGAACATGCAAGTATCATTGTCATTGGCTCCTATGTTGTGACAAGCATTAGAAAATGCCACCAAGTGTTCATTTGTAGTGACAACGTTATTCCCTGAAAACCTAGGAATATTCTTTTTGAATTTAGGAAGTGGATGAGTAGTAGGTGCTAGTTTAAGAGGAGAGGAAACATGCCATGGTGTGGTTGTAGCATCTTCTTCAAATTGAAAAATCCCATACTTTTTAATGACTTTGGTGGGATTTGTGGTAGATTGGACAAGAACTTGGTGACTATATAAGCTACCAATCACTGATGAAGCTGAAGACTGAGAGGAGGAAGCACTTCTAGTGCCACCAGATCCACCATTAGATGCCATATTGTGGATAATAGGTAAGGGAGAGAAAGAAGAACTGGAAGAATCAGACACGGTTCTCCTTATATCACTTTGTTTGGTTGATAACACAACGTTCCTTCTTCCTATTTCAATAGTAGGATTAATTTCAGGTGACAAGCCTCTTCTTCTCCTAGAAACACGAGGGTCTAAGGACATGAAATAAGGTCAAAGTTGAAGGAAAAATAAAGTTATGGTTGATTCCTAAGCTATCTACATCTATATTCCCAATGTTCTTGGGCGCTTATGTCTTATTCAATTGTTGCCCATGAACAATTAAGCTCAGCCCGAGTATTAGCAATGTCTAAAATAGTGTTAAACAAATTTAAAGAAATGTTGGTCTGATCTTGAAGACCGGGCTCAATATTAGGCTTCCTTGCAACAAGTACAGTCATTAAGAAATGAAACAGTCAAAGAATCAATATCAGAAAAATAGATGTATTCGATGATAATCAAGCATAAAAATCAACCAGAGAGATATTGAAGATCTCCCCAGTATGGTCGCCAAATAAATGTTGAGAAAAATATATGAAATGATCTTAGTCAAGCATTTTCAGATCTTACTTGGCTAAAGAAATATAGATGGGAATATCACCCTATGTTTATAGCCATCAATTTTGTTTTCTTAATCCACAAGTATTGGTTACAAGTGCTTAGAATGATCTTTTTATAAATGAAATTTTGCTGACAAATTCAATATTTATGTAATTTTCTGAATATAATAGATGCATAAATAAATGTAGAGACATAAATAAAAACATCAAGTCAATAATCAACACAGATGAGACATAAAGAAATTGTTTATTTCATTCCAATTTATCAAAAGACTCGTTCTCTTTACAAATTTTCCTGAGGAAGTTTGGACCAAAGTCAAATTTACATGTCCCTGATGAAAACCATACAAAAGGACTTCTAATAGAAAGTAAAAAACTGAACTTTAAAAACTGGATCAACTTGCCACTGATTGTTTCCCACTCGACTTTGCACAATATCCTTTATCACTCGTAAAATTTAATTCACAAGCAGACAAGTCTACACAGACTATCAAAGATAGATCAACACCTCTAAAAAACAAGTGTCTGAATGATGTAATTCAACCCTGTATCTTGTTGTCTACTGTTGTAACCTATGTCTGCATCCCCTGCCTCTCCTCTCTTTTTCCTATGTAGGCATCAATTTTTCCTTTTTCTGGTTGTTTAAGTCAGTTTCCCACTACTGAGTGTCTTGGTCCTTATTCATTTTTTGAGTCTTCGCACATTTATGTTTCTATTTTTCTGGAAGGATAAAATACATTTCATATTTGTTTTGGAATGCTTGTCATCACGTTCATAATTGATTGAGCTCACCACATGTCTACCAAGCCTTTTTCTATGCATAGGAAATGTCCGTGCGCACGACGCAACAATCCAGAGTAGCAAATTTTGGGCTCAGACTGTGGGAATAGATAGGTTAATTTTCGACGACAGAGACCCATCAAGTCAAATAGATCAACGACTCTCGTCCATTCGGGTTCCAGAATCACACGGGTTTTAATATCAAGTTCGAAGTACTAAGTTCCCGAAGACCCAAAGCCTCCGAAGAGATGAAGTCCTGAGATCCTGACACGTCGCTTCGGCAATTTTCCTTCGGGAGTTTTCGAGCATAACATTCATAAAATCCCAAACTCCTGAAGCCCAGATTTCTGAAGAAAATCTAGACCGTTCGTCGGTCACAACACATGGAAACAGATCTTTCATTTCAAAGATTTTCCTCCAGGAGGTTTTGCTTGCTTCACATTTGAAACTCCTGAAGCCCAGATTTTTGAAGAGAATTTGGACCGTTCATTCATCATGACACGTCGCAACAGATCATTCAATTCAGAGATTTTCCTCTGGAATATTTTTCATGCTTCACATTTGAAACTCCGAAGCCCGGAAGTCAGAAGTGAATCTGGACCATTGATCCCAAGTCAACGAGAACCGTCGATCCTTACAGTAGGTAAATATCACCCGAATCACAGATCGCCTTCAGATCGACGACCACGCTTCTTTGCGGGGACATAAACTGCTCGAGCGTTAATTTTCTTAAGTGGTCCCGCAATTGGAACCATGGTATTTTTGAAAGGATACATGGCAGCTTTTGGTGTATTGCGGGCCCAAAGGTGGTCTAGATCCAAACCACCCTCAACAACTTCTGCAATCACGTGCTTGAATGACATTAGATCACCGGGTCACCTCCACGTCACCTCCCATCATCCCACTCACTACTCTCACTCTTCTCGCCACCCGACACTTGTCCTCTGTTAACCCCCACATTGATCTCCATCAATGGTGGCCCACCTCTCTAGATCAATGGTCCTTGTCATAACTCGGACCCCCCCGACCATTCTACCTTTAACGGTGGGGGGGGTCCAAGAAAGTAGTTTTCCCATCGCGGGCCCTACCTAACGTGGTGGCTCCTCAAGAACTCTGACCCACCCTCTCTAATCTGCTTACCGCCTATCCCCCCCTCCGAGTTCCTCCCGAGTTGTTTTTCAATACCGCCTCCTCTCTCCTTTCGCCACTTGTTCTCCACTCACTTCCCAACCTATCTACTCCTCCTCTCCCTATGTGTGACATGTATCCTTCACTACACGTCACCAAATCCATACTCTTGATACCTCCATCGTATTCACACCTCCTCTCACTTTGAAATTTGTCTTCACACGTCATCTACCCTCGCGTCCATTCATCCTATCTTCCGATTGGATGCTCGCCTCCACATCTCCCCTCATGCATGATGGGCCGACAACCATTCTAGCAAAGCTATTTCACAAGTACAGATGGCATCTGACAGGGTCAATACAGAGTGCGCTTGGCTTCCGAAAGCTCAGACATAGACAAAGAGTTAAGTCTCAGTCACAGGTCTACATAGATTAGTCTCAGAAACACTTCAACAAACTCTTCTCATGTAGTTGGTTATCTCCAGTGGCCTCCAACAACTTGCAGACATGCTGTCGTTCAACACAGATCTCTTCTCTATCACTCCGAGGCCTATTTTCGTCCACTCATTTCCTCCAACACATGCATCAATTCTGTCGCAGAGACAGTAGTAGTTTTATTTGATTAAGTCCAACATTTTCCTAGATTAGATGCAAGAGTGGTCTTCTATGTGTGATAAGAACCACTCTTGTTGATTAAGTCCAGTGTCTTAGTAAAGTTAATTGTTTGATTTATGAACAGTTCCCTAAATTTAGGACTCAGTCCCCTAAGGACAAGAGCCTCGGAAACTCTTTTAAATAGTTAGTTTTTGGACATTGTAAAGGTCATATTTTTTGAGGAAAGAATAGAAATACAAAGATTGGTTGGACCCATTTTATGCATGGATTAAATCTCTCTACTTGGTGAGCATGCTCTTGATGACAATTTTTCGTTAAACTCTTCATGTGTTTTCATTCTTATCTTGAATACAATTTTTTATTTGTGCAACGTACATTTCATTTCCTTTTAGCTATTGTACGACTTATTTTTACTGATATGAAACCTTTCAAACAACAAATGCTTTGGTAAATATTTTTTTTCTGCAACCTGTGGGAGTTATTGTATTTTGATACATGTTTGATGTCTTGAAAAGATATTTTAAGTATTGAACTTCTTGCAGTAGATTATTCATTGAGTAGTTTGTTGTTTCCCTCTGTTTTCTATTATTTCACTGGTTTGTCATTAGTGTGCCATCATCCAAGGAGGGTCCTCATCCATATCATTCTACCAACCCAACCTTGCCTTTGTCTTGATAGAATAACCCTCTGACTAACCAACAAAAGAGTTAAAATAAGAAAGCATTCTAAACTGATAGGTGGCCTAGATTTTCCCTTTAGCATTCAGTTGCAGACCTTAGGACCAACATCTACAATAGGACCCTTCTATCATAAAAGAGAATTAGGCTTTCATTGAATTAAAGAATGAATGAAAACTGAATTATCTCAATAAAACTCAAAGAGCAGACCTTAGTATGCTTTCTCCTTCTATTCCTCTCTTGTTCCTCATTTTCTTTTTGCCTTTAAGCAATCAAAATTAGTTGAAGTAGTTAAACTACCTCTTTAATTAAGTTAACTAAAACTCAACCAACTTTTTAGTTAAGGGGGAAAAGTAATAAAATAATAATAAGGGTCTTTAATAAATAATAACTAGTAGGTGGGACCCCTTGTGACTCCCTTTAGTTCTTTAACAAGCATAACACAACTAGTTAATCAATCAAACACATCCCTCCTTGTGTCTCCCATCATCACTCTCATAATTTGACAATTTATATCAATGATAATTGAAACCATATCCAAAAATATAATATCCATATATACAAAAAATAGTGTGTTGTCCAAAATTTCAGAATTCAACTGTTCTCAAGAATCAATAAATAAAAACACTTAAAACCCATATTTTCCACTCTAGGAGGCAATCTTCCCCTCATTGTTGTTGTCACCCTTTGATTTCTCTGAATTTAATTTAGGTTGTGTGGAGCCTTTAGTTCTAATCTCACTGATAACATCAGAGCAATCATCTCTCAAATGCATGCAGGAGGACACGGATTTGGCAGAGTCATTTGAGGGAGAGGAGGGGGAAGCAACGAATTTCCCTTTATCAGGAGCGTGGTGGGCCTCTGTTTTTAACATTTTTCTTGCATGGGAAGACTGTACTGCTGAGTGGGAAGGGGAAGCTTGGAAAATTTGATTAACATGTGGAAGAGCAGGTAGAGACAAGTTAGGCCAGCCACGATGTTGGGATACTGTCGGGCGGACAATCTCTTGTCATCCATCGTATTCAGGGACTTCAGGTTGTAATGAGGCATGAGGGGGAATTGGGATACCATGGACATGTGGGGCTTGGAAGGGAGGCATTTCTGGCCTAGGTTGGACCACTCCTTGTCCAATCCAGTTAAAAAATCCATCTTGGAATAGTTGGCTCAACTCTTGCGATCCTGCATCAAAATGTATAGAAAACCTTGGCCTTATAGGGCCCCTATTCCAATTTCCTCTTCCTTTTTTACCCCAGCCATGGATACCTCTGCTAAAAAATATCATTCTTGTATGCATTATTGATTAGCAACTAGTTTCTTCAACAACCATACATGACATCTCTTTAAATATGAAACAAAGTTTGGCTCAGCAACACATCAAACTCATGCAATCCAATCCATAAAAATCGTTTAATACTTGTCAATGAACAGGGGGTGAATAAGGGTTTTGGGATATGTGAGGGATTGTATTGAGCTAAAAGTGGTCAAATTAAGGGGATTAGATCATGATTAAGGCTCAATCAAATCATCAAACAATCAACTGTATTGTAACTCAAAATAAATATCATTGTACTCATCCCTGTGCCATCCTTTAACTGTTATAATACATAGTTTCACTTAACTATAATTTAATTTTAAGAACAAGGAGTGGATAGTGAATATGGGAAGGCGAGGGGACTTGTAAAGTGCAAAAAAGTGAGAGAATGGTAGGGAAAAAATGAATAATGTTCAGAAAACAAATCAAGTAATCCATAAACCCAACTCTGTATTTAATACAAAACTTACCAATACCAATTTTAATACTTACTGTGTCAAAACTGCTCACTGTTCCACATTCAATTTCTTCAAAACTTCTCAATTAACATAGTCTATAATCATACTCATAATCACTATGCCTTTCAACAGTCCTGTTAAGAGAATACTTGGTCTCTAATTCATTTTATTTCATTTAAAACAAAATCAAAAGAAACACACAACAACATTGCTCCATGTATATCCATAATAAAATATCAAACATTGTCCATAAATTTGCAATCTCCCAAATAAAACATATACAAAGGTCCCTTTTCCAAATTGAACAGACTTTTAAAACTTGCCTGATTTCATGCCTTTTTCATTATATTAACCAATAAATATTTGCAATGAAACCATAATATAAAACATGAGCTTCATCAGTGATGATGAAATTAAATAAAACATGCACGATTCCTCCATAATAGATGCAGAGTGAAACAATGAAATCATAGTCATCAATTTCCACAATTTGCCATGATCCCGATTGGGACTAGTGAAACACACAACAGTCACCGACTTGAAATTTACACCATGTTGTAATAATACAACAATTGAAAGCATAACGAGAAGAGACAACCATTGACTGCACATTATCATTGATTCCCAATCAACCAATTTAATCAACTAAACGAGCTAGGTATTCGACACAACTGTTATAACCACTCCATTTTACAACCAATCTTTGACAATCAGAAAGATGCTCGATTTGAGTAAGACAGTTAGGGATTTTTTAAAAAAAGTAGGCTCTGTAACAACGAATACAAAGAAGCAATTAAGAGTTTGCTCGGTCATCAATAACACTGAGAGACTGGAGGTCCTCCAAACATATCAACCAATAGGCAGAGACCCTTTGATACAAGCACATGGTTCCTTATAAATCTCGGTATGTGGAATGGCGCAATGGTTCAATGATGACTAGGGTAGGACAACGATGCAGAGGGGAATCAAATGCCCACTGGACACTAACAAGTACCTAGAACACACATAGGCATAACCTCTGTCCATTTAATTTGATGACAATGCCAGTGGGAATGTAGACCCAAGGCATAACCTATCTCACCCAATCAACCATAAAGTATATATCTTGGCATAATGGCCACCCTAAGACCGACTTCTAAGATACTTTGATGCCAAGACCATGAAAATAAGCCCATGACCAGCGAATAAACCCATGACTATGACTCTGGAAAATACACAGTGACCAAAAGAGAGTCCGAAAAACATACACAACAACCACATAGCAGCCTGAATACGACTGGACATGGTTACCCTCATAACTGTGAGGAAGCGACCAACAAGGATAAATAGAGTGAAACCCTCCAACAAAACATAGAGCGATAATACCCATATCCACTTAAAAACTACAGAGAGCCATCATGATTTTCACCAACAACCAAACCAAATCTTTTACTTGTAGAACGAATAACCACACAGTCATTCCAGAGAGAACAACCACGCATTTACACAGTTGCCAATCTTAGGAAAACACAACCAAAGAATTACTGAGCCATCGTTCGTTCATACATAGAGTGTAATTCATGGATGGGTGAAAAAAGAATCATGCCTGTAACCGATAGCTTAAAAGGGGTGAGATGGTCGAGCGTTTCCTTCCTAAGCTTGGATCTCAGAGATTAACCACCAACAAAACAAAATGAAATGATAACCATAATAGGGTGATAGCCCGATGGGGAAGTATGGAGTGATGTTCATTTACTGCACGTCGCTTCCATCTCCTCTTCATTCAATTTCAAAGTACATGACAACCAACAATCACTAATACATTTAACCATGTCATTAATTCCAAACCATTGAAATCTGCTACCACATTGCTTGCCAAATGTGCCACCCAAAAAATTCATATTAACCATTGCCAAACTTCCATACCATATCATATGTATTTCCATATCAAATGCACCCAATATAACTCAAATGCAAATCACATAGTCACTAACCATCAATAGCTAGGATTAACACTAACGTGTTTTCATTTTATTTGCACATAACTTCTAACATAGCATAACATAGGCCCTTTCTTTTGGATTTTTTTTGTAAGTCTCTTCCCTTTTGCTTTTGTTTATGTTGTTACTAACATATTTCTATGCAGGTGTAGCCAGGTAATAATCGTGGCGACATAATCAAATGTAACAACTGTAAATATATGCCAATCATAACATAAAATTAAAGCTTCAAATAACAGAACATCCCATAAAATGCATCATCCACCTGTCATTATGTCAAAACGAAACCAATATTGCATCGTCAACCATATAAGACCCTGTAAGAAACATAAAAAAAAACAACATAAAATGTGTGATATGACTATCTCCGAGCCTCCAGTCTATAAGGGGGTCCCACCTACTAGTATTATATATTATTAGCATAGTTTAAATAATAGGCTTTACCAATACTTTGTGGGTGAAATTCCTCATTGCGATTTTTATCATCAACAACAAGTATGGACACATTGCGAGAAATTCTCCTACCAGGAAGAAAGGAAGACAAAATGCATCCACTGCAGATGTTGATTTAGAACCACCTCAAAGAGATGAAGACATAAAGATGAAGCATTTTTCTTCATATCAACACTCTCAAGTATGATTCCTACAGACAGTGATATTTGGTTGATTGATAGTGGTGCCTCCAAGAAAATGACTAGATATATAGAACATCTCATTGATCTTGTAGAGAAAGAGTCTCGTCTACATGTTGTGCTTGGTGATAATTCTAGATATACTGTGGAAGGATTTGGATCTTCTACTTTCCAACTAGAGTCTGGCATACCACTCCAATTGAGTGAGGTACTATATGTACTTGGGATGAAAAGGAACATTTTATATGTTTCTACCTTAGAGGATAAATGCTACAAGGCCACCTTCTTTGAAGGAAAAGTTCTTGCATGGCACAAGAACTCACACATGGATTATGCCTGGGTGATTGGTGTTCAAGAAAAGAGTTTGTACATATTGATTGTCCGACCAGTCTAGGCCCTGTTACATGATACTATCAGCTTGAGCAAACTATGGCATAGAAGACTTGTTCATTTACATTATAGAGCCCTTCCCACTCTATGGAAGATGGTGACATGTCTTCCATAGATACATATCAAGCATGATGGTGTTTGCATATGTTGTTCTCTTGACAATAATGTCAAGGGGTCCTTTTCGAGCAGTGACAATAGATCCAAGGGGATCTTGGACTTGATACATATAGATGTTTGTGGACCCATGACTGTTGATTCCTTGAAAGGATATGTGTACTATGTTCTCTTCATCGATGATCACTCTCAAAAGACATGGATTTAACTCTTGAAGACCAAGGATGGAGTCCTTGCGATATTTTAAGAGTTTAAAGCTCAGGTTGAGAACCTGACCGGGAGGAGGATCAAGGTGTTGAGATCAGATAATGGAGGCGAATACACCTCCAGGGATTTTAGTGATTTTTGTATTTAGGCAGGGATCAAGAGGGAGTACACTGTTCCTTATAACTCGCAACAAAATGGGGTTGCAGAGAGGATGAACAAAACTATTGTTGAGGCAACCAAAGCAATGATACATGATCATAATCTACCTATGATTCTGTGGGAAGAGGCATCCATGACAACAATGTACATTCAGAACATGAGTCCTCATAAGATTCTGAAGAATATGACTCCTACAGAAGCTTTCACCGAAGTAAAGCCCGAGGTTGGACACTTTAGGATATTTGGGTGCCCGGTATACTTTCATGTACCCAAGGAGAAGAGTACCAAGCTAGACCCTTCAAGAAGAAAGGGTACATTTGTGGGGTATAGTGAATCTTTGAAGGCATACTGGATCTACATTCCTGGTCAGAGACAAATCGAAGTTATTAGAGATTTCACATTTGAGGAAGAAATAGCCTTCCGAAGATCTAGAGAATCTCAGATGGAGATTGACTGTGAGAAGAAGGAAGAGATAGTACCTTCTCCCCCTTCAACAATTCAAAGGGAGACAATTACTGATTCAGTTGATTCCGTAGCTCCAGTTGATGTTCCCAAAGACATTACAGTAGGACACAAAAGGCCTCCATGGGCTCGACAGACTCTGCAGGAGTAAAAGGGACATGCAAATCCTCCTGGTACATTCTGAGAGAGCAAGAAACCACATAGATTTTCGATCTATGTCTCAGCCATGAGCCACATCATTGATACATAGCCTTCTTGTCATAGAGGAGCAGTACGTTAGTAGGTTTGGCAAGATGCCATCATAGAAGAGTATCAATCCATCATGAAGAATGATGTGTGGGATATTGTTTCGAGACCGGAAGGGAAGTCTGTAGTGACTTCCAAGTGGATCTATAAGATAAAACATGCAGGTAATGGAAGTTTCGATAAGTAGAAAGCGAGATTTATGGCTAGAGGATTCTCTCCAGTAGAGGGAATAGATTATGAGGAGACATTTTCCCCCGTTTCCCGATACACTTCCATCCATACAATTATTTCCCTAGCTGCATCCATGGGTTGGAGACTACATCAGATGGATGTAAAGACAACCTTTATCAATGGTGAGATAGAGGAAGAAGTTTACATCGAGCAGTCAGATGGATTCGTGACACATGAGAAGGAGTCTCATGTATGCAGGTTGAAGAAATCCATGTATGGAATAAAGCAAGCACCTCATGCTTGGTATGAGAATATTGATGGATACTTGATGAGTTTTGGATTCAACAAGAGTGTTTCTCATTCCAACCTATACTACCACATTGTTGGTGATGAGTGCCTGGTTTTTGTCCTATATGTTGATGACTTATTCCTCACTAGTTCAGAAAGCCTCATTGTTGAATGCAAGCATGCATTGGCTTCTGAATTTGGGATGAAGGACCTTGGTATGATGCACTACTTCTTGGGACTATAAGTATGGCAGAGGACTGATGAGATTTTCTTGAGTCAAGGAAAATATATAGTTGAGATATTGAATAATTTCGGGATGACACACTACAGATCCATGCCTACACCGATGGTGATGAATTTGAAGAAGATGAACAAGGCTTCTTCTGATTCAGGTGATATTGATCCACATATTTACAGACAACTGATTGGATCATTGATGTATCTGATTAACACCAGACCTGATATATGCTATATGCAGTGAGTGTACTCAGCCAGTTTATGAGTCAGTTGAGATAGACACACTAGATAGCAGCGAAGCATGTGTTGAGATATCTACAAGGCACAGTTGGTTATTGCCTAAGATATGCCTCTGTTGTATACATGAGATTGCAAGGATATGTTGATGCATATTGGGAAGGGAGAACAATGGACCAGAAGAGCACATTCGTTTTTTGTTTTACTTTGGGATTTTCCATGGTTTCCTGGTGCAACAGGAAACATACTTCCATGTCTTTAAGTACTACAGAAGCATAATACATTGCATTATGTGTGGCAGTCTACGAAGCAGTGTGGATTTTCAATCTCCTTGTAGACTTAATTGGACATGAGATGGATTCCATCATTATCCATTGTGATAACCAAAGCTGTGTGAAGCTCTCAGAGAATCATGTTTTTCATGATAAATTGAAACACATTGAGATCAAATACCATTACATCAGAAATATGGTGCAGAGGAAAGCAGTACATGTGCAATACCTTTCTACACACAAGCAAGTTGCATATGTCTTCACCAAACCGCTTTCCAGGAGGGAGTTCGAGTACTTTTGTGAGAGACTTGGCTTGATGGAGAATGCCTCCCTAGCTAAGAGGGAGTGTTGTTGATTGCAACTTCATGAGAAACTCTCCAGGTCGTTCTTCTATGGACCGAGTTGAGACGATCTATGAGAGAGCCCATGTGATGGATGTGTCATAATCCTATGGACTAAGTTGAGATGACGTGTGGTCATGTATTGTGCTCATTTGAACTGATTTGAGACAACTTGAGATGGTCTCCTGTCAGACTCCTATGGACTTAGTTGAGTCGACTTGAGATGGCTCTCCAGATGGTACTCGTATGGACTTAGTTGCGTTGATCTGTTGAGAGTGGCATCCTTGTGGATGAGCACAGGGGGATGTGTACCTAGTGGCTAAGCACTAGAGTATGTGTGGATCCTTGCTATATTGTCTAAGAGTAAGACTTATTGTGTAACCCTAATTGTGTAAAGGGTACAGGTCGACCCCACCATGTAAAGATAATTAATATTTGTGTAAAGATTAATTATATCATTGAGTTATAGAAGTCGACCCTATTGTGCCAATAGACACACCTATTGTTGTGTTAGGTATTGTATAAATAAGAGAGTAGATCCCCATTGTGGATCACTCTCACACACTTCATTGTAACATTCTCTCAAGCTACTTGTACGATTGAAGTGCACACTTCTCTTAGGCGCAAGTTTCAAGGTCATAGAAGCACCCTCTTGTGTGCTCTAGGTTTTAAGGTGTGGGGGTTCTTCTCTTGACTCTATAACGAAGGATTGTTGGGTTTTTCCCTTGATTGAGAAGGGTTTTACTAGGATAAACTCTTGTGTTCTTGTGCATGGTTATTCTTCTTGTGATCTTGGTTATTGCAACTATTGTATATATGGTATTGCCACATTGTTTATGGTTCAAGTTCATGCTAAATTGAAATAAACTACATGTGCTTGATCTCATCATTAAAAATTCAACAATTGAGACAAGATACAATACTTTCATTCTCGTGGTATTTTTCGACAATTCTCTAAATTGCAGTTAGTGAAAGTAGTTGAAACAAGATACAAGACCTTCATTCTAATGAAGCATATTTCATGGGATTGTTTTCCATAGTTGTCACTGATATGTGGGCACTTTTCTAGGAGTCTAATAGTATAAATGAAATAGTTGTTCGAGCTCATATCATTGGTAAGAAGCATTTGAAGAAAATAAGCTTGCAAATGCCTTTGTTGAGCCCATTATTATTTTGATTAAAAAGAAGACATAGATAAGTTATTCTTGGGGGAGATTTTAGAGGATATGGGTGTCATGTTTAAGACAATTTTTGACATCATAGAGAGAAAGAGAGCTGAAAGTAATGTTGTAAATACAAATTTCATCACACATGTCAAGACTATTCTTATTAATAAGTGGGATAAATTCAACACCCCTTTGCAGGTGGTCTAAATCCAAAAAAATATGATCATGTGTTCATTCAAGATAGAAACAAGAGGAAGGCCCACAAAAGGATATAGAGGTGAATCTAATAGGGAAAAGAACCCTATAAGGAAATTACTTGAATCCAACAAGGAATACACTTGATGGGTCCAATCCAAAATGTTTGCAAACGAAATGCATTACTTTTCATATATGCATGTCACATTTGACATAATTCGTTGGTGAAAAATGTATGATGATGTAGTCGATAATGGACTAGGTCTATTACTCAGAAGAAATAGATGTGCAACATCTATTACTCAGAAGAAATAGATGTGCAACCACAAACGATGACTCAAATAACAAGCCATCTAAAAAAACTCAAAATAACATTATACCCACATAAAGTACCACCCCCCAACAAAGAATGTAAATGCATGAAGTCCAAAATAGAATTATACCCACATAAAATACCACCCCCAACAAAAAAAAAAATGTAAATATATGAATTCCAAAGGTGCAATGTACAAAATAACATTATACCCACATAAAATACCACCCCCAACAAAGAATGTAAATGCATGAAGTCCAAAAGCGCGATGGTCCCCAAGTTTGAGGGAAAAATATGTAAATCTACAACATAAGATTATATTTTTATATTATAGATCTCCATTTCTAATGGAGAAATATCTTTAATATAGCTTAGTAGTTTTACATTCTAAGTACCTAGAAAAAAAAAGGGGGAAGAGCATATTAACATGAACAAACTATAAAGCAATCATAGTTGATAAGTTCTCAAAACAAGAAAAAGCAAATATGCCGAATAATATTATAAAAGGATGGAAAATATTAGTCTCGGGAATGGTATACATATTATAGGATACTTAATAATATCATAGATGGCCTAACACCTCAGTTATCATTGCACAAAATATTTTGGTCGAAAGAATCATAACTTCTAACATTTGATATAACTTGAAGGAATTAAAAAAAACAAGCCAACCTTTCAAAACCCAACGCTTCAAAAATAAATCCCTTGATGAAAGAAATTTAAAATACAATCAAAATTCTAAGAGATTGCATTCAAAATATCGTAAAAATCCAACAACCAAATCTCAAAAGGAACCATACGCATATAAGGAAGAAATAGGATACGGTCAAACCTTACTAATATAACAACCTTACTAATATAACACCTTCATCTCAAATGACCATATACAAATCTATAAAAACAACCAATGAAGTAACACTAACATAATCTAAGATATAGCTAAATTTGTAAATACAACATACTAACTGAAACATTTGTTTTCAAAAGAAAAGAAAACCAATCTCTATGACTACATCAATTACTTATCCACAATGCAAACAAAATGGATGATATTATGACAATGATAAATCTATCCCAACCATATCTCTAAATTTTTTTTTGTTAGTTTCTCGAATGGTATTCTAGTAAAAACAAAATGATAGAAGTGTTTCAGACACTAGAAGATGTTATAACACACTCTAGACTATCAACCTGCAATCCTAAAATGGAAATATCTAGAGAAATATTAACCAAGGCTCATATAAGAATAATCGATACCTCGGTTATAGATACCGTTGGAAATAGAAAAAGTCAAAGAACAATACAAATGGTAATAAAATACGGAGGTAGAAAGATCTACCATCTTTATAGCAACCTGTGAGAAAAACCCATGCCATGAATACAATAAAACACTACCTAAAGAGCTATAAATCAAAAGTTGTTATAGGCCATAATCCTTTCCTTGCCTTCTTAAAGAACAACTTTCTATTAACCATCTTTGTCAACATGATTTCTCAAGGATTAATTGATCAATACATGAACTAATGCACTCACCTTGAAACATCATCAACATAAACAATTTCCTTTGATAAGACAACCTAAACAATACATATTTTGTTGTATACACTTTGTCTAATATATATTAGGGTTCCTTAATATGTTTCCATGAAAATACACAAAATTTATGAATCTCTTTGTTCACCACTTTGCTACGACCACTGATGCAATTGTTTTTGTTCTAACCAATCAACCATCTCCATGTATCATTCTACAAGAGGATCACCTTCAATGTATGCTTCCAAAAATGAGAGTCTTTCCCATCAAACTTCTTAACAATGTGTAAATAAAATGTGGTCACTATTATTTAAAATTATATTGAACTAATCCCACCCCCACTTTTGTTGAGAATGTTAGTGGCATGTTACCCCCCATGCCCAGGGGTAACTAGAGGAGATCATGTCTCATGGCCCGCAATGGAGAACATGATCCCAACCATGATGATGATTAGCATGTCCACATATGGCATCCCAACAACCCCCCGCATTCACCTTTACAACCACAGGTCAACCAAGGCTCATCACATCCAAGCAACCCAATGTATGGGAAATAGTAATACATCGTCACCATGAGGTATGTTAGTCCATATTTCATGCAGAGTGTTGTGCTTAATTTGTTGGGCATGTGGATGATGATATTTGGTTGAAGTTGGATAATGAATCAATGCTTTGGGAAATTGTGTCAATTTCCTTTTTTCACCTTGGTTGTCAACTTCTATGCCCTAGTCCCGTGTTGTCACCGCCCAGGGAAAAGGGGTACTATTGGGGGGTCCTCACAAGGGTATCATTATGTTCCCCACCATACTTAACACTTTCCATCTTGGAGCCTCTCATAGTGCACTAAACTTCGATAATGGGTCACGGTCTGTTAGGGACCTCTTAACCCCTATATTTTCACCCTTGAAAATCTTGAGGGTTAAGAGATAACATGCATTATTTTGGTTGGCATTCTGAGATTCTCCCATAGTTTAGTACTTGTGGTTAGTAGAGGTTGGTTCCCATCAGAGACAGGTATATGATCAGTACATGGTTGTTTAGTTTAGAGTTAGACTTAGCATGTGTTCCTTTGCATTTTGAGAGAGATGTCTACATACAATAGGTGTTGTTACTTTTTAGGAGACATGGTTTGAGTGGGTCTCTTGACAGTTTGGAGTAGTTCTGAGCATACATGGATGCTCCTTGCATGAGTCTAGCTCTGATAGCACTTTTCTGGGTGACATGCAAGAACTTTCTATTTTTAGTAGTTTGAGCTCCATGCCCTAGATTCAAATTCTAAGCACATATTATTGATCCTTGAGACACTCTAAGTCTTTTCTACCTCTTCCGAGATGATTTTTTTTACAGATCTCTATTTTTAGTAGGTTGAGCACCATGGCTCACATGTCGATTCTGATTGCGGATTCAGATTCCTTGCGAAAAATTGAATCCAATGAGTATAATATCATGGACATGTGGGGAATTTCTATTTTTAGCAGTTTCTATTTTTAGTAGTGGACACATGGTGGTGGTCTCCTAGCCATCTCGAGCAACTTTGGAGAGTTTGGGTTAGTTTTAGCGAGGTTTAAATTTTCGGGGCCAAATGGCTATTTTTGGAAATTTATGTTTTTAGCAGTCATCATCATCTATAGCAGTGACAAGTGACATGATCAGATTCTGACATGTGTTAGAGTTTCAGTGTGATTTGGCATCTACATGGCATCATTGGACCAAGGGTGCATTTTCCAAGGATTATGCATTAAATGAGAATTAATTAAGCTAAAGAGGTGGTGCATTGGTGAGGTGGCACTTCCCGGGAGAAAGTCTAGCCATTTGATGCTATCTTTTCTCACTAACCTTTCTTCACCCACCACAAAACCACTTTCCGTGCATTAAAAATCCCTATAACCATTTTACCTATGCCTCTTAACCCACTTCCCTCTAACCCTCTCCTATCCTAATCCTAAACCATCTTCCCTTTATGCATACCCACAAATCCACTTAGGCATGTCACTTTAATTAAATTGAAGTGTCCCCTTTTTTAATTAATTAAATTCTAACCCTCTTAAACCTTTTCCTTTATACCTACCCACTAAATCCAACTATACATATCGTGCTAAAGTTATCTTATTCCAACCCAACTTCCCATTCATATGTACTCCTTTAACTTTTAATTAATTAATTAATTAGAGGTTGTCCCCCTTTATTACACCTAAACATTTGTACCTCCTATTTTTATAACCCATGAGATTTTCTCATTTTATAAAGTGCATGCTTATCCCCTTTTGGAACCATGCGACACCCCCTACGTCATCCTCCACTCTCACTCCATATACGTTGTCTACATCCTTCGCTCACCTCCCTTACTCCATGACTCATACACACACCTGTGCCAATTCCTCCACTCATACTTCCCCTTACACGTCAGCTCTTCATCCACTTACACTCATTCATACGATGCAATATGACACCCCCTTTCTGTCATCATCTAAGTCATGTGCATGTTATCCCTCCCACACATGCACTTATTCCCTTCTCGTCCACGCATGCTAATGCCCACCATGCACGCTTAACTCCATCCATGGAAATGCATTCGTTCTTTTCACCACTTAACTTCTCCCCATCCACATCCTCCCATTCGCTCACGTCTGATACCCCCTCATGCAAGCGCATGGATCCACTCATTTATCACTTGGCTTGACTTGCCCTTCTACCATGCATTTTCCTTACTCACCTCGCTCGATTTCCTCACACTCACAGTTTCTACGCCTTAACCCTCACTTTGCTTTTCACACTTGTGCACATGCTTCCCTACCCTTTCTCATGCATTCATGCTATTTACTTACCTATTTTATCCATCCATGCGACCTCTCTTTTCTCTCTTGAATATCCACCCTCTAAGCTATATAATGGATGGTTGCCATTGGTTATTGGTAGGATTTCAGTAGCATCTAGTACACTTGTTTCTCATTCTTTTCTTTCATTCTTTAGTTTAGTTACTCTTCTTTGAGAAAAGTGATCATTGTATCAATTTTGGACTGGTCAATTGTGGCGCAACCAACCCTCTTGCAAGCCTATCAATAAAGAAATTTTGGGTTTGTGATCTAACCTTGTTTATTAATGGCACTTTGTGAATTTTTGCAATTAGATTAGTCGCTTTCCTTACTATTCGTTGTGTGATTTATATTGATCTTTTGAATAGTTTATTTTTCTATTTCTCGTCTATATTTCGTGTGCTAACCTTGTAGGATCCCTCCAAGCAAACAAAATATTTTTCCCCATTGTTTTGGACAGTTTTAACACATTGTCCAAAACATAACGAATGTTATTTTTTGTCATTAAATGCAGAAAATCAGACTCAGGACAACAACAAATCACCCTAAGGACCCCCCCCCTGAGGCTAGCAAACACTAGCCCAAATGGAGAGGGGTCTAACCCGTGACAATTTGGGGATTTTCTCCTTGAATTAGCCAAGTTTTCATCGCTGTAATAATAGGTTATATCAGCTCAATTGGAGGTTGAAAAATTGTGCTAATAAATTGGCGTTGTTGACGAGGAAAGAAAGCCTTGGTAACAACGACATCGATGAGTCTTTATTTTAATTTCTTTATTTTATTCAACTCACCTGGTGACTCCACGGGATACAAGGATGAATCCACAGGGGAAATACACAGGAAGATATTTATGTTTCAATTCCGTCACAAGGTCTAGTTCTGAGCTTCAACAAACCCTAACATATTTCCCCGGAACAAGCCTATCCCTTCACCAAGAACTCCTCTTGAAGTTGGTAAGTGTATGATTTCTTAGGTAAGTTCTTCTTTGACAAGCACTACAGTAAGTGTATCTTCGGCCTCTTCATATTTCATTTTATTTCCATCTCGAGTTAGTAGTAGGTTAGCCATTGTGCTTTTTTCTATCTAAGACTAACAATATGAATGCAGTTGCAAGGCCACCAATAAGGTGGACATTCTCTGCCTTTGACCCACTAGGTTTTGTTGCATTCCTAGATTATCGTCATGACTTACTTGCACATAAATGGCTTAAACACACACCTTTGTTTGCATGGAGGTTGGGAGAATCAACTGAGGATCACTTGGCTAAATTTTCACAATTGGTGGGGGATTTTGATGTGGAACATGAGGATGTTTGTGTTGACCCTCGAGGGGGAGGAATGAGCATGGTACAAGTCCCTTCCTAATGCTTCCATTGATGGATGGGATTCCTTCCAAGAGAAATTCACTTAGAGATGGGAAAATGAAAAAGAATTTTTCTTCTTATGCACCGTTTTTTCAATTATTAAGAAGCATGAAAGTGTAACAGTTTTCCAATTTAACGCTCATTTTTCCAAATTTTACAATCAAATTCCTAACAGAGTAAGGCCTAACAAAGTTGTTACTTTGATTTTTTTATCTTGAAGCATTTGATTGTATTTTTGGTGTTTTTTCTCAGGAATGAAGACCCTCAAAATCTGGAGGAAGCACAAGTTGTCACTATCAAGTTAGAAATAAATTATCCTGTAGCCTATGAACTCCCTTCGATCCATGTCTCAGACCAACTATTGAAGGTAACCCCACTCGATGATATTCAACCATTGGTTGTTACAAAAGTGCAAGAATTTTGTGTTATTGAAGATGAACGACAACTTGAACTTTATCAAGTTCCTAGAGATGAATAGAAGGGTGATAGCCCAATTCTAGATGAGCCAGAACCAATAGATGCACCATTTGAGTCACGTGCAAAGTTCCAAGAAGATGAAGGTGAAGATTTGAATACTCAGTGGTGTTCATTGGTTACTTTCATTAGTGAGGATGAAAAGTTTCAAGAGCAGGAACCAAAGGTTAACCAAGTGGAGATCAATCAACATGAGATTTCATACTTTCCTATCCTAGTAGTGGTCTATGAACAACTTGATAATACACCATTACAATAGGAGGACCCACTTTTGGTTCAATAGGAGGATGGTGTTCCTTACACTTTTTCTACTATTTTGCATCCCGAGGTTGTTCTTAAAGATCCTAAGATTGATTAGAGCTTGGATATCAAAGTTCACCGTGACCCAGTTAAGCTTAGAATGATAGATGTATTTCAACAGTTAGATGCCAATAGTTTTAGCTCTCATGCATTCATGCTTGTCACTGTTGAAATGCCATGTTCTAAGTCCTAGCCAGCCTTCAGTCAACTGGCACCCTTCAGTTATTCCTTCAATGGAAATTACATCAAGGAAGCTTTGGGTCATATGAGATTTCATGGTGGGTCCCCTTGCAAGGTTGACTTTGTTGACCTCTCTCATCAGACTAATCATTTGGTTGCATGGGTACATTGGTCCTTTGAGTATGATGATTTAATCATGGCAGCTTAGAGGTAAAATTTTTGGGTCTAGGGTAGTCTTTCCTTTCCACATTGTCATTTCAATATTTCCTTCTTGCTGTTTTTTTACACTTTTAGGACAATAGTATACATTTTCCTTCCAATGTCTTTTCCCTTTGGTTATCTACTTCAGTCTTGTTAAATTATGAGCTTGATTTCTTATGCAGATTAATTCTTTTATTTTCTTCAACACTTTGATTCCATCTTAATACACTTCAACAATACCAAATCATAACCGAATAGAAATAACTATGTAGATACATAAGAATGCACATCAACAACACATATACCCTGGGGAAACCCTGTACAGGGAGAAAAACCCTAGCAAACGATATTCCTTTATTGCATTAATAATGTATCATCACTTACAAATATCTACCATGAATGTTCTGCTCTTAAAGAGCTTTCCAAGATGACTCTGACCTGACAAAGACCTAAGAGACCTTGCTGAAATACACCTCTGATATGTTGCCTCTATTGTTGATATACAACACTGATATACTATTGATATATGCCTCTGATATGCAGCCTCTATCCCTGATATACATCACTGATATGTTTCTCTATTGCTTCTCCCTTAACCTGCATATCAAAAATTGTGTTGAAGAGAGGGGTCGACCTCTGCTTATATAGGCTGAAGAGGAGAAGAGGAGGCTCGAAATAGTAACTTGTTTGCATGCTTTAATCATAACTCAACTTCATACTTTAGTTCAAACTAGAATTGAGAATGGTATACTCTAGTTCGAAAATAGAACTAGACTTGAGACTTTAGTTACAACTCAACATTACACTTTAGTTCGAAAATAGAACTAGACTTGAGACTAGTATACTTTAGTTCGAAAATACAACTAGACTCGAGACTTCAGTTACAACTCAACATTATACTTTAGTTCTAAAATAGAGCTAGACTTAAGACTTCAGTTACAACTCAGCATTACACTTTAGTTCTAAAATAGAACTAGACTTAAGACTTCAGTTACAACTCAACATTACTCTTTAGTTCTAAAATAGAACTAGACTTAAGACTTCAGTTACAACTCAACATTACTCTTTAGTTCTAAAATAGAACTAGACTTAAGACTTCAGTTACAAATCAACATTACACTTTAGTTCTAAAATAGAACTAGACTTAAGACTTTAGTTACAACTCAACATTACAAGGAAATTCGTAATTCTCTTCATGGTGGATAATTTTACACGTGCCAACACACTATATCAATACATTTATATCATTTGGAATATTAGGAATATTGTTTGTTTCTAGCTCATAGGAATTTTATATTCAACCTAACTTTTGCTAGATGCCTTGACTTTTGCTCATGGCTCGCAAGGCTTGACTAGGCTCACAGAGGTTGTACGTTCTACCTGACTTTTTCACTAGTCTGTCTATGCTCACATAGGTTGCACGTTTCCCCTGACTTTTGCACTAGACTGTCTATGCTCACATACGTTGTACGTTCCCCCTTACTTTTTCACTAGACTGTCTATGCTCACAGAGGTTGTACGTTCCCCCTGACTTTTGCATTAGAATTACATAGCATCTCATTCATCCAGACTTTTGTTTTGACTCACAGAGGTTGTACATTCCCCCTGGATTTTGTCAATACCTCACAAGACTGGTTGATTCTACAAATCTCCCTGGCTAGCCTCAGGGTGGCCCATATGGCCTCTCATTGGAGAATGACTGTCGATGCTACCAAATTTAACAAGTATTTTCATAAGTGTCGCTGATTTTTTTCCTACATATATCAACATGTGGTTGTGTCTTGTGTGTATTATTTTCTTGAATAAATGGTTGTTCATAACCGTTATTCTCAGGATAAAATTTGAATGTCAAATCCTTCACATACTGAGCCTTTGTTTTTATCATTAGAGTGAGTCTAGATGGGGGTCTTGTTTTGTCATTGTTCTCAAAGCATTGATCCTTTAGGATGGGTAGTTCTAGGAGACATAAAAGTGTCTTGAGTCATTGTCATCCCCTAGCCTAAGGATAACTAAGCAGATCGTATCTCGAGGCCCACAGTTTTCAGACATGGAGTGCCAAGATCTGAACGAACTAAGAACAACCCCAGAGGGCCCCTCTTTTCTTCAAGTACAGTCCACATATCGCCAGCAACAACGTCCGTCACACTAGTCTATTCCTAAAGTGGCAGTGGGTTTTTCTCCATGAGGTAATGAGTTCGGGTATCATGGTATGTATCACTCTGATTTTCGAAGCACTTGTACATGTTGTATTGAATCCTTCTTCATTTCATGTCGTTTTCTTGGAAACTATGCTATTTTCCTTGTCTAAAACTGGGAGGGTGACAAAGTGCCCTAGTAAGTTGATTTCCCTTTAGGATGGGTTGCTACTGGGTGGATCTTTGAAGAGTCATTGTCTGTTCCTTCCATACTTACCACTTTCCATCTTTTTTCCTTCCATCTCCCCATCTTTTGGGCATTGGGATTGGCTACACAAGGAAGGGTTGTACCTTACCTCGTGGGAAGAAGGGGCTAAGGGTACAGAGGGAAAAAGTAGTTGGAAAGATTTGAAAGCCAATTTTGAAACCTTCAAGATGCTTTACCCAGGGATCCCCGAGAAAGCAGTGAAAAGTTTATCAATAAGAGAAGGGGACCCACAAGATAACATGAACACTAAAGGTATTAGTTGATGGATAGGAGGTATCATCACGAGTTGTCCTATTTTGACCATGGAAATGTAGCAGTATGACATTACCACCTATATGGTCACCAAGCTAGGGTAATGGCTCTTGGTTGTGGAGCCAAGAGAAAGGGGGTCTCATCATGAGCCAAACTTCTCATTTCCGTGAACTGATTTGTGGATGACAATGTCACCTCTGGTCACCAAGCCAAGGAAATGGCCCTCAACTATTCCCTTGTAACACAATACCAAAAGATCAAAAGAAATAAATCTAAGAATAAATGTAAATGAATGGGATAGGAAACAATTGCATCCCTGACAAGGTGCAACTCACCCTCCACAAAGGCGTCCATAGGTAAGACTCTACATTTCCTTGTTATCACATGCACCCCATGCCCAAAGGTTTGCCCCATGCCACCTCATAAACTTGCATGACTTGGACCAGACTCCACCTAGGAAACACCCTAGACTTAAGGGGGATTAGCCCAATAGGACACCCTGTGACCCTATCCAAACCTAAACTTGTCAAATTGCATAACATCTTTGAGAATTTGTTTGGGGTTAAGGGGGGGTTTGATGCACATGTTCGGGTGATTTAATTATTATATGTGATGTACATGCTATGATCCTTGTGACTTATGAACCCCTGGAGGGTGTACTTTTTGTCTCTACAGATCCTTTCCTGGTGGACAAGTGCACATGAGGGAATGATTAGCTCAGTCCTTCACAAGGGTCAAAGCCCATCAATGGATGCTGAGACCCTAACCAAGGGGAATGATAGGGATTGAAGACATGCACTGGGAGAAAGAAGGACATTACCTTTGGAGGCACTTTAGCATACCTAGATCCAAGGTTTTCATGCCCCTTCCACTTGGACTTCAGCCTTTGAGGGCCCTATATGTCATCATGATATTCCTATATGTCATCCATACATAGGCATTCATCTTTGGAAGGCATTTATGAGGCAATTGGCACGTGTGGGAAAGATTTTAGGCCTTTGGAGGCCCAATGTTTCATCTTCCTTGCTCAACGTTCCACACTTGAGGCCCAATGTCTCCTTAGAGGGGCATGACATCACCCTTGGAGGAGTTTCTGGATGAAAATTTATTTTAATTATGTCAAAATTGAATTTTTGTTGTAAATTGGTTAGGTCGGCCCTATTTTTGACCTAAAAGTGAATTAAAGGTCATAATTTTGTATAAATAGGAAAAAAGTACATTCATTTTTACATCACAACTTGTCATAGGACAAGAACATGTCTGAAATTTTGCCCTATCGGGTGGCACTTGGCTGAAATAGTGAGGCACAACTCTCTTGAGAGGCTTGTTTTAACACTTGGATCAAATTCTTGAAGTTTTATGGTGATCTTGCATGGTATTTCATGATTATTCTTGGTGCAAGTAAGTGAATTGTTTCATTTTCATTGGAAATGGTTATGGTAATGGTTTATCTTTCTCATACAAGATTATGAAATTGCATGGTGTGTTTAATGCTTGAAGTAAGAAACTTAAAGTGATAATTTTCTTTATTTTTATTTGCCTAGATTCATAGAATTGATCTAATAACTAGTGAAACCATAGGGCCCTAAAGTGATATCTATCTTGAGGTCTTTATCTATATATTGTGCCTAAGTTATTTTTCATCCAAAAACTCTTCAAGAAGGAGGTGCTAGGGCCTAGAAGTTCCTACACCCTAGCTTCCTCTCTTCTTAAGGTCAAGAAGCCTAGGAGGACTTAAGGTGCTATTCCTCCTAGGTCTTGTCCCCTCTTGAATTGTGTCTATTATCCCCATTTTGTGGATAACTAAGGAGATTATGTCTTGAGGCATGTTGAGGGATCTGATATCTCATTAACTCAACAACAGGAACCAAACCCGCTTAAGAGTCCCAATTAGGGTCATAAGCGTTTGATGAGTGGTAAGGTTCTCCATATTCGTGATCTGGCTGGAATTTATCGATGGGATTTAATAGTGATTGATGGATATGTCTTTTCTGTGAAACCTTTCCTCAGGATACACAGTTCTTTTTTATTATTATTTTCTAATATTTATAACAAAAGAAAGATAGAGCTTAAACTAAATGACAAAGGGAAGTTAAATTGTGTGTTGGGGGGGAGGCTGGGTTTTAGGATAACCTTTATACCTTAGGATGTAGACGAAGAAGATCTAAACTAATTCAAACTAGCATTATTACCATTTTTATTAGAATACATTCAGCATTGTCTGAGATAACAATTACAGAAAGAAAATATACATGTGACAAGAAGTTAGTGCAAGAAAAGTAATTTTCATGCTCTATTATCAATCACAGGTTAACACAATCGATTTCTATTAATCAACTAGAATAAAAGAATTGTTACAACATTATAAGATAACTTTAAATAACAGATACAACAACTCTTACTCAATACAACAACAAATATTGAATCCGAAGACAGAGATAATCCCTCTTGGTCCAATCACGTTCACGCCTTAGATGAAAGAAGTGTCTTTGGTTCTAAACATAACTTCTTAATTAAAATAACTTGCACATAAATAGTTCTCTTACAATATTCCATAAAAAGTCTTTGTCTCCAAAACCATCGACCCTTTGTCCAAGGTCGATGCCCTTATTTATAAAAACAACTAAACTAAAAATAACTACTAAAGTTGTGTTAAGTTAAGAAAAACACCATGTGGCAAACTTTATCTATTTGTTCTCTTTTGATCATCAGGTGGTTTTACTGAAGTGGATTGTTCCTCTTGTATTCTGACTACCTGTAGAAGAGATCTTTTCATGTATTTGCATATGGAAACTTGTGTTGGTCCATCGGAGCGGAGAGGGCCTCATTCATCTCAATTGCTCGTTCCTTGTACTTGATTAGCTTGACACTCAAGCATTGTAAGACTGCGAGAGATTTAATCGGAGGCTCCATGAACTTTTTCACTTAACCCTGGATCATGCTTGAAACCTACGAAACCTCCACTTCATACACATGGTCTTGTTCTGTATGTTGCTTAACTATGTCACGTAGATCGACGAAATACTTCGGTAAGCCAAACTCTGACAAGTTGGTATTCCTCATTTCTTGATTGATTTTCTCCCAACTTTTTTCACACTCTCCCCATATTTCCTGCATTTTTTGTTGAGGTTCCTGGACCATGCTTACCCAGTGTTCAAATGCCTTCCTTATTCAAGCAATGTTGTTGTCCATCAACACTCGAATGCCATGCTCTTCTGTATCTCGGCCCTTTTCTACTTCGTTGATGTAATCGATCCATTCTAAGGCTTGGTGTGCCTTCTCATACCATCGTTGCATGTATTTATAGGTTTCCAACCCCATGGGGGTATCTTATGGAAATACGCTATGCAAGCGGTGCAGAGGTCTCTCTCCCTTATGAATTGCGCATACATCTCTCAGAACTCAATCTTCAGGAGTACCACTTCCTGTGTTGAATTCTGGTACAATATTTCACTTGATGTCGTAGATGGTCCAATTCTTTCTTCATGGCATCTACCTCCCTTTCATCCCTTTTTTCCTTGTCTAAAGTGGCATCAGTTATGGCCATACCTGCTTTGATTAGCTCAGTCATATTAGCATTTTCTTTGTCAAACATTGTTTCCTCTGTGGTTATGAGAAGTGTGCTATCGACCATGAGCTTCATTTTCTTGATTTTTCTTCTCATCACAACTTTCCTTTTTCGGTCATAAGCAATTGCTTGTATATTGGCAACTTCATCTACTAGTTCATGGATCTGTTGATCTCCCCAGGACAAAGTACTTCCTAGGCTTCTTGTTGTATAGAGATATTATGTGGAAGGTTCTTTTAATTCCTTAGCAGGGTAAATTCCTATAAGTTCTGGTGACTTGGCCTCCTGCTGGTCCTCGTCGGTTGATGGATTCTTTGTCCTAGCTGGGTGTTGGTAGCCCTACATAATTTTCTCTTTTAAAGTAACAAATGACAATTCATGTAGCTGCCTATGCCTCATCCTGTAAATATTGCTATTTGAAGGTGACTATTCGGTTATAAAGAGTATGTTTTGATTGTTCCTATTTTTTTGTTTTTTTTTCTTGCATTTTTCGTGCTTCATTCATGACTGAAAGCATGAATGAAGCATTAAAACTTATAATCCTATTGCAATTGTATCTAAGGCTTAGTTTTTATAAGGTTCAATGCGCTTACAACTCTTTTAATGAATGTTGTTTTGCTTTGAAGCTTATCATATATCAATGAAACATTTGGTTTGAGTTGCTCTTGGACTTTAAGCTTATATTTTGGAGCCTTTGTATACCAAGAATCGATTGGCAAATGGACCATAGGCTTGTTTCATTTAAAATTCTTGGTAAATCAATTTTGATTTTAAATTTTCGATATGCTTTTGGCTTGTAAAACACATCTTCTCCTAAACCTTTGCAAATCGACTTCACCCATAACATGTCATGGGAATTAATCACACCATTATCGTACTCTATACCTCATTTTAGATGGCAGGTAGAAGTGATAGGCCTCTCATGACAGACCGAGGTTTGATGTTACGCTCTGTACCCAAAACATTCATCAACAGAGATGCCCAAATTTCGTGTACGAAACCCTTATGCTTACATTATGGTCGCGCTGGTGTAATTGCTCGTTTTGCTCCTTTGTTTTTGGCTCAGATTTCCCTCTATTACTGCTACCTCTTAAGCCCACAGTGAATTTAGGTCGCACTTGTTACCCTCTGTTGAAACCCTTATGGCCCTTGTCGTCTGATTTGAGCAAAATGGTTCCCAAACTTTGCTACTGTATGATGATGCAAGTGAGGATGTTAAGAGCCTGGGTTGGGAGATGTTTATTAAGAAATTCTAGGGTTATAACTTACAAGTGGACCAATATTTTTCCCTTACATTCGATGGATGCAGAGCCAAGGTGGGTGATATTCAATTGGAGATCACCAAAGAATTTCTGAGTGAGACAACAAGACTCCCCCTCACTGGCCAAAAATGGTTTAAAGATTCAAAGTTGGACGAGGTACCATGGAGTCTGTTCGTCACCTCCATGAGTATTCACTATTGTGGCAAAGGTATGCCGGTCTCTTTGTTGAATATTAGATGACATGGTTTATTGGCAGTGTTAAGGAAATTTGTTACTTGTGAAATTCGTTATGGCCTCATCTTCCTTTACCACATAAGACTGCTCATTCATTTTATCGGTTTCCAATTAAACATGTCATTTTACCTACTAAGAAGTTTGTATAAAATGTCAAAGAGATATAAAAGGAAGAAGTTGGATTCCATCTTATTTCACCATGGGTTGATTAAGTTACTATTAGTCCATCATCTGAAAGTACTTGGTGACAATTGGGATGCTTTCGTAACTCGTAATGGCTTTGTTACAGTAAACACTATAGAGATTCCTGTGGTAGATAAACCTATGCTAGAGAAACCTCTCGGGCTCTCAAGTATCGGGCCAGATGTCTTGTATGAAAACCCTCGTCAAAGGGCATCGCACGATCAGTCTGTGTGTGAGCAACATGATGCTAGTTCTAGGGTTATTAAAACTCCTGAGCATGAACAAATTGTTTGCCCTAATCCCATTGCAAAAAACAACAACAAACTCTCACGCAAACAACCAAAGAAAAATCAAGAAATAGTGTTTCGTAACAAGAGAGTTGGCTGACTTATTTCTCAGAGTCTGTGAAATAAATCCAAAGCTCCTGTGAACTTGATCGAATCGATCAAGGTCCATGAGAGTTCTGACTCCGAGATCGAAATATTTTTGGCCGAGGAAGATCATAATTGTTCAGAGCCGGATCAACCATTCGATTATGTGAATAATCTCCCACCATCTTTGAAAGACAACAAGGGATTTACAAGAATTAAACTCAGTCAAAGGCTGACAGTGGATAGGGGTAGTGTTTTAACACACAATCATGTGTTTCCTCAACCGATTTCCCCTGCTATACATTGTGAAGTGTGTTTACATTGGATAGGTCAGTATTACACAGACATCCCCGTCCTTCAAGTAAAGATCAAGGCTCTTATGACTCAAAATGATTCATAAACAAATGAAAACCATGAGCTCAATATCAATGCACAAAGACAAGGAAAACATTTGAAAAGAACTGGCAATATCATAATAAAAAACGTTGATAGTATCAAGGCCATGATCAACTCTGAGATATTGTGATTCAAATTTGGTTATCAGTTGAATGGTAAGATTGGTTTTTATCTTATTTGTACGTTTATTGTTATTTTTCTAATTAATCTAGATTGATTTAGATTTCTATTGTTAATAATAAGATTGTCTACATAATCGAGAGATTTTGTAGCCAAGTCAATTCTCATATAAAATTTGGTAATTGTTAGTTAAATAAATATCTGATTTGCTCATTTCGTTTTCTTTTTTAGGATAAGTTATGTCTTGTGTTGATATCATAATATGGAATATTGTTGGACTTAGTTAATTAGCCATCTCTTTTGGCTTATTTTGTAAATCAAAACAAAACTTTCATAATTTTGAAGATTCAGTTTGATATTGAGTGGCTTTTTTAGACCCTCTATCTTTGTAACTTTTAGACCCTTTTGAGATATGATCCTGTCTTAGAAGATAGGATGTTTAGCTTACATGTTTAGATATGGCACATGGAAGTCGTAAGACTCCTCCCCCACACACTCGCTCCCCTATAGTAACACTGAGTCATTCTGACAACAACGTTACTTCTTGAACAAAAACTATCTCGAACGAAAATCCCCAGATCCTCGTTGAGCCAGTAACACCAAACCCTCAAGGGTCCGACATATAAGAAATTGTTCGTCAGTCACTTTTAAGGACACACAGTGCTTTGGCCTGTATCAGACAATCTGGTAGGCCACTAAATCAACCTTTAGATTTCTATGATATCAGAGAACAACTTGAAGGCATTGGTCTGCTTTCAAACCCTCCAGGAGACAATACTATCAATCCTACCAATATACCTATTCTTGGAGCTGGAGGATCTGGTATTCCACCTTCCCCACCTCATTCATCTCCATCCTCTTCAGGAGGAGAGTCATATGATGAAGGAAGTTCTTCATCTGAACCATCTCAGCCTTCGACACCACCTACATCCATGGAAAACCAAAAAAATCCCGCTAGACCATGGCTCGATCAAGATGTTGTGGCTGTACCTGGACCCCAACACCCTTTACCAAAACACCCAGAGAAATGGTTACCTAAGTTTGATCCAGATTCTAAGAAAATCGTCGAGGACCACATAAATAAATTCATGCTAGCCATTAGACTCCAAAGTGTAGAACATGAAGATATAGTATGTAGATTTTTTCCTTACACGTTTGAGGGAAATACCTCTACATGGTATTTCTCCCAACAACCTCACACCATTGTATCTTGGGATAGATTTGAAACCTATTTTCTAGAGAAGTTCGGAGATGATAAATGTCCTGAAGTCTTAGTCATGGAACTCTCCAGCTTAAAGATGAACCCTAAGGAGAAAGTAAAAGATTTTAACCAAAGGTTCCTCACGTTAAAAAACCAAATCCCCACTGATTTAATGCCCGCAAAAAGCCTTATTGTGCCATATTACACTAAATCTCTACACAATAATATAACAATTTGGGTTAAAAGGTCTAAGAAATCTACGCTACTGAAAGCCTTCGAGGAGGCAAGCCAAATCAAAAAAGATATTTTGAGCCTGAAAGATAATCTTAGTAATGAGGCAGAAATAACCCCATCTTCTAAGAAGAAAATAGAAATTCTTACTAGGCCCCCCCAAACCAAAACCCAATCAGAAACCTCAGACTTAGAAAGTTTACAAAAGGTCATCCAAAAATTATCGAATCAAGTCGTAGATTTGAAGAGATCGGCTGAAGAAGCATCCTCGAGCAAAGGAAGTTATAAAACTCCTTTCAGAAAACCTTTTCCCCCCAACCGTCTGAATCCGACCCCTGAGGGTCTGAATTTTGAAAGCTTACAATATGCTCTGCAAACTATCCTTAAAGCACATGATAACGTGGTTCCCCCTAAGAATTTTAAAGATGTGGTTGAAGAAGAAGTAGTTGAAGAAGAGGAGTCATCTCCCAATGTCTTCGGGCATTTTTTTGACAGTATTTTTCAATCCAATTTTGAAATTGTCCATCCTTACAACACTAGAAGAAAAACACAAAGTAAACCCTCTTTCGAAATAAGTACTAATGTGCCTCTAAAACAATTGAAACAAGCTGAAACAAAATAGAATTTAGCAGCCCCAGTTTTAGAGTATGATTTGATTGAATACCTAAAGAAACTCAGGGCTAATATTTCTGTTTACGAACTTTTGAAATTCCCTCTTCTTTTGCAGAAAATGCTTCAGAACATCGCAAAAAATAGTAAAAATAACAATCTAAACAACATGAAAATTGCATAAATCAGTTCTAAAACAACTCAAAAGATCTGTGCTAAAACAACACCTGAACCCCCAGATAAAAGGCATCTCACTGGAAAAACTGTATCAAATGTAGATAAAGTAATTTCAGGGACAGCGACTAAAAATCAGTAGAATTCTGCTGTTAATACTCACAAAAATGTCCCACATCTCTTGTTAACTTTTGAAATTTTCAATAGAAATGTACATAATTGCATTGTAGATTCTAGCACATCATCAAGTGTGATGCCCTTGTCCGTTTTCCAAAAAATCAACACTGAAGTTCAACCTTCTATTCTTAAAATCATTCAGCTCGATCAGACGAATGTTAAGGTAATTAGTGAACTAAAGAATGTGCTCGTTAGGTTATATTCTAATCCTAAAGTTCACCAGATTATTGACATCATTTTTTTTGACATCCTCGAAGTCTATGGTTTATTTTTTAGCAGGGATTGGTACGAACAACTACGTGGTTACTTTGCAACAGATTGGTCACATTTATGGCAGCCAGAAAATTGAAAGCCAAACAAAATTAGGATTAACCGTAAATATTACCTCAAGCACACCGTGACTTATTTGAATGATGCTAATGAACCATTTACTACTTCCACTAATTCAATTGAAATGTAGGGAATGAACACCTTCTTCGGTAACTTCATGGCCGAAACCTCCCCCATCACCGATCCAGAACAATAGTCGGAGCTCATGACATGTAATCAGTCAACAACTTTACCGAATGTGCCAAACACTACCAACGAAGGTTAGATATGGTCACTTTACTTCGATGGATCCAAATCCAAAGAAGGAGATGGTGTAGGATGTGTACTCATCGACCCGACAGGTAATAAAACTTTTATCGCCTGTTGATTAGAGTTTGAATGCGCCAACAACAACACTGAATACGAGGCACTTTTGCAAGGACTAAGGAAAGATGTAGATATGAACGTAAAGAACTTAATGGTATTCGGTGATTCAGAAATTGTGGTTAGGCAGGTAATAAATTTCATGCATTGCCTATCCCCACACCTGAAAAGTTACCAAACTGAGGTATGGAATCTAATGCACAATTTTTCCGCATTTAACATCAATTCCATTCCTAGATTAAGCAATTATGAGGCTGATTTACTGGCTAACGTTGCTTCTAAACTCTTTCCTGCAGAAGGTCTTTCTCCGAATGCATTTTCGATTGAGTTATTGTTCAGACCATCGATCCCAGAGATGGTCACTAATTGGAGAGTGTTTGATGATGATAAACAGATCATCATCTTTTTCATATGGAGGACACCTTCCAAGGTGCAATTATCGATGAAGGTACGCATGATGAAAATCTCAGCAATTTCATGGTAATATCAGAGCCTAGGTCTCCCGAATCGACATTTGATCTGGTAAATGCTATTCCTAAATCTGTGGTAAGACTAGAGAAGTTTTATGATTTGCATGGTAAGTTCAGAAAGGCGATAAATTGAAAAATGAACAATTCTTCCTTGACTAATGAAAAGGTAAATCTAGGGACTAAAGATAATCCACAATACATCAATCTAGGAATAGGATGCTCCGATCAAGAATGGTTCGCTTTTATAAAACTGTTTAGAGAATTCAAGGATCTCTTTGCCTAGACAATATGATGATTTGAAAACTTTTGACCCTAATATAATACAACATATCATCCCCATGCAACCCTATACTCAACCTTTTCAATGAAGCTGAGAAAGATGCACCCTAGTCTCAACCTTTTCAACAGAAGCTGAGAAAGATGCACCCTGGTATCACCCTATAAGTTATAGGATCAACTGGTGATTGGGAGATTATCTGTCTCTAGTATTTTTCGTTGAAAAATGATTTGAAAAAGAAAAGAAAAAGAAAAAGAAAGAAAAGAAAAGAAAGAAAAAGAAAAGAAAAAGAAAGAAAAGAAAAGAGGGCATAAAATAATTCAATAAAAGCCCCATGCAATAATAGTAACTTGGTCCATACCTTTCAAGCATGGCCAAGTTCTTTTTAAATTGATGTTGATAGGGTAGTGAATGAGTTTGGCTAAACAGTTTAATCTTAGCCAAAGTGTCTAGGTTAGATTAGTGAATAAATCTGGCCAGACTGTTTAATCTTGGTCAGATAGCCCCAGGGTAGAGTAATTTCTTAACCCAACAGTCTAATCTGGGTTAATTGTCTTAGGAAGCTAGGTTAGAATATAGGCTAGTTGCTTTGTTGCTTCATTTCAATAAGAACTAATTTGATGTAAGTGCTGTGCCATGTTTCAAATGTTTAAAAATGGTGTTGGTCAAGCCCTATGGTGATTGCCACTTGAAAAACCTTGGAAAAACCCATAAAATGCATTTATCCTAAGTTTTCCCCGGCGCATGTGTTTTCCACGCCCTCACTTATGATTCGATCATGTATCAATGGTCCAGATGATCACGCTCAGATCTACGGTGGACAGGATTTTTCGGACCCCCTCGACCGTTCTATCTTTAACGGAGGGGGGGGGGGGG
>ML795353.1:61716-77521 GCA_009831015.1 Picea engelmannii
AAGACCCGCGTGCATCTGGACGGCCCAGGATCAAGCGCTCAGATCTACGAACAATAATGGATTCCGGACCCCCTCGTCCATTCTTCCTTTAATGGAAGGGGGCGGGTCTAGAATGTGTTATAAACAACGTTCATAGATCTGCAGCTCAGAAGCAGGTGCGCAGATCAACGGCCCAAGATGTATTTCTGACCCCCCCGACTGATCTGCATTTAACCGAGGGGGGGGGGTCCATAATGGTATCTTTCCTCTGGCGGACCCCTCTTTATACATGGAAATGATCTAATGGCCCTGCGTCCCATCGTCCTCTGTTGTCTGACTTACCATCGTCACCTCTAGATGTCACCACCCACCTTTCCCGAAATAGTCACGTCCCATAACTGTTGTCAGTTCTTCCCCATTCATTCGTGACAATCCCCCTCACTATGACCTTCACCTCCAATCGATAGTCGCCACGTCACCTGTCTGTATTTCACTCAATCACCGTCACCCGCCATCTCACACTAAGTGATCCGTTGGCCATTTATTACTAGATAACCTATCCGTTATCCAGCTGACCTGTCTGCCGCGCCCAACGGACACCCATTTGCCCAAAACTACCATTTTCCTTCCTACTTTCACCATTTACCCTCGACCTCCATATTTTTACCATTTACCCATTTATCGCACCAGAGAGTTTTACACCGTTGACTTCTCCGTTACAGTCATTTTCCCTCATCCACAGTTAGTCACCCCCACTAACATTGTTTGTCTTGCAGGTACAATGCAGAAATGGTGCCAAAGTCCAAACAAGCAGAAGGAGAGGAGAATCTGTTTCTCCCACCTCCTGTCGACCTTGACAGGATCCCACTGGTCGACAAAGACCGATTAATCGTAGATACTAAGTGCGATTTTGATTTCACAGACCTTCAGTCATGGCTCAAGGAGGTCTTCCTAGACCAGAGCGATGAAATCGGGCTCTGGGAGTCCAACTTACCCCTGTACCTCTTCCCTCAAATTCCCCATTTTCCAGAGTTTGCACTCAAGTTCCAAGCCCACTATATTCTCGAGCAGAGAGTCGTCGTCTCCTCCTCCGGAGAGATCCTTTTCCTTATCACACCCGAATCCATTGACTAGATGATGCAAATCCCCCAAGTCGACTCTAATCACCCTTCAACCTGGAAATTCTTACAGAGTTGTACCAGAAAATGACCTTCCCCCAAAGAGCTCAAATATTCGAGCTTTTCCTTCCCCCATACGCTTAATTCCCCTCCACAAATCCCCCATATCCTTCCTCCATGTTCTCGACTAAAGGAAACTAGATCATTTCATCCCTTTGTGCCTTGTTAGGATACTATTCTGATCAGTGGGTAGATGAAACCATTCTTGGTTTTCTATCCATCTTCTCTACTGATGAAAATCCCACCACCCAGTTTGATTTCAACACTTTTCTGGCGAACAATATTCACGAAAAGTTCATGAATTTCGCCACCGAAGGCATGTTCAGATACTCTTCCATACTGGCGTACTTGTTCGTCTTCTTCCAAGTGGACAAATTCATGTTTTCCATGCAGAAAATGGATGGAGATGGTAGACCCCAGGAAGTGACATCATGGACCTCCTTGCTCAAGCACAACTCCATAGAGTTTAGCTTCAAGGAGTTCATTGATCAGTTCTACCACCCTGTGGTAAGTATGCTAGGCGGCAGGCCCGAGCCTCAGATAAATGATGAAGTTCATAGGATCCTGCATCTCTCGGATAACACAAAGAAAGGGGATTGGTATTTGTATCAAGACTACACCGAGATCAGAGTATACGGGTGCGAGTTGGCACTGTATAAGCTTCCCAAGTACTTGCCTGTCAGAGTTTTTGCGTTGTAATATATAAGGCAGATTATAAATTCCGATGATATCCATTTTGTGTCACTAAAGAAAAAGCAGCAACTTAGAATCAAGGGGTAGATTGGCTCCTTCATCTGCAACAATCGTGGCACTGGGGAAGAAGCAGACAGGATGTTGAGGGAAATGAAGTTCTTCATGAGCTTCCCATGGCATTACGATCCATGTGGGATCATCTCAGAGATGAGGGTGAAGAACAAAAACATCCCATATATTCAATAGTCCAGGCCTGAAGTTGAGAAGTTCACAAATCAGACAACCTGGGAGCCTAACACATTGGTCGAAGTACAACAGTAGGATCCCCTGACCATTGTTACTCAAACAACCACACCACAGGTCCCGAAGGAAAAAAGGCCTCGGCAAGATTTATCTCCGCCTGTGACGGAGGTATCATCCGAAGAGTTCCAGCTGCATACTAAGAGGCCTAAGACTATGCCAGTTCCTGGCCCGACCGGAGAAAAGGAAGCCCTGTCTACAATGGTGACCAAGGTTGATAGGCCACCCTTCGGTTTGAGCCTCCATAAGGTCATAACCTCAGCAGTGTCGGGAAAATCTACAGATTCTCCTTTGACCACCCAGCCAGGCAAGGTGGGACCAAAGATGACTATCTTCGAAAAGTATGAGCTGATCAAGAAAAGGAACCAGACCTTGACTAGCAGTACTTGCGCCGAGTTCTGGAAATAGATGTCGACTGCGCAACATAGGCTGTTGTCAGCATTTGACACCGAGAAGATCAGAATGCATATGGCATTCCTCCAGGCACAGGTACGAGATCCAAAGGTGATCACTGAATACAAGAGGGCCACCTTTGAATTCCAGATGAAGGACGTGCAACCGACCGATCAGATGGATCTACATAAGCAGACAGGGGAAATGGTTTTTTACACGCTAGCGCATGCTTCCACTTCTGTATCCAAACTGCAAGTGTCCCTGAACAATGTTCAAACACAACTCAAGTTGGAGAAGATATCGTCCTTTGCAAAGGACAATAGGATCAAGACTTTGGAGGAACTAGTCCTCAAGATCGGTTACGATCCTTTAAACGTCAAAGTAGCTGAGGAAATGATAAAGAAGAAGAATGCTGACATAACATCCTTGAGGAAACCACTGAATCTCTCACCCACAGAGGATTCACAGGCGAAGGAGATAGCAAAGAAAGAAGGAGAGAAAGATGAAATAATCAAGCTCCTCATGGAGAAGAATGTGCAGCTGAAAGAAATGGAAGCTGAGATGGAGAAGCTAGTAAAAGAGAAAGAGCAAATTAAGCCAATGGAAGTCATTCCTCTGAGTGCTATTCCAATTTCAGGAGTGAGTACATCATCAGTGACAGAAGTCCCATCTGCTACTCCATTGACATCCCTGGAGAAGACGGTCGACCTGGCTAAGTCTATGGAAAAGATGAACCTGTAGGAAATAGAGATCAGCAGGCTAAAAAAGGAGATTGAGAACCTTCAAGAACTCAAATCTTCCTTCCAGACCAGCCTCTCCAAGGAAAAGCAGGTGACAGATCATCTCAAACAGGAGTTACAATAGCTCCATAAGCAAACAGTGGCAGGAAAGACTTTGTCCGAGGTTAAAGAGAGTGTGTGGACAAACATTACTGAGTCCATGAACGAGATATGGCCTATGATACAGATAATGTTTGAGAAGAATGAGTTGGTGCTGAGAAGCAAACAGGCCATCGAGAAGATCAGATCGGAATAGGGAGAGATGTCAACACAGGTGAACGAGATCATCAAGTTCCTCAATTCTAAAACCAGGGAAGAGCTGGAAGAGCTAAAAATTGAAGACAGAACAGAGACCATCCTTGAGGTCAAAAGAGTTTTGACCAAGAGAAGATTAATGCTTCAGCTAGAAAAAAAGGTTCAGACCATGGACCTAGGGGTACAAATATTTTTTAGTAAAAATGAGGCTTTCCAGAATAAAGGTCTTCCTCGTCTAAAGGTAATCAATGATAAATTGATGACACTCCCAGACTACAAGAAGAGATTGGCCGATGTGGCTAAGGACAGTTCAAATTTTGCAGGCTTTCAAGGGATCATCACTGGCAATACATTCCTAGATGCCCTTCAGTGGGACATCAGTATCCAACATGAGATTCAATACATCTTCCTCACCAAACCTACCTTCGCCAAGTACACAGAAATGGACGAAGTGTATCGAAGGCTACTCAAAGTCAACGTGCCCAGTCATCTCCGATGGGAGGAACTCTGTGATCTGATCAAGTAACAGATGAGCTGTCTCAGTCTAGTCAGTTGTCCAGTCAGATGAGGTCGTGCAGAGGCTTCATCAACAACCCACCCAGAAATCAGCGTGCAGTTACACCACATCATCAAGCAGTTCCTAGATTTAGGAAATTTGTTAAATTAGTTAGGCTAAAAATAGATTTAGCATGTCCTGGTCATAAATGAAAGGATCGTTTGTAATTTGAGTTATAAATACTTCACCTTTCGAAGTATTGAGTGTGGTTGACCTTCACACCCTGACGCTATCATACTGTAATATTTTTGAAGAGATCTTCCATTAATAAAAAGGAGGCACTTTTACAGGACTCTTGCGTGTATTTACTGGTGATGTTGTTCTCTCTAAGTTGAATTTTATTCTCTCTTTGTCATCATTTTGTTTTATGAATCTAATCTTTAGAAGTAACGAAAGTTGCAGGATTTATCTCGTATACCCTGTTTCTGAATCGAAAGATTTTAGTGTTTTATCTTCTAGTGTTTTCAATAAAGAAATTCTTAACTGCTTCTTTGTTGAAATTATCTTTCTCATCTTTCCTGTTGTTCATCATTTAAGCTACTAAAGAATCTAGTGATTATATTATCTCGCCCTGTGAAAGTTTTCCCTTTGCATTTTTGGTTTGTATTTCATATTTTACTCAAGACACATACCCCATAGCCCAATGGATGTGTAGACTGTCTCAACCAACTCTACAAACACGACAACAAAAACCGACTTATTTATTTACCTAGCCTAATATTTGAAATTTGAAACATAGCTAAATCATATAGGGAGATCCCTCTCTGAAGTTGGAAGGGCTAGATCCTAGCTTCAAAAGCGGTTGGATAAAGTTACATTTTGTGGATTTCTTCTGTGTCAACCTCTTGGAAATTTATAGAGTGCTAACATAGTGGCGACCATACTGGGGAAGAACATATAAAATTTATAACTTCATGTTTTCTTTCCCTAAAAGAAAGTCTGTTCATGAAAGATTGCAAATTTGAGAAGAAAGTAATGTTTAGAGGTTGATTAAAGTTTGTACATATTATTTTCATAATTATAAAACTAAAAAGTATATATATAAAAAATCAAAAAGAAATCTGGCTCCCAGGAAGGTTTATACTCGATCTCATCCAGACCTAGAACCTGTGATAGTGACAGATAACCCAGAACAATTGCTCAGGAAAAAGACCGTAGCTGAAGGCTCAGTGAGTCATATTCCTTTGCGTAAGTCCCTTTCCTTTTCAGGGGAACCCATTACCTTTCGAAACCCTGACTTTGACACCTTTTCCCAACAAAGCCTGGTTAGAACATGGTCCGATAGTTTTGTGACTGGAATCATTTTTGACCCAACCGTTTTGCAACCCCGAACCCCTGAATTTCTATCTCCCACTTCTAAACTGCAAACCACTCCCTCGGTGTTATCCAGTCCCTGCTCGTCCTCATCTTTAGTCGCAACCTCGCCGATCATCCAGCCTATTATCCCACCTACTCCACCCATCATGGAAGCCAGATATGATCCCCTGGTGTTAGCTGCGCCTCTTCATGCCATGCCCCAAGACTATCAAAAGAGACTCCCACAGTTCAATGCAACAGGACCTCTAAGCGCACAACAACACGTTGATAAAATGAATGATTATTATGATCTACATGAAGTAGATGAGGCTGACATTTAAATGAGATTTTTTACCCAGAGCTTGACAGGTGACGCTAAGAAATGGTATAAAGGTTTACGTGCCACCTCAGTCCTTGACCTTACTGCATTTCAAAGGAGTTTTCTAGACAGATGGGAGGTAAAGAAAAACCCTCTCCAAATATTGTCAGAATACGAGAATATTAGAAGAAATCAAGGTGAGACAATACAAGATTACTGCACTCGTTTCAATAACTTGTACAACGCAATCCCAGCTGAAATCAAACCTCCACAGGGTTTGGCATTGATAAAATTCCCTGATGGTTTTGATGTCGACATGTCATACCAACTAAGGGAAAGAAATTCTACCACCCTGGAAGATATGCAGAAAAGTGCAATAAGTATGGAAGCCAATTTGTTGGGAAAAAGGGCACGTCAGAGGTCAAAGAGGAGAGTCACAATTAAAGAGGAACCTTCCACATCAACCTCAGATTCCAAATTAGATTCTTTGGCCAGAGCAATGGAAAGAATGATGGAAAGACTTACCGTTTCAGACAGAAATCCTCCAAGAGACAACCCACCTGCTCCTCAGGTTCGGAATCCTAACTTCAGGAGAAACCCTCCTCAAATTAGACAGAGAGATCCTAGGGATCAAAGAGAGCAGAGAGGTTCAGATCAACAGATCAAACCTCCCCTACAAGAAAATTATGCTGATGAAGGCGAGGAAGTGATTGAGGAACTAGAGGACACTCACATAAATCTCATGGGCTTTCACGATAATGAAGCTATTTTCCTTACCCAAGAAGAGAAAGAACTTTTTCGTCTCAACCAAGCGAAAGTAAGTGAAGAAGTTGAAGACGCAGAACAACAGGCATTCGAAAATGCCATTTTGGAGGTACATCGGCAGTATAATCTGTGGAGTAAAAAGACGGAAGGGAGTTCCCCAAAAAAGACGATTGAAATGAAGAAGGTGACCGAAACCAAGAAGGCCTCTGAGCCATCTACTGAGAAGATTCCTGAAAAAGGCACTGTCGAAGTTCCCACGAAGAAAAACCTTACTATTTTGAAAAGATCGTCACAGCCCGAGGTTTCACCTATTAATCCACCAAGTACTTCTGGCAAGAAGAGTGTGGTGGACAAACCAGAATTGATGAGCCAAGGCAGAGCTCCTCCACCTTTTAGCCTTGAAGGGGAATTAGCCAAAGTAAAAATTCCCATTCCACTTTCTGAGTTGATGAACAAAGATGTTTATCGTTCACAGGTGATTAAAGCAATGACCATTGAACCTGACATAGGCACGAAGGCCTTAACCATTGGATCAACAAACCATTCTGATATTGTGAACCTTACAGATGATCAACCTGAACTTTTGTTTGGACCTGAAGTAGATGGACGAGACGATAATGGTGATGTCGCTCATTTTTACATCAGTTTAAACATACATGACCTGATCTTGCATAACACTATGCTAGATTCGGGTGCTTCCCACAATTTGATGCCTAAAGAAGTGATGGAGAAACTGGGACTGGAGGTCACCAAACCTTACAAGGATTTACACTCATTTGACTCCAGTAAAGTTAGATGTATTGGTTTGATCAAGGACCTATGCATCACCTTGGTCCAAATTCCTGCGAAGAGCATGGTAATGGATGTGGTAGTTGTAGACATCCCTCTAAAGTATGGAATGTTTCTATCCCGGTCTTGGGGGGCTAAGTTGAGAGGTACCATGTAGCTAGATATGTCTTATGCCACTATCCCAGTCTTCGGGCAACAAAGAAGGCTATACAGAGAAACATTGATGAAATACATGGTCAGTAGCCAAGAAAAGCCGCACAACTACCCTCTTTACTCCGCGCATTTTGACTTGGATTCTTTTATCTTGTACAATGATGGTGACATGGGAGAACAAGATACTCATCTGGGAGAAGATACATCTAGTCAGGATGAAGGCCAAGAAATCATTGAGGTAGCAAGGATAAAAAACGTGATAACTGAAGAGCTACCGACAGATTTCTGGAGCATGGATTTTGATGGAGCAGTAAGCAAAGAAGGAGCTGGAGCAGGAGTCTGGCTGCATAATCACAGAAACAGGTATTCAGAAAACCATTCTTGCAAATTAAATTTCCAATGCACTAACAATATTGTTGAGTATGAAGCCTTGATGCTTGGTCTGAAGCTTTTGAAAAGAGTTGGTGCTAAACAGATTATGGTAAGAGGCGATTCTGAGTTAATAATCAAGAAAATCAAAGGTGAGTACGTTGCGAAACACCCACATATTAGAGATTATAGGAATGCTTTTCTTGATGCCCTTAGATGTTTTACTGAAGTTGACTTGCAGGTAATGCTGAGGGGACAAAACATTCTGGCAGATGGATTGGCTACGTTAGCAGCCACATGTAAGATTCCTTTCCGCTCGACTCTCCCATACACTGTTGAGGTGAAATGCAGACCAACCGTTCTCGACAATATTAGGTACTGGCAAGTGTTTGGTAATGATGATCAAATCGAAGACTTCTTGCAGTGTAAAAATGATTTTGAATGTACAAATATAGATTTAGAGAACGAGGATGAAAATGTAAATGGATCTGATTTTGAAATTGATAGTGTAAATAGCGTAGATTCAGGAGAATTAGGCGATGATGAGATGGAGGCCGATATTTTGCATTTGAAAAGTAATGTTTTGCCTAGGGGTCTAGTTCCTTTAGAGGATTTGTTTGATTTTAACGACGTAGCCAAAAAACCAAAGATTGAATCCAACGGGCAAGAAGTAGAAGATTGTAATATAGGGACGGAGGAAAAACCCAGGATGGTCAAATTATCCAAATCATTACCCCCCGAGAAAAAACTCAAAAACATTGAGTTGTTCAAAGAATATTCAGATGTCTTTGCCTAGGGTTATGAGGATTTGAAAGCTTATGATACCAACATCATACAACACAGGATTCCAATAAAATAAGACCAAAAATCATTCAGACAGAAACTTAGGAGGATAAATCCCAAGTTACTCCCTCTGGTAGAAAAGGAAATAAAAAAAATGTACGATGCCAAAATCATAGTCCTGTTGCATTTTTCCAAATGGGTCTCTAATTTGGTCCCTACGCGTAAGAAATCTGGGGAAATCAGACTTTGCATAGACTTTCGAAATATGAATAAGGTCTCCCTGAAGGATAATTACCCCTTGCCCAAAATGGACCACATCCTACAAAGGGTGGTCGGATCCAGTCGAATCTCTTTGCTAGACGGGTTCTCAAGTTATAATCAGGTCCTAGTTCATCCAGATGACCAAGACAAAACCGCTTTCACCACACCATGGGGCAATTTCATGTATGTGAAAATGCCTTTTGGTTTGATGAACATTGGAGCCACTTTCCAGAGAGCGATGGATATCGCCTTTGTGGAAGAATCGGGTAAGTTTATTGTCGTCTATTTGGATGATGTAACTATGTTTTCCCGATCTGATGACGAACACCTGCGACACCTTAGATGAGTCTTCGAAAAATGTAGAAGGTTTGGGATCTCTTTAAATCCTAAGAAAATCCTTTTTGGGATAGATGAAGGCAAACTGATAGGGCACATCATCTCCAAGCACAGAATCAAAATTGACCCCAGCAAAATCGAGGCCATACAAAAATTAGAACACCCCAGAAACCTCAAAGAATTACAGTATTTTATCGAGAGAATAAAATTTCTACGAAGATTCATTCCCAATCTAGCAGAGCTCCTCAGAAACATTACAAATATGTTAAAAAAGGATGTAAAAATAAAATGGGACACTGAGTCCAGACAGTCTTTCGAACAAGTCAAACGAGCACTCACAGAGGCCCTTGTCTTAATCAGTCCTGATTTTACCAAGGATTTCTATCTTTTTTCTTTCGCTTCCGAACATAATATAGCAATGGTATTACTACAAAAGAACAATGAAGGGTATGAGCAACCCATAGCTTTCTTCAGTAAAGCATTAAGAGATGCTGCTCTGAATTATAAGATAATGGAGAAACAAGATTTTGCCTTGGTAAAAGCCATAAAAGACTTTAGGGTCTAAATTCTCCATTCCCACACCATAGCATATGTTCCAAATGCGGTAGTAAAAGACATTTTGACCCAGGAAAATCCGGATGGAAGAAGAGGAAAATGGATTGCCATCATTTTAGAATATGACATAGAGATTAAGCCTACGAAACTAATTAAAGGTCAAGGCCTTGTTAAATTGATGGTTGAATCTAACTTCCATGCTCTTGACATTAATTTTTTAGCTGCAGCAGATGAACAGGGAGAGATAGAGACTCCAAGCATGAGAGAGGTATTTCTCAACTCTCCATGGTACGCAGACCTTATATTCGTTTTGCAAAATTTACAAGCTCCCCCTGGTTTGACTAAGACTAAAGCTAGATTTTTAAAGTTGAAAGCCTTAAAGTTCTGTATTCTAGAAGGCAATTTGTATTGGAAAGATCCTGGAGGTATTCTGTTAAATTGTTTATTGAAAGATGAAGTTGAAAACGTATTACAAGAATTTCATGCAGGAGAATGTGGTGGCCATCTGAACTGGAAGGTCACAGCCAAAAAAATACTTAGAGTTGGATTCTATTGGCCCACCCTATTCGTTGATGTACATCATAAAGTGACTGCATGCCATCAATGTCAATTGTTTGAAGGCAAAAGGAAACTCCTTCCTCTCCCCCTGAAACCGATCTCAGTTGAAGCCCCTTTCCAGCAATGGGGATTGGACTTCATTGGAGAAATACACCCCCCTTCTTCAGGCCAGCACAGGTGGATTCTCACTGCCACCGATTATTTTACCAAATGGATCAAAGCAGTACCAAGAAGGAAAGCCACTGACTCTGTTATTATCAAATTCCTTGTAAATAATATATTGTCTCTCTTTGGATGTCCTAGAAAGATTATAACTGATAATGCAGCTGCTTTTCGGTCGAAGAAACTCATAGGTTTCTGCAACCAGTATCACATTGGTTTGGGACATTCCAACACTTACTACCCTCAGGGGAATGGGCTGGTGGAATCTTCAAACAAAACCTTGGTGAACATCATCAAGAAAACGTTGTAGGAAAACAAGAAATCATGGCATAACAAGTTGGTGTTCGCATTATGGGCAGACAGAATGACCACCAAAAGGTCAATCGGTATGTCACCATACCAGTTGGTCTATGGCACCGAAGTAGTTTTCCCCACTTCCTTAGGAGTCCCTGTCATAAAGTTGCTTCAAGATGTACAAGACGAACCAAATGACTCACAGAGAAGGATCAACCAGATGATCCATTTGCAGCAGTCTAGGGAAGACGTTTTCAACAAGACTCAGGTAATCCAAGAAAGCATCAAGAATATTTTTGACAAAAGAACCAAGGAAGATGATTTTGAGCTCAAAGATTTGGTGTTGAGATGGGACGCCAGAAATGAAGACAAGGGAAAGCATGGAAAATTTGACAGTCTATGGAGAGGACCATACATGATTCAAGAATTCAGGGGGGACAACGCTTTCTTGCTAAACAACGTTGATGGGACAGATCTTCCAAGAGGACCTGTAAATGGAAGAATGCTTAAGCATTATGTGCCACCTCAGTAGAGGCTCGAGTTCCACTCACCATTGTACATACCATTTTTATTTTTCACCTACATTTTCTGAGTGAATAACATTAGTCAGTTGGTTGAAGCCCGAAGAGAAGGCCCTAAGTTGTTGACCATTGTTCTTCCAATTTTTGAGAATAAAACCAATCAATCAACGAAGGATATGAGGAAAAAAATTTCAGAATGACAGGAACCAGGATTCTTGGCACTTCACAGGGCAAGTACCATCCCCAGGTGGAGCCGTTGTTATCGCCCTATAAGTTATAGGATCAACTAGTGACTTGGAGATTATCTGTCTCTAGTATTTTTTGTTGACAAATAATTTTTCATTCTGCAAATAATTTGAAAAAGAAAAGAAAAAGAAAGAAAAGAAAAGAGGGCATAAAATAATTCAATAAAAGCCCCATGCAATAATAGTAACTTGGCCCATACCTTTCAAGCATGGCCAAGTTCTTTTTAAATTGATGTTGATAGGGTAGTGAATGAGTTTGGCTAAACAGTTTAATCTTAGCCAAAGTGTCTAGGTTAGATTAGTGAATAAATCTGGCCAGACTGTCTAATCTTGGTCAGATAGCCCTAGGGTAGAGTAATTTCTTAACCCAACAGTCTAATCTGGGTTAATTGTCTTAGGAAGCTAGGTTAGAATATAGGCTAGTTTCTTTGTTTCTTCATTTCAATAAGAACTAATTTGATGTAAGTGTTGTGCCATGTTTCAGATGTTTAAAAATGGTGTTGGTCAAGCCATATGGTGATGTCCAATTGAAAAACCTTGGAAAAACCCATAAAATGCATTTATCCTAAGTTTTCCCCGGCGCATGTGTTTTCCGCGCCCTCACTTATGGTCCGATCATGTATCAATGGTCCAGATGATCACGCTCAGATCTACGGTGGACAGGATTTTCCGTACCCCCCCTACCGTTCTATTTTTAACGGAGGGGGGGGGGGTCCGGAATCGCTGATAAGACCCGCGCGCATCTGGACGAACTATGATCAAGTGCTCATATCTATGAACAATATTGGATTCCAGACCCCCCCGTTCGTTCTCCCTTTAATGGAAGGGGGGGGGTCCGGAATGTGTTATAAACAATGTGCATAGATCTGTGGCTCAGAAACAAGTGCGCAGATCGATGACCCAAGATGTATTTCGGACCCCCCCGACCGATCTTCCTTTAACCGAGGGGGGGGGTCTGGAATGGTATCTTTTCTCTGGAAGGCCCCTCTTTATATGTGGCAACTATCTAATGTCCCCGCATCCCATCATCCTCTATTGTCTGACTTACCATCGTCACCTCTAGACGTCACCACCCACCTTTCCCGAAATAGTCACGTCCCATAACTGTTGTCATTTCTTCTCCATTCGTTCGTGACAAGCCCCCTCACTATGACCTTCACCTCCAATCGATAGTCGCCACATCACCTGTCCGTATTTCCCTCAGTAACCATCACCCACCATCTCACACTAAGTGATCCGTTGGCCATTTATTACTGGATAACCTATCCGTTATCTAGCTGACCTGTCTCCCACGCCCAACGGACACCCATTTGCCCAAAACTACCATTTTCCTTCCTATTTTCACCATTTACCCTCGACCTCCATATTTTTACCATTTACCAATTTATCGCACTAGAGATTTTTACACCGTCGACTCCTCCGTTACAGTCAGTCGCCCCCACTAGCGTTGGTTGTCTTGTAGGTACAGTGCAGAAATGGTGCCAAAGTCCAAACAAGAAGAAGGAGAGGAGAATCTGTTTCTCCCGCCTCCTGTCGACCTTGACAGGATCCCACTGGTCGACAAAGACTGATTAATCACAGATACCAAGTGCAATTTTGATTTTGCATACCTTCAGTCATGGCTCAAGGAGGTCTTCCTGGACCAGAGCGATGAAATCAGGCTCTGGGAGTCCAACTTACCCTTGTACCTCTTCCCTCAAATTCACCATTTTCCAGAGTTCGCACTCAAGTGCCAAGCCCACTATATTCTCGAGTATAGAGTTGTCGTCTCCTCCTCCAGAGAGATCCTTTTCCTTATCACACCCGAATCCATTGAACAAATGATGCAAATCCCCCGAGTTGACTCTGCATCACCCTTCAACCTGGAAATTCTTACAGAGTTGTACCAGAAAATGACCTTCCCCCAAAGAGCTCAAATATTCGAGCTTTTCCTTCCCCCATCCGCTTAATTCCCCTCCACAAATCCCCTGTATCCTTCCTCCATGTTCTCGACTAAAGGAAACCAGATCATTTCATCCCTTTGTGCCTTGTTAGGATATTATTCTGATTAGTGGGTAGATGAACCCATTCTTGGTTTTCTATCCATCTTCTCTACCGATGAAAACCCCACCACCCAATTTGATTTCAACACTTTTCTGGTGGACAATATTCACGAACAGTTCGTGAATTTCTCCATCGAAGGCATTTTCAGATACTCTTCCATACTGGCGTAATTGTTCGTCTTCTTCCAAGCGGACAAATTCATGTTTTCCATGTAGAAAATGGATGCAGATGGTAGACCCCAGGCAGTGACAGCATGGACCTCCTTGCTCAAGCACAACTCCACAGAGTTCAACTTCAAGGAGTTCATTAATCAGTTCTACCACCCTGTGGTAAGTATGTTAGGTGGCAGGCCCGAGCCTCGGATAAACGATGAAGTTCAGAGGATCCTGCATCTCTCGGATAACACAAAGACAAGGGATTGGTATTTGTATCAAGAATACATTGAGATCAGAGTATACGAGTGCGAGTTGGCACCGTATAAGCTTCCCAAGTACCTGCCTGTCAGAGTTTTTGCGTTGGAATATATAAGGCAGATTATAAATTCCGATGATATCCATTTTGTGTCACTGAAGAAAAAGCAGCAACTTAGAATCAAGAGGCAGATTGGCTCCTTCATCTGCAAAAATCATGGCGCTGGGGAAGAAGCAGACAGGATGTTGAGGGAAATGAATTTCTTCATGAGCTTCCCATGGAATTACAATCCATGTGGGATCATCTCAGAGATGAGGGTGAAGAACAAAAACATCCCATATATTCATGAGTCCAGGCCTGAAGTTGAGAAGTTCGCAAATCAGATAGCCTGGGAGCCTAACACATTGGTCGAAGTACAACAGCAGGATCCCCCGACCACTGTATCTCAAAGAACCATGCCACAGGTCCCGAAGGAAAAAAGGCCTCGACAAGATTTATCTGTGCCTTTCATGGAGGTATCATCCGAAGAGTTCTAGCTGCATACTAAGAGGCCTAAGACTATGCCAGTTCCTGGCCCGACTGAAGAAAAGGAAGCCCCGTATACAATGGTGACCAAGGTTGATAGGCCACCCTTCGGTTCGAGCCTCCATAAGGTCATAACCTCAGCAGTGCCGGGAAAATCTATAGATTCTCCTTTGACCACCCAGCCAGGCAAGGTGGGACCAAAGCTGACTATCTTCGAAAAGTATGAGTTGATCAAGAAAAGGAACCAGACCTTGACCAGTAGTACTTGCACCCAGTTCTAGAAACAGACGTCGACTGCGCAACATAGGCTACTGTCATCATTTGACAATGAGAAGGGCAGAATGCATATGGAATTCCTCCAGGCACAGGTACTAGATCCAAAGGTGATCACTGACTACAAGAGGGCCACCTTCGAATTCCATACGAAGGACGTGCATCCAGCCGATCAGATGGATCTGCATAAGCAGATAGGGGAAATGGTTTTTTACACGCTAGCGCATGCTTCCACTTCTGCATCCAAACTACAAGTGTCCCTAAACAATGTTCAAACACAACTCAAGTTGGAGAATATATCGTCCTTTGCAAAGGACAATAGGATCAAGACTTTGGAGGAGATGGTCCTCAAGATCGGTTATGATCCTTCAAACATGAAAGTAGCTGAGGAAATGATAAAGAAGAAGAATACTGACATAGCATCCTTGAGGAAAAAAATGAATCTCCCGCCCACAGAGGATTCCCAGGTGAAGGAGATAGCAGAGAAAGAAGGAGAGAAATATGAAATGCTCAAGCTTCTCATGGAGCAGAATGCGTAGCTGAAAGAAATGGAAGCTGAGATGGAGAAGCTAATAAAAGAGAAAGAGCAACTGAAGCCAATGGAAGTCATTCCTCTGAGTGTTATTCCAATTTCAAGAGTGAGTACATCATCAGTGACAGAAGTCCCATCTGCTACTCCATTGACATCCCTGGAGAAGACGGTCGACCTGGCTAGTCTATGGAAAAGATGAACCTGCAGGAAACAGAGATCAGCAGGCTAAAAAAGGAGATTGAGAACCTTCAGGAACTCAAATCTTCCTTCCAGACCAGCCTCTCCAAGGAAAAGCAGGTGGCAGATTAGCTCAAACAGGAGTTACAACAACTCCAGAAGTAGACTGTTAAGGTCCTAACCCACACATAGGTAGATCAATGTATTCGGATGTAATAAAGGTCAATATTAATAAGACCTTTCAATAAAATAGAATAAGGCGGATGTAAGAAGACCTAATAGAAGCTTCCGCTTCTAGAAGGATC
>ML795353.1:83520-112170 GCA_009831015.1 Picea engelmannii
TTTAGTATAAATAGGAGTCGAGGGTATGAGAACCCTAGCTTGGATATTATTGTAATAGAGCACTTCTCGATTGGAGGTTGCCCCCTCGAAGAGGCCTGTGAACATTGCTATCTGATTCAAAGTGCTATTTCTGTTGCTATTTCATGAATCATTTCTATGTATTGTGAAGATTATGTTGGATATTTTACTGTTATTCTGTTATTTCTAGCATTTCGTTTATGTTCTGCATATTTTATATATTTTGTATCTTGCATAGACAGTGGCATGAAAGACTTTGGCCGAGGTTAAAGAGAGTGTGTGGACAGACATTACCAAGTCCATGAACGAGATATGGCCTATGATACAGATAATGTTTGAGCAGAATGAGTTGGTGTTGAGAAGCAAACAGGCGATCGAGAAGATCAGATCGGAACTGAGAGAGATGCCAACACAGGCGAAGGAGATCATCAAGTTCCTCAATTCTAAAACCAGGGAAGCGCTGGAAGAGCTAAAAATTGAAGACATAACAGAGACCATCCTTGAGGTCAAAAGAGTTTTGACCAAGAGAGGATTAATGATTCAGCTGGAAGAAAAGGTTCAGACCATGGACCTAGGGGTACAAATATTTTTTAGTAAAATTGAGGCTCTCTAGAAGAAAGGTCTTCCTCGTCTGAAGGTAATCAATGATAAATTGATGATACTCCCAGACTACAAGAAGAGATTGGCCGATGTGGCTAAGGATAGTTCAAAGTTTGCAGGCTTTCAAGGGAACATCACTGGCAAGGAATTCCTAGATGCCCTTCAGTGGGACATCAGTATCCAACATGAGATTCGATACATTTTCCTCACCAAACCTACCTTCTCCAAGTACACAGAAATGGACAAAGTGTATCGAAGGATACTCAAAGTCAACGTGCCCAGTCATCTCCAATGGGAGGAACTCTTTGATTTGATCGAGTAGCAGATGAGTTGTCCACTCAGATGAGGTCATGCAGAGGCTTCATCAACAACCCACCCAGAAATCAACGTGTAGTTACACCACATCATCAAGCAGTTCTAGATTTAGGAAATATGTTAAATTAGTTAGGCTAAAAATAGATTTAGCACGTCCTGGTCATTAATGACAGGATTTTTTGTAATTTGAGTTATAAATAATGCACCTTTCGAAGTATTGAGTGTGGTTGATCTTCACACCCTGACGCTATCAGACTGTAATATTTTTGAAGAGATCTTCCATTAATAAAAAGGAGGCACTTTTACAGGATTCTTGCGTGTATTTACTGGTGATGTTGTTCTCTCTAAGTTGAATGTTATTCTCGCTTTGTCATCATTTTGTTTTCTGAATCTAATATTTAGAAGTAATGAAAGTTGCAGGATGTATATCGTATACCCTGTTTCTGACTCGAAATATTTTAGTGTTTTATCTTCTGGTGTTTTCAATAAAGAAATTATTAACTGCTTCTTTGTTGAAATTATCTTTCTCATCTTTTCCGTTGTTCATCATTTAAGCTACTAAATAATCCAGTGATTATATTATCTCGCCCTGTGAAAGTTTTCCCTTTGCGTTTCTGGTTTGTATTTCATATTTTACTCAAGACACATACCCCATAGCCCAATGGATGTGTAGATTGTCTCAACCAAATCTACAAACACGACAGCAAAATACGACTTATTTATTTACATAGCCTAATATTTGAAATTTGAAACATAGCTAAATCATATAGAGAGATCCCTCTCTGAAGTTGGAAGGGATAGATCCCAACTTCAAAAGAGGTTGGATAAAGTTACATTTTGTGGATTTCTTCTGTGTCAACCTCTTGGAAATTTACAGAGTGCTAACACACCCTAGACTCAACCTTTTCAATAGAAGCTGAGAAAGATGCACCCCAAGTTAGAACCAATAGTCAAGAAAGAACTAAATAAATTATTGAATGTGAAGATAATATTCCTAGTGAGACACACACAATGGGTGTCTAATCTGGTTCCTGTAAGGAAGAAAAGTGGCGAAATTCAACTCTGTGTCGATTTTTGTAACTTGAACCGAGCGTTTGACAAAGACAATTATCTTGTTCCTCCAATGGAACAAATTATTCACCAGGTATCTGGTTCCGAAAGACTATCATTGCGAGACAGTTTTTCAGGATATAACCAGGTCCTCATCTCTCCACCAAACCAGTTAAAAACCACTTTTTGTACCCCATGGGGCACTTACGCCTACAGGAAGATTCCTTTTGAGCTTATAAATTCCAGGGCCACTTTCCAAAGAGCAATGGATATTTCTTTTTGTGGTCTCATAAGTCAATCTATAGTGGTCTATCTTGATGACGTTACTGTTTTCTCCAAAAAAAAGAAAGATCACTTGTCTCACCTTAGGTATATCCTCGAATGATGTCGCAAGTAAGACATATCTCTCAACCCTAAGAAGTCAATCTTTGCAATGGAACAAGGAAAAATTCTTGGATTCATAGTATCCAGTGACGGGATGATCATCAATCCAGAAAGAAATCAAGCCATTGCCAAACTTCCTCCCCCCTCCTCCAAACAATCTATGCAATCCTTCTTAGGCCAGATTAATTTTGTCAGAAGGTTTGTCCCAAGTTTCTCAAAAATGGTAAGACCATTGCAGAATTTAATTAAAAATGATGTTCAGTATCATTGGGGACCACAGGAAAATCAAGCCTTTGATTCCATCAAAAAATCCATAGTGGAAACCCCTTCCTTGATGAGTCCTAATTTCTCACAAGATTTCACTCTTTATACTTTCGCCTCTGACTGATCTTATGTTGTTGTGTTGACCCAAAAGAACACTGAAAGAAATGAAATCCCCATTTTCTTCATGAGATCAGCCTTCAAAGGAGCAGAGCTTAACTACCCGACTATAGATCAATAGGCTTATACAGTTTTCAAAGTAGTGAAACATTTCCGATCATATTTGCTGAAATCCAGAACTAAAGTCATTGTGCCTTATCCTGCTATCAAAAACTTGTTAGTACAAAAAGAATTGGGTGAAAAACAGGAAAATTGGATGACATCGTTACAAGAGTATGACCTCGAAATAACCCCTGCACAAATTGTCAGAGGTCAAGGCCTATGCAAACTAGTGGCTGATTCAGTTGAAGAATGACAGTCAAATTAATGTCTTAGCTGTAAATCAACATAGTGAAAATCAGATCTACTGTACACAAGTTGTTCATAATTCTTGGTTTGATGATATTAATTTTTATTTAACACATGGTTCTCCTCCTCGCCATCTCAATCCAAAAAAGAGAAGAGCATTAAGACTAAAATCTGCACCTTTCCAGTTGGTAAATGATGTATTATTTCGTAGGAATTTTGATAATGTTCTCATGCGTTGTTTGGAAAGAGATGAAGTAGAGAAAGTATTATTTGAACTCCATGCAGGTGAAGTTGGTGGGCACTTTGGTCGAGACACCACTACTCACAAGGTATTAAGAGCTAGGTATTATTGGCCCACGTTGTTCAAATATGCCCATGCATTATGTCGTAAATGCATAATCTACCAAAAGGATGTTGAACGAGTACAAAAGGTAGCATTTCCTTTGCATCCTGTTTCGGTAGATTCACCTTTTCAGCAGTGGGGTCTTGACATCATAGGGCCAATTAACCCCACTTCTTCACAGCAACATAAATACATCATTACATCAATGGATTATTTTACCAGATGGTCCGAGGCTGCACCACTAAAAGTGGTAAACACTAATCAGGTAATATCTTTCCTTAACTCAAATATCATTACTAGATTCGACATTCTCGAGTGTTTGGTCTTTGATAATGCTTCCTACTTTTAATCCCTCGATATGAGTGTTTTTTCTTTAGAAAAAGGGATCAACCTGAAATATTCTTCCAGCTATTACCCCCAAGGAAATGGCTTAGCAGAATCGACAAAAACAAATCTGATCAAGATCATCAAGAGGACAGTTTCTGAAAACCACAAAAATTGGCACAACACACTTTTTAATGCACTATGGACCGATAGGGTGACTCCAAAAACCTCTGTTGGTAATTCTCCTTTATTTCTTGTCTACGGAAGAGAAGAAATTCTCCCTCCTCATGTTATTCTTCCCTCTCTGCAATTATTGTAGAAAGTTCATGAAGAGGATTGTCCTCCTCTTGAAAGTCGAATTAATGCTTTGTTGAAGCTAGAGGAAGTAAGAACACAAGCAAAAGAGAGATTGGATCAGCATCAACATATTGTGAAAGGATGGTTCGATTCAAACTCTGCTTCGAATAGAAACTTTGAGGTAGAAGATTTGGTTCTCAAGTGGGATAAACCTCACGAAGGGAAAGGGGAACACACCAAGTTCCAGAACTTGTGGTTGGGGCCTTTCGTAATCGCTAAAAAACTAGGTCCCAGCTCCTTCCACCTATAGAGTTTGCAGGGACAACCAGACACTTTCCCGGTGAATGGCCAAGCTCTCAAGAGGTATTTTCCTGATAAATTCAAGACCCACCTTTGTACATATTTTTTCTGTTTTGATTTGTTTTTGGTTTTTGGTTTTTGGTTCTTTTCATTTTGTTTGATTTTGCTGCTTTCTAGTTAAACCGTGCCTGTGTCACCTTTCAGTTCATGAAGGGAAACCATAATGCTTCATTATGAAGCTGCAGTCAAGGCCTGTCAGAGAATCAATGCTGTAATTTCCTGAAACATAGACTAGCTAAAAACGTTTTTTGTTCAAAATAGGTTTCATGGTTTCACTTTATAATTATGAGCAGACACGACCCTCATCAAAACTCTTTACGTTGTCCCTGATTTTAAAGAAAGCAAATCAAGTATGCCTTCATGTCCTCGAAAAATTAGTTTCATCAGAAAACTATTTTCAGATCATAATGAAGGTTATCAAGCAAAAAATTAATTACTGGAAAATAACAAGTGTTCTAAAAACTGGAATTTTCAGCATCACCCCACTCTTTTGAATATATTTAAATTTATATAAGATTGTGAATAATTTCTCGAGAGTTGTGGGAAGTGTTTGTAAACCTGTCGGGATACTGAACAAGTCTACTGGTAGTGGGTAAATGCATGCATGATGCCAAGACAACTTCGCTGGGGTACTTAACAGGCCTGCTGGTAGCGAAGCAATGTCAGGTTCAAGAAACTTATCAGGTATAAATTTTGATATTAGTCATAAGTATCCTTCATTTTGAATTGAATTTTTTTGGATAGGGCAGAGGCATCATAGTCGGTTAATTGAAATCCCTGCCAAGGCTATGGACACCTGCTAGCAGTAGTGGCCCTATCAACAGTATCGAAACCATTGACTTAAACATCATTTCTCTCGTGATTAAAATTTGTCACTAGATTTCATTTGAACAGGAAGATATTTGAAGCTGGATTGTGTAATGATTGTTGATATGCTCGATGTCCTTCAGTTGTTCTTTGATCTGTGATCATTCTAAGCAGCCCTAACATGAACTCATCGGTGATGCAGAGATAACTGTTTCTCCCAGTAAGTCGCCATTGTTGGCAACCATACATAATTTTCTTTTTTAAAGTAACAAATGACAATTCCTGTAGCTTCCTATGCCTCATCCTATAAATATTTATATTTGAAGGTGATTATTTGATTGTAAAGAGTATGTTTTGATTGTTCCTATTTTTATTTTTTTTTCTTTCGTTTTCCGTGCTTCATTCATGACTGAAAGCATGAATGAAGCATTAAAACTTATAATCGTATTGCAATTGTATCTAAGGCTTAGTCTTTAGAAGGGTCAATGCGCTTACAACTCTTTTAATGAATGTTGTTTTTCTTTGAAGCTTATCATATATCAATGAAACATTTGTTTTGAGTTTCTCTTGGACTTTAAGCTTATATTTTGGAGCCTTTGTATACCAAGAATCGATTGGAAAATGGACCATAGGCTTGTTTCATTTAAAATTCTTGGTAAATTAATTTTTATTTTAAATTTTCGATATGCTTTTGGCTTGTAAAACACATCTTCTCCTAAACCTTTGCAAATCCACTTCACCCATAACATGTCATGGGAATTAATCACACCACGATCGTACTTTGTACCTTGTTTTAGCTGGAAGGTAGAAGTGACAAGCCTCTCATGACAGACCGAGGTCTGATGTTACGCTCTGTACCCAAAACATTCATCAACAGAGATGCCCAAATTTTGTGTGTGAAACCCTTATGCTTACATTATGGCCGCACTGGTGTAATTGCTCGTTTTTCTCCTTTGTTTTTGGCTCAGACTTCCCTCTGTTGTTGCTACCTCTTATGCCCACAGTGAATTCGGGTCACACTTGTTACCCTCTGTTCAATCCCTTATGGCCCCTGTCATCCGATTTGATCCAAATGGTTCCCAAACTTTGCTACTATATGATGATGCGAGTGAGGATCTTAAGAGCCTGGGTTGGGAGATGTTTATAAGAAATTCCAGGGTTATAACTTACAAGTGGCCCAAGATTTTTCCCTTACATTCGATAGATGCAAAGCCAAGGTGGATGATATTCAATTGGAGATCACCAAATAATTTCTGAGTGAGGCAACAAGACTACCCCTCACTGGCCAAAAATGGTTTAAAAATTCAAAATTGGACGAGGTACCATGGAGTCTATTCGTCACCTCCAAGAGTATTCACTGTTGTGACAAAGGTATGCCAGTCTCTCTATTGAAGATTAGATGGCATGGTTTATTGGCAGTGTTAAGGCAATTTGTTACTTGTGAAAGACGTTATGGCCTCATATTCCTTTACCACATAAGACTTCTCATGCATTTTATCGGTTTCAAATTAAACATGTTGTTTTACCTGCTAAGAAGTTTGTATAAAATGTCAAAGAGATATAAAAGGTAGAACTTGGATTCCAGCTTATTTCACCATGGGTTGATAAGTTACTATTATTCCATCATCTGAAAGTACTTGGTGACAATTGGGATGATTTTGTAACTCGTAATGGCTTTGTTACAGTAAAACCTATAGAGATTCCTGTGGTAGATAAACCTATGCTAGAGAAACCTCTTGGGCTCTCAAGTGTCGAGCTGGATGTCTTGTATGAAAACCCTCATCAAAGGGCATTGCCCGATTAGACTATGTGTGAGCAACATGATGCTAGTTCTAGGGTGATTAAAACTCCTGAGCATGAACAAATTGTTTTCCCTAATCCCATTACAAAAAAACAACAACAAACTTTCATGCAAACAGCCAAAGAAAAATCAAGAAATAGGGTTTTGTAATAAGAGAGTCGGTTGACTTATTTCTCGGAGTCTGCAAAATAAATCCAAATCTCATGTGAACTTGATCGAATTGATCGAGATCCATGAGAGTTCTGACTCCGAGATCGAAAGATTTTTAGTCGAGGAAGATCAGAATTGTTCAGAACCGGATCAACCATTCGATTATTTGAATAATCTCCCACCATGTTTGAAATACAACAAGGGATTTACAAGAATTAAACTCAGTCAAAGGCCGACAGTGGATAGGGGTAGTGTTTTAACACATAGTCAAGCGTTTCCTCAACTTATTGCCCCTGTTGTACATTGTGAAGTGTGTCTACATTGGATAGGTCAGTATTACACAGACATCCTCTATCTTCAAGAAAAGATCAAATCTCTTACGAATCAAAATGACTCATTAACAAATGAAAACCATGAGATAAAGATCAATGCACAAAGACAAGGAAAACATTTGAAAAGAACTATCAATATCATAATAAAAAATGTTGATAGTGTCAAGGTTGTGATCAACTCTGAGATATTGTGATTCGAATTTGGTTATCAATTGAATGGTAAGATTGGTTTTTATCTTATTTGTTATTTTTCTAATTAATCTAGATTGATTTAGATTTCTATTGTTAATAATAAGACTGGCTACGGAGTCGAGAGATTCTGTAACCAAGTCAATTCTCATATAAAGTTTGGTAATTGTTTGTTAAATAAATATCTGATTTGCTCATTTCATTTTCTTTTTCAGGATAAGATGTGTCTTGTGTTGATCTCATAAGATGGAGCATTGATGGACTTAGTTAATTAGCCATCTCTTTTGGCTTATTTTGTAAATCAAAACAAAACTTTCATAATTTTGAAGATTCAGTTTGATATTGAGTGGCTTTTTTAGACCCTCTATCTTTGTAACTTTTAGATCCTTTTGAGATCTGATCCTATCTTAGAAGATAGGATGTTTATCTTACATGAACTCTTTAAATACTCTGTATTTTGTAATGGAAATCATCTTGGTTGGGAGCAAGAGATGGACTAGTGATTCCAAAACTTAATGAAACAACATTTATGCATTTTGTCTTTAGTCTTTTGTTTATAATGTTGTCATTTATGTTTTGTTAATACTGCTACATGTATAGGTCTGATATATTTAGATTAAATGATCTGTGATGTGGAGGATGTTATATTATAAATACCATATATAATTTACTTCTCAAAATATATATGTTGTGATCATATCTCCAGTTAAATTGATAGGATTTATCTTTGAGTTTTAATCGGATGATGAAATGCATTGATTACTTTCAGATTTATCTTACTGTAATCATGTGCAATTATGAGATCACATGTTTATGTTTGTGTTTCCTCTTCTGTCATTGAAACCTAAGCTGCTAATACATGTTTTAAAATTTATTTAGAACATTCACAAGGTTCCTTGCAGATTTCTCTCTTGGACAGGGCAGTTGGATGTTCTCCACTCATGCAGATGCTTGGATACACATCGCTAACCCACTAACATGTTAGCTCCTTTTGTTTTTTTTGTCATTTACTTATCACTGAAACTAGAATGTATTGTTCAACTTTTGACCATCCACACGTTCATGTTTCATTGTATTTTTTCCATATTAGTTTAGATTTATAAAGAAAAAACAAAAAATATTTTCATGTGCTTTCTTTATCTGCTTCCTAGAAGCAATCATTTTTTCACATTGATTTCTGTAAGTTTCGATTAAAACTTGCAGTTTGTAAATCATGTACATAAGTAAGATTTGTATATATTTTGCTTAAATATATCTATAACAGTTACATTACACACACACACACACACACACACACACACACACACACACACACATATATATAGTGTTTAGTAATTAGTTAGTTATTTCATTTCTTTTATTTGTTTCTTTTAGGAATTTTAGATTGGCTAACGGAGCCATTAAACCCGTCGGAATGAGTTACACTAAACGGCTTGGGTAATTTAGACAACCCCAGACTGGACTCGTTCTTCTAGTTGATGGACGATCAATTTCACCCGCCAAAACTGGGGAAGTAGGAGAAGGATCGACATTAGCTAGGAGTTCGACCATTGAGATGCTAATTTCTAGATCCCCTATTCCTTCTTGTTCACCTGCATCCAAGTCATTCTTAGAGTTTTCACCCTGAGGCTGTGTTCCCGACTGATTGGGAAAATCAGTGTCAAGAGTGTTCCTAGCCTCATGGTCACCTTCCTGGGGATTTGGGATCAAAAGATCAGAATCTGGAGCAGATGTTTCCCCTTGTTCCTCCTCTTGTGTGATTGCTACTAGGGTCATGCATGAAGCTTTTGAACCTTCCCCATCGTCATATGTGGTGATTAAATCTATGAGTACAATAGGCATACCCATCCCACTTGATGCTCTTGTTGTCCTTCACCGAGATACAGTAGTCATTGGTGATCCCTCTTTTGGTCACATAGGGCTACGGTTTTCTTGATCAACAGTCTCCTATGGTGGAATTGTCTCTAAGCCATTTATCTCTTCCTCATGATTGTGTGTATCGACTGGGGTAATCCTCAATGGTTCTATCAAAGGGTTAAGTGGGGGATCTTCCCCTAACCTTTGTATATCTCTTTTGGCTTCTTCCAGTAACAATATTCCCCTCCTTCATGCCTCTGCTACTTGTACTGCTCTATTTTCTTCTCTTACCCTGAGGGCTTCTTGAGCTGTCTTCTTTATTGTCTCAACTTGCTCATCCATAGGCATCGCTTTGAATTTGGTCATGTTTGGTTTATCCCTTCTATGGAGCACTTCCTCCCAGTCCTGGGCGCCCTCTATAAAGATTTCATCTTCGAAGCTATCATGAGCATATGGATAATATTAGGATACCTACAACACATGCTAGAGTACCATGCCTTTTGGATCATGCTTGTGAAAATGGCATGTGGGGAATCAATATTCAAGTTGACTCAATCCCTCCTGTTTCACCTGGGCAGTGATGTTTACCATGTAAAACCCGATATGAAAACCATAGGGTATGAATGCCCTCTTCTTATATTTTACCAAGGAGGAATTATAGCCTTGCAAAATGGTCTGATAACAAATTTATCCCAAAATGAGACGGCCTGGGACATGAACAGGGAGTACGTGTGGTGCGCTAGTAGCCCCAAACACTCTGATATAAGTGCTTGTTTCTTCAAAATACCAGTGTCCCACTTTGGAAATTATCTTTTTGGTTGTCGTTGAAAGCCTTGGGCATTCTTTTCTAAATATGATGAAGTGCACTCGGGCTATGAAGTCATCGCATATCATGGTGTAAACTTTCTTGTACCTTTTTTTCCGCATAATGTTGAAATAAACATGCACATGTAACTCAACAACATGCCAGCTTAAATCCATACCTTCGAAAACATTTATTGCGCAGATCATGTCCAACAGGTACAATGCCATGTGGAAAGATGGTGTTTCTCCATACTTTGGTGTTTGGGCCTGTAGGATGTTTGTGCTTAGCTATTTGGAGATGATGGATCCCCAATTGAAAATGCTTTGAGAGATTTCCACAGTATATGACAAGGGCATCCACGCTTCTGAAAACTTAGAGAAATTTTTTTCCCCATATAATCGGCAGGTTAAAGACATTAAATACATATACGACTCTCTGAGGTTTACCATGCTATACTGGTCATTGATCCTTTTTGTGAACTTCTTGTCTTCTTTCCACCATGAGGCTAGTAACCTGCTAGCATCATGGAACTCATAAAATTTGACCACAAACTCTGTATTTAGTCTCTCCTCTGTGTCTATGAGTTTGTAGTATTTTTGTACCTCTACTTGTTATAGCAAGATTTTCCTCACCCTATGCAATCTTGCATAGAAGGCCTTTTTCCATATCCCTAGGCAGACTTATCAGCCCTGTTTGTAAAATCCATAGCTAAAAATACATATTTTCCCACATGTACACATCTTACCTACTATATAGCATGTGTATACGCAGGCTACTCCACTACAGCCCGCGTACATCCGGATTTGTGCCAGAAAATGAAAATTAATGTCGGGTGTCCATGTTATGACAAGAGATCTACGATCCTTGGCCTTCCATATATTGAAAACATTATGACTCGGCCCTTCAGTTCCATTTTAAAGGCTATAAATGGGCCAATTCCGAGATATGGAAAGAGGAGAAAGAATTCAACTTTGAGAGCAAAGTTACTTTGGAGAAATTATTTACTTCATATTGAGTCTGCATCCCTTTGTCCTTTAAGTCTGAACACAGTGTTCAACCCCCAAGATCTTCCCTTATTGATTGAGAACATCATTGTTTCTCTCTTATGAGCTTGCCTTTGGTAGAGGATTGAAGTGATGGAGGCCCAACTAGAAGGAACTTAGTTTCTCGGTTCTTAACTGTGCTGACACAGAAGTCTGTAATATTTTCACTTATGTTGATCATTTATTAATATAAATACTCATTTCTTGTCCAATTGATATCTTGAAAATATTTGAGTTATTATCCATGGGCGTATTTGTTATGTATATTAATGGATTATTCTATCTAATGTGCCAACCTTTTATATTATCACCATATGCTTTCTTTGCTTGATTGTTGAAAACTAGTTGTAGGTATATAGCTTTGGGTCAAAGTGCTCAATGGTGGACTTCATCGAACATCTAAACAAGGTAGGCCTCTTTCTTATATCGCTTGCATATTGGTTTATATAGCATGTTTTTGGGATAGAGTTGATTTTTGCAGTGATTTCCCTTTGTTGTGGTTTACACTAGCCATAGAGAGATTTTCCTCGTAACACTACTGGAATAAAATCACCAACACATTCACCCTCTTCATTATTGAATATGAATTTCATCGCATCAGTGTGGTCAATTATCCATCCTAGGGTTTCAATGAAGGGAAAACTAGGGTTTGGCAGGCCACCATATGTAGATATGATCACCTGATGTTTGGGAAAACCTGGTCATCCAACATCCTGATGTTTGGGTATTTGTGGGCTGTAAACTCTGGGTAATATTCCTCGTTAATTTTTTTGAAAAGATCTCCCCAATGTGGGAGCATTACTTTGGATCCAGTGCTTACCTCTATGTCGTCGAATGATAGAGGTTGGGTAAACTGCCTTTTGGTAGAAGTGTGGATAATTGATTTTGTCTTTGAGACCAAATCAAGCTCCCTTGCAGCGCCTGGTGTAGACCCTTCTCTGACCTCTTCTTCTTTCATTTTGGTCGTTCTTGGTGAGCGCATGGTCATTGGATTTCTTGGAGGCATTTTCCTGTAGAAAAGAAAAAAATATAGTGAGATGCCAGTTAACCTTGACAAGTGTTATTGACGCAATCGTAAGTGTAGAACTGATAAATACAATGCTTACCTCTTCTTTGCAAGAGATTAACCTGGTCTTAATGTTAATCAAAGTCAGAGAGTGGGTTGTGTTATCACTTGGTATTTTCCTTGGGATATATCAAGGAAACCCCAAGGTAACCATTTCAACCTACTTTAGACTATATTTCTGACCTATACAATCAGAGAGGGCTCTCTCAAGGGCCAAAAGGCTCTAATACTCAAAAGATATTCAACAATAACATTCAAAAATTCGGATTTATGATGAGAACATGTTTGTTTTTATAAAATTTGGTAGGACACGCAAGGAAAAGTATCATTGGGCAATGGATTCAAAACCTGAAATATCAATGCCTTAACAGTCAATGGCTAGTTGGTTTCTTTCTGAATATTTGAGGCAAAGTAAGAACTATGTTCAACAATTGAGAGTTTATGAAATGAGAGTTTGAAAAGAGGGGGAAGTCCACCACAGTAAGAGAATCTACCCATGGATGAATTCTTATTGCAGCTTCAGAAGAACATACATAGAGGGAAACTACTAGAACAGAGCACTAAGCAAGAATGAATTCCGAACTAGTGATTTACAAACAACACAATAAGCATTTGTTGTATGAATGGAGCATTAAACTAGAATGAATTCCCAACATTTCCTCTCAGTCAAATACTAGAAAGATATTAACAATAAATGGTAATGAATATAACATAGGAAATTTGCAAGCCAAACATAACACTATGATGAATCTCAAACTCCTGAAGGAGATAACTTATGCATTGAATTGCAAAACGAAATTCAAAGTCTTTACACCCAGGAACAATAGAAATGGCTCCTCCCAGCCAAGAGTCCAACCCTCTTACCTTCTTGTACAATGAATATATAGCCATATAGGTCCTTTCCAGCTCACCCATTCAAAATCCAAACCCTTTCCCAAAATAGAAACAACTACAAACAAAAAATGACACGTTTTAACTAATTTCCTGCTTTTCAGGAGTCGAAATTATGAAAAATAGGCTTCAAAATTCCACTTGTAATTCTCAAACCACAACATTTGTGTCAAATAGGAGAGATTTTTTTGTATATAAGCTCGTTATGAAAAGAAACCTCTCCTAGTTTTGTTAAATTCATCTCCATCTGGCCGCAATAGGTGTCACAAAAACATGTCTCAAGCAGGAAATCACGAAAACTGAAAAAATTGGGCTCAAAGATTAATTTGAATCTCCCAATCTGTGACACTTGTTTGAAAAATGAAAGAGTTTAATGTTATTGGGTACATGATTGATAGTAACCTCCTTTGGATTTTTAAAATTCATCTTGTTTCACCCGAAAATCATCATGGAAGTCAACTGGTCAAAAATGTCACTTCAACAATCTTAAAACAGAGTTTCAATAACACATTTTGTAGCACATGTCTAAATCCGTAGTGCCTAAGCTAGTTCGTAGCACCAAAGGAGAATAACGTAGACAAACCCTTATTGACCTCCAAACAAGATAAACAATCTCATGGAGTACCTGATGGCTATGAGGTTGATGCCGGTAATTTCATACTTGCACCAGGATGCTTGAAACCTATCCAACCTACAACCTTCTTCCTTAACTAGTTTGCAGCGCCAACTCAACCATATCTTGCATGCTCCGAGGAGGATTTTAGTTGATGGAATTATATAATTCTTGGAGAACATGATAAATATTTTGTTTTAACATCTGGCTCCACATGGGATGGAGACCTCCCTGTGAGGCTCCAAGAACATGCAATTCTAGTGCCTTATCCATGGGCTTCTCCCAACCTTTAACCTGTGCAAACTTCTCTGACCTGTGACCTTCAACTGAAACCAAATGAAAACTAAAAACTAACTTCTGAAAGATATGCTCAGGGTGTTGAGATTATTTCACACAACCTACCTACCCTAAGCTATCCCCTGAGTTGTTTGATCAATTGAAATGAAAATCCAATGGAGCCATGCAAGCATCTCGTCCACTGGTTGAATCCTTTGCATGTGTTTCTTCAAAGGCAACAAGGAATACCTAATTAAAGGCAATGCATCTAAGATTTTGAAATCAGTTTCATCACTGACCAAATCTGAAAACTTAAGCTCACTCATTAACTACAAACATGTTGCAAAAGGATCTTGCATCTCATGAAGAAAAACCTCTTGTTGATCAACATATATAAAACAATTATCTTCAGTTTCATATGTTTTTTTTTGTTTCAATCCTTTATACTTACCATCAGTTTGGAAAGAGTTTTAAAATGACCCCTGATGTCCTTCAAAAGAAATGCTATTTTGATTTTCAAAGGAAGAAAGGAAAATTGTTTGCTGACCAACTTGTTCTTGAAATAAAGTTTTAGGAAATGAATGGTTCGAATAGAAAATTGCATGACTATTCTCATATCCATGATCACTTAAAATATTTATATCTTCATCATGTTCACTTTCAAATTCACAACTACTTGATGGTTGCAAACTTGAATTGGTAAAACCTTACGCATAACAAACTATGGGATCAATAACATCTTCAGAAGTTTGTTGGTTTATAAGATGGTGAACTCTCTCTCTTTTAGAAATTGGAATGAAGAAAAGGACAGGGGTAGAGCATTTCCTTTAGAAAACTCACTACCTTTTTGTTGTCTATCATAATGGCTGAAATGTGTGGGTTGTAAACCTTCATAAGACTGCTGAAAAGAATCATCTCTCGGAGATGAACCTACAAATGGTTTCTCTAGAAGAAAAATGTCATAATCATCATAATACTCGTCATAAGGAGGTAAACTGGAAACCTCTTGAATATCCATAGCAAGATGATTTGGATCAACAGCTGGTGAGTCAACCACTTGATCATAATATGTTGTAATATTATCCTCATGACGAAATAAACACAGTTCCAAATCAACCTCTTCTTGTTGTCTATGCCTATTCTCACAATTTTTAAGACTCAACACTTCATCCTCAAACTTATCTGAAATCTTTCCACAAGCTCTGAGATTGTCCTCCACCTCTTGGGCATCAGAGAACATCTGCTACAAATACATAGGCTTCCTCTCCAAGAGATAAAAAGAGAAATATGAATGGAAGGCCATAGCATAATATAACTTGGCAGTACCTTTAGTTGGTTGGATATCTTCGGGTATTTTGTAATAATGACTAGCAAATCTCTTAATGAAATTTGAGATATTTTCATTATTCATTCTTCCCATGGCATAAAATTCTGAAAGTAATAGTTCCCATGACTTTATTTTGCCCCAAAATTTCAAAAAAACATGACTTAGTTCCTTCCATGAGTTGATTGACTCAGGCAACAAATGCCTAAACCATTGCTTGACATCCCCTCGTAAAGATTAGGAAAAGGCTCTCATACAAACATCATCATGCTCAACTTCAAAGAGGTCAATGAAATTCTCAAAAGCATGAATATGTTTTTCAGCTATAAGGTTCTCAATTTCTCCATAAAAAACAGGAAGGTATTTGTAATGCTTTGGAGGAAAATCATGAAGAATGGAAGTCAATTTTAAAGGTTTGTATCTCTGTTGAATCTTGGAAGATACAATAATAGGTACAAAAGACAGTATATCAGCTTTGAATTCATAAAACTTACAAGGTTGTTCAAGGTTATCATATGACTCAGATAAAGAGTCTTGGTCATAATCAACTAAATGAGGAGAAGGTATATTTACAGTTTGTAGTGAAGGATACACAAGAGTGGGTTCATGGTCTTCATTTGAATGCAGTAAATGAAGCAAAATTCTTTTAGAAAAAATAGGAAAGGACAAGAAGATATTGATAAAACAGAATAATACTTCTTGAAGAAAAATCAAGATTGAGTACCTGATTCTTCCATACTGTATTTTCGTATCTTTGTCATGTGATCTCGTCCTCCAGTAGATTCTATAAATTAGATTTAATTAGGAGTGGAGTCGCCAGGTGAAAGGTACATAGCCTTCTTGTATCTGACTGTTGTTCACCTTCAACAATCAACTCTAAAGCTTTGTCGTTCTTTCCCGAGGAAGATGATAGATTTGGTTCCCCGAAAACGGTGCCAATATGTTATCACTCAGTATTTTCCTTGGGCTATATCAAGGAAACCCCAAGGTAACCATTTCAACCCACTTTAGACTGTATTTCTGACCTATACAATCAGAGAGGGATCTCTCAAGGGCCAAAAGGCTCTAAGACTCAAAAGATATTCAACAATAACATTCAGAAGGTCGGATTTCTGATAAGAACATGTTTGTTTTTATAAAATTTGGTAGGACATGCAAGGAAAAGGTATCATTGGGAAATGGAGTCAAAACCTGAAATGTCAATGCCTTAACAGTCAATGGCTAGTTGGTTTATTTCTGAAGGTTTGAGGCAAAGTAAGCACTATGTTCAACAATTGAGAGTTTATGAAATGAGAGTTTCAAAAGAGGGGAAGTCCACCACACTAAGAGCATATACCCATGGATGAATTCTTATTACAGCTTCAGAAGAACATAAATAGAGGAAAACTACTAGAACAAATCACTAATCAATAAAGAATTATGAACTAGTGATTTACAAACAACACAATAAGCATTTGTTGTATGAATGGAGCATTAAACTAGAATGAATTCCAAACATTTACTCTTAGTCAATTCTAGAAAGATATTAACAATAAATGATAATGAATATAACATAGGAAATTTACAAGCCAAACATAACACTATGATGAATCTCAAACTCCTAAAGGAGATAACTTCTGCATTGAACTGCAAAACGAAATTCAGAGTCTTTACACCCAGGAACAATAGAAATGGCTCCTCCCAGCCAAGAGTCCAACCCTATTACCTTCTTGTACAATGAATATATCCATATAGGTCCTTTCCATATCACCCATTCGAACTCCAACCCCTTTCCCAAAATAGAAACAACTACAAACAAAAAATGACACGTTTTAACTAATTTCCTGCTTTTCAGGAGGTGAAATTCTAAAAAATAGGCTTCAAAGAACCACTTGTAATTCTCAAACCATAACATCTGTGTAAAATATGAGAGAGGTTTTTGTATATAAGCTCATTATGAAGAGAAACCTCTCTCATTTTTGTTAAAATCATCTCCATCTGCCCACAATAGGTGTAACAAAAACACATCTCAAATAGAAAATCACGAAAACGGAAAAAATTAGGCTCAAATATTCCTTCGAATTTCCCAATCCATGACACCTGTTTGAAAAATGAAAGAGGTTAATGTTCTTGGACACATGCTTGCCAAATCCTTCTTGACCTCCAAAAAAGATAAAAAATCTCATGGAGTACCTGATGGCTATGAGGTTGATGCTAGTAATTTCATACTTGCACCACGATGCTTGCAACCTATCCAACCTACAACCTTCTTCCTTAACTAGTTCGCAGCGCCAACTAAACCATAGCTTTCATACTCCGAGGAGGATTTTAGTTGATGGAATGATATAATCCTTGGTGAACATGATCAATCTTATGTGTTAATAGGCTGTAACTTCCTTGATGTTTTTTTCTCGCTTCCTCGTCTGCTTTGGGAGATAAGTGATTTGCGAACATAATACCATGCTTGGGCATTAACCTTGCAAATTTAAACAGAAAGCATACCTACCTTGTCGCGTCAAGTATTAAATTCAGGACTGCAAATGCGGTCTTCACAATCTACCACAGAGTACTTACCATGCTTAGGATTAAATGAAACACCGACTGATGACGCAGGAGCAGATTATTTTGTAGTTCATCAACGAATTCAAATTTCAACAGTTGGCCGGTGCACGGGATCGTGGTGTAGGTTGCGCAAAAAATTTAATTTGTCTATCAAATCGCAAAATTATGTCTCATCTTAGCTGAAGGTGTACCATCGAATGACCAAGCCTTTTCGCATTTACAAGAAACTAGTATAATCGGTTTCGGGGATATGGCAGGATCGCAGATCAACCAGGGTTGTCGGTGTCGGTGGGTAAAGGTTTTAACTAAAACCAAGAGTTCAGTGTTCTAGCAATCAACCGATAGTTAATGAGCATATCGACGTCAACGTATTGTCTTTGACGTTGTTTTGTTGGTGTCTCTAGGAAAAAGTTTCGATGTCGACCCAAAACTGCCCCACATTGTTGACTTGGAGGTGCTCACGTGGAAATATAGATATGGCACTGAGGACATCAAAAGATGACATGGGTAATACCTGAGCAATACGGACTACATACACGGAGAAACATGTGGTGGTTGATTTGACCCCTAGGGCGTGAGGAGCGTTTCTTTTCGGCGCCGATGATTTTCTTTTTGACAGAGATTATTGTTCCCTTTCTCCCTCTTCGTCGATACCGATGGTATATAGACGATCAACGATCGACGATTGTTGTTTCCTATGTTGAGAGTTTACCTTTTGGACTTCGCCAATGTCGAAGGTACATCGACGATTTTAGAAAATAAAAATTCGCAGGCTAGAATCAACTATCGGTGTGCCCTTTCTCTCATTTTTTTGATGTCGATGATATTGTTAGCACTGAGAGTCACACTAAGACTTCCATGAGTGCAAGCCCAATACCCATCAAAATTTATAGATAATTGTTTATATCAAGGTGACAAATGGATGAGGAAAAATCAGAAAAGATGTCAATCACATAAGGCAATCCCAAAGTATAGACCAACAAGTAAGGATTTAGACAACTTCAAATCAGGGTTTTAAAGATTAAATGAGGGTGGAAGATCAGATAAGAAGTGTGGAATATATCTATAATCTACATCAAGCAACAGGATAGCTATATGAAGAAGACTCTGTGAAATGAGAACCTCTCAAGACAAAGAGAAAAACTCTGATATATCTGCAAGCATTATCACAATATAACATATACTAAAATAAGGATGCAACCAAGTAAACGAATCATTCACTTAGCTGAAATCAAAGTAAGATAACAATGAAGAGATAAGGGAAAAGACTAATTTCCATTAACAAAGTGTCTTAAATATGGTTTACATATTAGGAGCAAAATCTTAGTTAGATGACAATATCAAAATCAAAGGTCTCTCCCATATCATTCCAACCTGAAAAATTAAATCAATTTTAAAAGGGTGGATCAACAAGGAAGAGCAAGGAGGGTAGAAAACAATGTGCAAAGTCATTCCATTGGGCATGGAGTCAACACATCCGAAAGATCAAAGGCACTCAAGATCATACCAGGCCAGAAGGGATATAATTGATGGATGGAGGTATAAGAAAGATAAAAAAAAAAAGCAGAATATCATAAAGCAAAGATCCTCTCTGCAAAAATGACTTAAAATATTACTAGAACATAGATCATGAAAGGAAGCAATTACTACAAACCATTTGCATCTCATGAATCTCCTGCCTCATGAACAACCATTGATATTCAATGCCTAAAATTCCATTCAAACAAGATGAGAAGGTAAAATGATAATAAAGAACACAAAGTCTATTAAACAACTCTCATGAATCTCTAATGGAAAAAATGATAATTACAACAGGCCCTCAGGCTTACAATTGAGCAACTAAACTGCTCTTCCAACTCTCTCCTCTCTTGGATCATGAATCCAACCCCTTTCTCATAAAAACCCTTTAATTTATAGTGAATAATCTCTATGTACCCTAAGGAGGTCGAAACCAAGGAGCTACATAGGATCCTCCTCCATTTAGGAGTCTTGTTACAAAAGATTCCAACAAAAGCCTAACAAATTCCTATTTTTTGGGAATTTTGTCTATAATGATAAATTCCTTTTGAAACATGTTATTTTGATTGATATGGAGATGGAACACATGTCCCTCATGTCCAACTAACTCCTAGGAGACCATTCAAACCTTCCTTTACATGTGGCAACGTCCAAACAAGGAAAATATCCAACAACTATGCAAAACAGAGAGTTTGCAGCGCACTTGTGTTTTAATTATATCTCTTGAATGTCGAACTGGGTTAGGATGAATTTTGGTCAGCAAGTCAATTCCATTATCATTCTCCTCTACAAACAATTTCAGAAGAACCCACATCACCATTTTAGAGTTATGATCAAATCTTTAGAAGAAAATGCTACAGGAAATGAGTTCGCAGCGCCCCCGTCTGCCAGTTCGTAGTGTCAACCTCATAGAGTACCTAGTAACCTGGGCTTGATACTAATGTCTATGAATGTGAACATATATGTTTGCAATATGACAAACCCCCAATGATCCTCTTCAACCAGTTCGTAGTGCCAAATTCAAAATCAACGACGCACTTCAAGGAGACTATTGGACTACAACTCTATGTGCTAACATCTGGCTCCACAGGGGATGGAGACCTCCCTGTGAGGCTCCAAGAAAATGCAATTACAGTGCCTTATCCATTCCATCTCTACAATTTGTACTCTGTATATGCCTTGAGAATACCTCTAATCATTTATTGAAAATTGAAAAGCATTCAATGCAAACCAAATGTTTGCATATCAAGATTATTTATATGCATTCCCACCTAAGTCACTTGACACGATGACACGGAAAATACGAGTGTCCGACACGTGAAATTTTGATCTCGACAACAGGACACAGAGAACACGTTTATATATATATATATATATATATATGAAAAAAAATTGAAAATTACACATACAAAAATGAAATTTAGACATAAAGATTCATTTTTGGTTAGAAACTAGAAGATTTACAGGATACAAAACTTTAAACATGTAACATAAATGATAAATCATGATTCATTATAATTTATACTGTATACATTCAACATTGTAACATCAATTATGATAAAATGACAAACATTGAAGTTTGAACACACAAGAAATTAGAACCATTAGCTGCAACCTACAATGTTCTCATTAAGTCATCAAAATCAAATTGTATTACAATGTATAGATACTAGATAGTAATACTGAATGAGAGTCACTAACACTATAGGTGGGAATGCGAATGGAAAATACAAAATAGACATAGGGTGGATACTAGAACCGACACCGTAGATGGAAGAATTGTCAAGACTCAATAGTACTAGTCCTCCATGACATAATCATCAATATCAGTGTCCTCACCACTGCTCTCCTCTCCATCCTCCTCATCCTCCTCCTCCTCTATATCCAATTAAATCTGTTCATTTTTGTTGTGGAGGATGACCCCTCAATAGGATCACCATCATCAAAAGTGACTGGTTCTAGCACTGGATCATTAAGATCCAAGTTGGCTAATGCCAACTCAACATTGTTGTCTAAACCCATATCATCAAGAAATGCATCCCACATCTTTGTCTTTCCCTTCACCCACTCTTATCTCTGCATGTAAATAAGATAGATATTGATGTGTGCATACACCATTGTCTCTGTCCTAGACTGCTCAAGCCTTCTCTTCTTCAAACTATACAATTTCCCATATGTGCTCCAATTCCTCTCGCAACAAGAGTATTAAGTAACCTGAGAGAGGAGCCTCCATGCTAACTGCGGTAGAAGAGGGAATGTTGCCCCATGAGTTACCCACCAATCATAGGACTTCTTAGCCCCCCTGTCTCTAAGCATATCATAGCCTCCAAATCTCTCAGTGCCAATGGAAAACTCTATGAAGCCCTCCTCCACCTCTTCAAGGTATGCTCTATCCTGAAATATAGGCCTCCAAAAGTTGGGACACATGTCACTAAATTAGGACACTATCCAGATTCATGTCTTACATGAATTTGGGTTGTGTCACGTGTGAAGGACGCAACCCAAATTCGTGTCAGACATGAATCTGGTCGAATCTTTGTCCCCACACAGGATTCGAGACACGGGGGGCATTTTGAACGAATCATGTTTCATAGATTCCTACATTAGTCTATCCAGCTGATCTTATTTTCTTAAGTATAATCATATTTCCAGTGAAGCCATGCAACCATTTGGCTAGTAAAACAAGTTTCTTGTATATTACAGATGAAAGCATAAAAATAATATAACCTTTGCAGTAGAAAATCCATCAATAGTACATACTTACAACTAAAAATTCTTATCAAATCCAAAGCTGCAACATAAGGAGCCTTTTGAAAAATTGTATCCATTAAAACAACTATTGGATCTTGTAATTCATGGTGAAATTATAGATGGGACAACTCATCTGCAAAATATGTTACATTAAGTATTTTTCTATTCTTTTGTTCTAAGCTAAAAGGTGCATAACGCAGGCTGATAAAATCCTCCAAATTAGCTACAATTGGATCAAGGACAACTATTTATACATGTTGTTCCAACTAAACTTTGGATTGTCTCTGCATATTACCAGTTTCATGAATGCTACCAATTTCATTTGTTTGATTATTTTCTTCTATTCCAATTTCCTGGAAAAGTATATCACTTTGAAAAACACTGGAAACTGGTTGAGGAATGTGAGGAACAAATACTCCTTCAACAATTCCTTCACTACTAGCACCTTGATATTTAAAATTGGCAGATCTTTTATATAAAAGATCAAATTCTATACAACATTCCTCATAAATCAAATCAACACAATACCTCTGTTTGCAATAACCATTGAATGCATTATGAAAATATTTCAATGAATGAATGATAGCAACAGGGAGGGTTCTACACCACTCACGAGCATGCCCTTCCAAACAAAATATGAACATTTTAATAAGAACATCCTCATGATCAATATTTAGCCTATGCATACACTTGTAAAAATGCAACAAGTGCTCACCAGGATGATCATGCTCATTTCCCCCAAACCTCGGAAGGAAAGGTTCCCATACTTCTCTATCAAGTACAAGATTTGGAAATCCAGGTATACAAGAGAAGTCACAAAATTCATACCTCTGAGCTAGGATCTTGTCCATTTCAAAACAGTGGAGTCGCCAATAGATATATGAATGGTGGAGTTGTCAAGTGCAATCTGTATTCTTCATTTTATTGATTTATGTGCACCTCAGAATCAATATTTTATCTGTCGTACAACCCAGGGAAAAGTCTTCAATCTATTCCTCGACAACGACGCCAAAAAAGTTAGCACCGAGAGTCACACTGAGACTGCCATGAGTGCAAGCCCAATACCCATCAAAATTTATAGATAATTCTTTATATCAAGGTGACAAATGGATGAGGAAAACTCAGAAAAGGTGTCAATCAAAGAAGGAAATCCAAAAGTATAGACCAATAAGTAAGGCTTTAAACAACTTCAAATCAGGGTTTTAAAGTTTAAATGAGGGTGGAATATCAAATAATAAGTGTGGAATATATCTATCATCTACATCAGGTAGCAGGATAGCTATATGAAGAAGACTATGTGAAATGAGAACCTCTCAAGACAAAGAGAAAAGATCTGATATATCTGCAAGCATTATCACAATATAGCATATATTGAAATAAGGATGCAACCAGCTAAACGAATCATTCACTTAGCTGAAATCAAAGTAAGATAGCAATGAAGAGATAAGGAAAAAGAATGATTTCCATTAACAAGGTGTCTTAAATCGGGTTTACACAGTAGGAACAAAATCTTTTTTATATGAAAATATCAAAATCAAATGTCTCTCCCATATCATTCCAACCTGAAAAATTAAATCAATTTTAAAAGGGTGGATCGACAAGGAAGAGCAAGAAGGAGGGTAGTAAACAGTCTGCAAAGTCATTCCATTGGGAATGGAGTCAACACATCCTATAGATCAAAGGAACTCAAGCTCATACTAGGCCAAAAGGGATATAATTGATGGATGGAGGTATAAGAAAGATAACAAAAAGAAGAAAATCATCAAGCAAAGATCCTCTTCGCAAAAATGAGTTAAAATATTGCTAGAATAGATATCATGAAAAGAGGTAATTACTACAAATCATTTGCATCTCATGAATCTCCTGCCTCGTGAACAACCATTGATATTCAATTCCTGCAATTCCATTCAAGAAATAGGACAAGGTAAAATGGTAATAAAGAACATATCTGATAAACAACTTGTTGGCAGCCATTTTACAATTTTATCTTTTCCTTACAAGCTTCCTACACAAGGGTTTTGAACCCTCAATACTCATCGCAGTCTTGAACAAGAAAAAAACAACACTATTTTCTTTGCTTTAGCATATTTGCTTCTCGTTTTCATTTTCACGACTGCAAGCGTGAAAACCTAGAGTTGGAAGTAATGTTGATGGCATTAGAATGATCTTTTGAATTGTTATGAGTCCTTTTGTTCATGTGGTCATAATTGTTTTACCTCCAACTCACTAATGGTCATTCATTTATCAAAACACCAAACCTTTATTCACTTTGCATTTTTGTTAATATGGTTTCGATTTATAATTTCGTGATGCAATGATTTTTTTGGTGTCTTTGATTAAATCCTTGGTGCAATGGTTTCATAGAACACATTAATTTTGTGATTAAATCCTTGGTGCAATGTTCAATATAGTGGTTTCTTTCAAATCATACAAATGTTATTGTTGATTTAACATTCGGACTGATTTTTGGTTATGAACACCATGGTTTTCAAATGGTTATTTGATATTTCATTTGGTTAAAATATTATTTGGTTATGCATTATTATGATTTGAATAGGCGCCATTCATTGTACAGCCGATATGATATTGTTGCATAGTCTCAATTTACTCCACCACTGTACCCATTAACGCTCTGCCTTTCATTTCGGGCTACCTTTGCTTGTTTTGGGGAAACTTTGGGAAAATGGTGCTATGTCTACCCTGTCAAACCCTCTCGCTGATTACCCCGTTGATTTTGTGCTTCTAGTCATGGCCCCTGTAGTGCAAATTGAACCACATGGTGTCCAGACTCTGTTATTGTTTGATAGTGCCAGAGAAGACTGCTTAGGCTAACCACATAATTGCCTCCCAGAGACACGTTCTTGCGTGAGAATTTCTGAGAAAATAGTTTTGAATCATATCAAACCCTTGAAAACCCATAACCGAAATTATCCCCTTTACCTTCATCATGGGCGGTTTCCTCAGAAATTGGGTTATTACAGAGATATAGCTCATCCTTTACAGGTCAAATCTCAGTTTTTCTCCGTGGCTGAAAGGTGCATTTTGGTCTGTTTGCATTTGTTGAAATGTTTATTACTTCTCCAAGCCTGTGCCTCAGAACCCCTCTCACTCATCCTGCCATTCCCTCTCCTACACTCTTGCCTCTTGTTCAACCCTTGATCAATCCAAATATTTTCAAGTAGCCTGTTAACAGGCTCTGTTGTCTTTAAAAATGTGGAGGCAACCACTGCTATTGTTAATTCGAAAATAGTTTGATCAAATCGTATCCCTGAAACCAAGGTATGGTGTTTCAAAAGTGATTTTAAAACGATTTTGTGTGCTTTGAATTAGTATAAAGGGTTTGTTTGATAAATCATATCTATTTCTGTTATGATTGAATTGATGCAATACGATTCTGTTTGCAAATAATAACTAGCTACAGAATCGTGAGATTCTGTTAGCTAGTTATCAAAATTCGAATTTGTTGATTTTACAACTAAATACAATTTGAACAGCATGTATTTTTGTGCATCTACAGGTACACACGAATTTCAATGGGAATTGGATCGATAATGGAATTTTTGAACATGTTTTTTGTTACATAGTTTTGGATTAGGTTGTTGGTTTTAGATAAGAACAGGAATCTGGGAGAATGTTCCCATATTTTTTGCAAACTATTTTGATGATTTCCACAAGGAATGTTTCATCCTGTGGCCTTTATATACTTATTATTTTTTGTAAACAAGCCATCACTGTTGGGCGAACAGAGACTATGGACTGATGATTATACAAACTCGAATGAAAGTGGATTTTTTGTACGGCTTTAGCTTCAATTTATCTTACTTTTGTTCAAGTTTTTGTGCATTTCAATTTGTAATCAAATTATTAACTACTTTAGATATCAAGATTTGTTACAGGTTGATGCGATATGTTTTAAGTATTGTCCATATTTGATGTATCTCATTTTATTTACAACAATTACCATGTTTTAATTTAATGAATAGAAGGTTAATCTTCTTTGTTAAATGAGCAGTTATGTACAAATCTTCGTGGTGGGATTTATCTTAATGTGATTATCTGTAAACTATAAAATTGTTGTTGCTATACCTCTTGTATGTTCTGTCATTTGTATTCAAGAGCGTCGTTGCTTCCTGTTTACGAGAAGCTTTTGGAAAATTTGGTGCAGGTTTCCCCCATCAAACAGCTAAATCGAATACTGTGCACAGGACAAGTAATTTCAGGTCAGTTTGTCATTTGTATTTTAATAGTCAATTAATATGAGAATTCTTTGTAATTTAGATAGATATACAATACAGATTACTACTTTTATTGCGTAGTTAGATAACTGTTGTTTTATTTCTTTTTCATAAAAGTTATAAAAATAAAAAAATAATAGCTTCGTTGTCATAAGACAATTCACAAATGATTTTTCAAATTTCGATCAAAATTTGTATTTTATAAATACTGTATATATAATCGAGATTTAATTGTATTGATAACTCAACATTTAATAAGTAGAATTATTGTTTTATAATATTAGTTAGTAAACTGTATATATATTTTTGATTTGTATACAGTTTACAGTAGTTGTTTTTCACTTAGATTAGTTTCTTTAGCTTAGTTTTTTCACTTTCCTAGGACTTAGATCGGCCAACGGAGCCGTTAAACCCGTCGGAGTGGATTTGATCAGGGGATCAAATTTTGCTCAAAAATTCAAAGTGCTCGGAATCGCTTCAAACCGGATGAGAGCGTAGGCCTCGTCGTTGCGAACCCAACGCAACTCGTTTTGTCTCAAACAGACGTCCGGAGCGAGAGATATTGCAATCTGTTCATTAAGTCAAATAGACAAACAAAATGTTGATTGTACAGTCTGTACAGTCTGATGTGGTAGGGCCATACGACCGTACGATGATGTGTCATGTGGTGACGTGGAAGATGTTGATTGGTAGGAATGGTCGAATCAGGAAGCGACACGTGGTGTTTTTTGGGTCAATGGTAAGGTGCCACGTGGCCCAGTCATGGGCTGCCATGTGGCACCCCTTTATTGGTTTATTGGTTGTTATGTAAAATTATTGGAGTCCGTGGGGTTCAACCCCAGGACCTCCCCACTGCATAACACTTACACAAACTCCGACCAACCATTGGGCTATCGCTTATGCCTTGACATGTATGTGTGTTGGATTATATTTAAAGTCACATGTTTGTGTGTTTTTGGGCCGTGACCGGGCCGGGGCTTAGCCCCAGCCCTTGGTCACGCGCTCTCACATATGTGACCGCGGGTATATATATATGTGTTATGGTATGGCGCGTTTCATATATAGTTCAACGGTTATGTAACCAAATAACCCCCACCAAGTTTTATTCTATTATTTGATATGGACGGAGCCCCATTTTTAAAGCGTGCGGTCCTATGGACTCATATGTCCCGTGGCTTGATGGTTGGGGGTATTAGTTCTGTTAACGGTTCGATGGTTTGCACCATTTTACGGTTGAGCGTGTGTGCTGGGTTTTCACGCTATTTATTGCGTGTGTGCCAGGTTCATTTGACAAGGGTGCAATTTGTAGATGCAAAGACAACAAGCTTGAAGGGGGAGACTTCCAAGAGGCCTAACTTCTTCGTTTTTCGACCGATTGAGGTGTCGAAAGAGCCCAGACAGGGGTTTTTGGACACTCTGAAGCCATTGGAGGAGTCGGTTTGTCATTTTGAGCATTGTAAGACATGTTTTTGAGCACTTTTGAGAAATTAATAATAATGATCCATTGGAAGCTGGACCAGGAGATGTAGCCCAAGAGAGGGGTGAACTCCTTTATCAATTGTTGTGTTTATGTGCTTATGTTCATTGATTATGCTGCTATCTATGTGTAATTTTCATAAATAATCCATTAATCTATGTGTTGCAAACTGATCCATTTGCTTTAAACACATAACAATTATATTGCAATAATTTCAAGTATTTCAAGTCTTCTTCAATTTTAGATCAAGTTGGTATCAGAGCACTGGTTTTTGAAGACTTGATTGTTTGCAACTTTTGTTTCTGATGCTCACAAGGTTGAAACTGACAAGAGGAGAAGGTCAACTTGTGCAACCAAGTTCTCATCCGACAAGGAGGAAGCATATACCATCACCGCAAGTTTCAGGGAGGCATTCACCAAGCATGGCTCATGCGGAAAGTCATGAACGTGTTCCTGCAGAAAATGAAGATCTCAGACAGGTTGTCATGGAGTTGAGAGATATGATGAAGATCTTGATGGAAAGGAACATATTGTCGCAAGGTGAAGGCTCCAAC